>VWZI01020604.1:870233-887562 GCA_013396835.1 Psilopogon haemacephalus | reverse complement strand
TTTTTTTCCACTGATGCATTTTTCTTTGAAATTATGTGTTGCAGGTATCCCAGATGAGATAAGAGTGTTCCCAGGTTATCTCAAGTGGAAAGATGTGCAATCATCCTTAGTGAGTCTCAGCTTTCATTTAGTTTCTTGAGTTTATGAATATGTTGAAACTCAGCTTTATGTCAGATGAAAGACCAAACCAAGAAAAAAGAAAAAAAAAGTTACCTTAAAGATAAAAATCTTAACTTTGAGATTGTTTTCTTTATCTGATAAATATGAACTGAATGAGTTGAACTTTGAAGAATACAGATTGGACTGGAACTTGCCTGGCAGAAAAAGCACAGCAGTCTGGCTAACCAGATTTTTGAAAGGAAACAAATACAAGGCCACCTACAAAACTTGGATATCTTTCTGTTGGGAGCCTTTTAAAGGGTCAGCTCTTGTTTACTGTACAAAGTTTGCCCTGTGAGTGGTGTCACACATTTCTTTTGCTGTATATCACATTCGGAATTTTCTCCAAAGGCAAATTAGCACCTTAGATGCACAGTTCTCTTCTTATAAGTATGAGATTGGGAGAAGAAAGTTTCCTCTTGGCCTGTTAAAGTACTTGTCCTAGTTTGGTTACAGCAAATTCCAGTCCTTGACCCTTTTATATAACCTAAACCAAATACTCGAATGCTAGGGAAGCAAACAAACTGCAAGAAATGTCAATAGAGGTAAATGCAATGAACTGCAGGAAAAATACCATTCCAGCTCTCCAACTTAGTTAACCTGAGGCTGAGCAGTGTGTCTAGAGATGAAGTTACAGGGGTTAAACTGATGGTCCAGTTTAAGGGAATGCAGTTGGACTGGAGCCAAGGCCTCTCTAGTTGCTGTCAGTGAATCGGAAATCCAGGGAGATAATTTTTAACAGACATTGCTTACAAACTGGTTCAAGTTAAACTGAAATACCTGTTCAGTTTAGGGTCTGTTCTACTTTATATTTCTCAGGGACAGGAGAGTCTTTTGGCTTGGAGTGAACTGGTCATGTGAACAAAGATTCCTTTCCTCCTCCTCTACCTATCACCTTCTTGCCCTCCAGCAGATGAACAGCCTGAGGTGACTCCTGAATTTCTGCACTGAACATTCCCCTGTAGTCACGTGAAATGAAACACTATGAGGGTTTGCATTCCTGTCGACAGCCTAGAGTGAGGGGCTGAACATGTACTAATATTCAAATGCAAATAGCAGTGCAAATAGAACATCAGAAGTATAAACATCCTCTGCTCTACTGCCTGGCAAACTGGGAATAGTTCTGTTCAAGTCAGTCAGGTTTCACCACTATGTTGCAGTTACCCGAGGGTAAGAGGGAAAAATGTGAGACCCCCCCACTTAGAGCTGGTGTGGAAGGACACGCTCTGATACTCAGTGTCACTATTCATTGGTCAGTTTTGCATGCAGGAAGAATTCAGAGGAAAGAGATAACCTGAGGTAAAAGATAACATCTGAGTTTGTCAGGCTTATCTATTTTCTATTTATTCCTGAAATGCTCCCTTTTTTATCTTTTTGACCTTTGAACACTACCAAAAAGCACCAGCTCGTGACAAGGTAGCTTGCAACACTTTCCCCCTGATGCTTATATTTGACTCGATTTAAACTCATCATGAAACTTATCATTATAAATCACTACTAGATCACTGAAACAGCCTAAAACTAAAAAATAAACTGCTATGGAGGGGGAAAAAAAAAGTCCTAAGTTGAATCTGAGCTCTAGCTATGAAAGAAAAAAAGTTAAAGAGAGTTAGAGACATCCTCTGCACACTATCAGTAAGAGGAGGAAGAAGAATGGAAGTGATTTATTGTGTTTCTTTCATAGGATTGAATTGTATCTGATGAAGGAGTTTGAAGGACTGCGTGTGCAGAGCAAGCCCAGGCACTTCAAAGATATTCACCCATGCCTTTAAAAATAACAATGACCAGAGGCATGTTTTCTCAGGTGGTGTATTGTGACTGAACTGGCCTCTAAAAACTCTGTTAAGCATTGTGGTAATTCATAAAATCATAGAATCACAGAACTGTTTAGTTTGGAAGTGACCTCAAAGCTCATCCAGTTCCAACCCCTCTGTGCCATAGGCAGGGACACCTCCCACTAGAACAGGTCACTCAAGGCCTCATCCAGCCTGGCCTTGAACACCTCCAGGCAGGGAGCAGCCACAACCTCCCTGGGCAACCTGTTCCAGTGTCTCACCACCCTCACTGCAAAGAACTTCTTCCTAGCATCTAGTTTAAATATCCCCTCTGCCAGTTTAAACCCTCATCCTGTCACTACAAGACCTTGTCAATAGTCACTCCCCAGCCCTCTTGTAGGCCCCCATAAGGTCTTCTTGAAGCCTTCACTTCTCCAGGCTGAAGAGCCCCAACGCTCACAGCAGAGGTGCTCCAGCCCTCTGATGATCTTCGTGGCACTCCTCTGGACTCGCTCCAACATTTATATGTCCTTTTGTTGGGGGCTCCAGAGTCACCCCTATGAGTGTGGTATTAATTGTAGTGAGGAGTGGACGGAGAAAACCACTAGATGGCAGATTTAGGCCAGCGTTTACAGCTGTGTCGTTTCAACCACTTCTCATCACATTGCTGGGGCACTTCGCTTCAGAGAAACGCAGGATGGTAGCCGTTGGAAGAGACCTCTGGGATCGAGTCAAACCTTCCTGCCAAAGCAGGACTCTTGTTGTCATTCCCTTCCCATACAGCAGAGGTGACCAATCATCAACAGCAACAATCACAGAACGTTAGGGGTTGAAAGGGACCTCTGGAGATCATCCAGTTCAAGCTCCCTGGCAGAGCAGGGCCACCTACAGCAGGTCACAGAGGAACACATCCAGATGGGTTTGGAATGTCTCCAGAAATGGAGATTCCACCACCCCTGGGCAGCCTGCTCCAGGGCTCTGTCACCCTTAAGTTCCTCCTCCTGTTGAGAAAGAGCTTCCTATGTTCAAGTTGGTGCCTATTAGCCCTTGCCCTGGCACTGGGCAGCACTGCAAAGCAACCACCTCCATCCTCCTGGTACTTGCCTTTTAGGTATTGAGCAGCATTGATGAGATGCCCCTCGCTCTGCTCTTTCTCTTCAGCAGAGCTGGTAGCAAATAAGGATTCACATGCTCTAGAATTGGAATGACCTTGATGGGGGAGCTCTGCTGACTAACAGCTGTGTGCAGAGCAAGAGAGCTTGAGTGTCTCAGAAACTGGATACCTTGGGGCATTCAGCATTTAAAGCTCTTTACAACAGCTAAGTCTTTACAATAACTTCATGAGCTAAACATTATCCTGCTCTTGTTCGTGAATAAACCACCCTTAAAGAAGCTTAAGCACTGTGTTCAAGGTCACAGAATGAACACATTCTGTAGATGAAGTCTTTTATTAAAAAAATGGTTAGAGGTGGAGAAAACCAGAAATGGGCTTTCTTGAACAAAAAAAGAACAAAAAAAAAATCCTACCACTACCAACCAGAAACTCTTATTTGTACCTAGATTACTCTGCAATAGCATAAGCAAGGGTTCTGCAAAGCTGAAGGTAAACAGCCAAAGCATTTCTTGTTCTGCTACAGATGGATCAGTTGAAGATAAACAGCATCCCCATTAATGGCTGCCTAAGAAAACCCAGCACTGGGAGCAGAGAGAGGCCTGCCTATTCAAATGAGAGAGCTGAGAAAGAGCCACACTTGATTTAAAGTCATCTTTAATTGGTTAAAGAAATTCAGCTGCATTGAATAGATTTTTTTTTTTTTTTGCAACAGCAGTTTGCATCAGTAGCAAAGTTACATTCATAAGAGCTAAAAACATTGCATCTTGTAGTGACTGTTTTCTTTAGCTTTTGCTGTAGAAGAAGAATGTCCCATCTAAAGCAATGTTGCATTAGCCCTCACAACAACCCCGTGAGGTAGGTCAGCATTACCCTCACTTTATGTAGGAGGAAACTGAGGAACTGGAAACTTTAGGTCAGTGTACCAGGAAAACTGTTGAAGAGTTAGCTCTAGAATTCTAGTCTGCCATTCTTCCTCCTGTGCTTCACATCTAGTGTCTTTCTTGGAATGGCTTAGGTTGGAAGGGACCTTAGGCATCATCTACTCCAACTTTCTACCTTTCAGGAAGAGGAGAGCAGCCCACCTTAGCTACTGTTCTCCTTCCCCCCTGCTTTCCTTTACACTGTATATCTTTGATGATTTCTCTCCAAGCAGACAGAAACTGACCAGCATCACCAATTTCTACCTGAAGTATAGAGATGAAGCAAAATATTTGAAGCCCAGAATTAAATCAACTGAAATACTGTGGGTAGTTGCAGGTAACATCACTGTGTTTAGTACTGGAGAGAAGTCAGAGTTGTGTGACTGAGCTGCAGCAGTAGTCACACTGCCACATGGCTTTCCTAAAGCAGCATTCTTCTGAAGAGGTGGAAGGACTCAGGCCTGCATCTGCAGGGAGCCTCCCTGACAGACTGCCCTAGGGAGGGGGATGATTTGTACAACGAATGCACATTCAGTGCAGTCAAGCCTTAGCCATGTTAGCTAGGTCCCTAAAGTAGACAAGACACCTACTTTGTTTAGGTCAAAGGAGCTCATAGTGCAGAGGAAATCACTTAAATGAGGTAGGGTTCAAACAACTGAGAACCACAAAACACATACCTGGGGGTGCTGAAGATCCTCTTCCCAACAGAGCTGCCAAGGGCATTACCCTTTGGATGTTGCATGGGCTACAAGAACAGATGTCTGAACAACTCTGCAACACAACAGCCTGTTTCTGAACACAGCATTCACACTTTAAATTAGTTATAAACCAGCATCTTAGCCAGGAAATGTAAAGCATTTCTAATTATTCAGGCAAAAAATCTTTTTCTAGTGCTATTTGTGCACTGTGTGCATTGACAGACAGTAGGGTCCAGTGAAAGCAAGCTCTATATCACACTGGGCTCAGCAAATGCTAACAAGAGATCAGTGTCCTGCTTTCAGCTGGGATTCAGCTATTTCTTTCTTCTTCGAGGCTAGAATAACACTGTGTTCTGGGCTCCCTGTGGGATTTGGTATGGGAAGAATGCTGATAACATACTGATGGTTTTAGTTGTTGCTAAGAAATCAAGGCCTTCTTATCATCCTATGTCTTGCTAGTGTGCAGGTGCAGAAGGAGCTGAGAGAGGACACGACCAGAGCAACAGCCCAAATCCCCAGTGGAACAATCCATACTGTACATCATGGCCAGTGTACAGCTAAGGGTTGGCTTGGAAGCTAAGGATCTGCTCCAGGATTGACATTTCTGGATTTTCTACTCTGGAATCACTAACCAGGAACAGGTTAGGCCTTGGTCAGCATGAGCTGAGCAACTGTATCGTGCATCACCCGTTTGTATATTCCATTATTAAATTATTAATAATTATAATTAATTTTTAATTACTAAATAGCTTTCACCTCAGCCTATGAGCCTACTTACCTCTAACCCTCCTATTCTCTCCCCCAGCTTCACAGCATAGGGGAGAGCAAGAGAGCAGCTACATACTGTGGTTTGAACCACACCAGTCAGCAAGGAAAAATTAAGTCAAATTGTCCAAATTTTTTGACTACTGTTTCATCCTGGGTTAAATAAGACAAAGCTGTGCCCATCAGTTCTAGTAGCTTATTATATAATTTCCCAATTTAGAGTAAGTGGGATTTTAATTGCACCTCAATTTGCAGAGTTTCGGGTCCTGGTGAACCCTCTGGTTTAACTCAACTACCCCTTATATTCAAAAGCTGCTATTTCTCCAAAGCATGAACAATCCAAATAAAATGTAACCTCAGAAGGTTGTCTCCCTCCAAGTAAAACACTCATGAAATGGCTGTCTTGTGTGTTCCATGAGTGATCTGAGGATCAGGGTTTCTGTTTCTAGTGTCTCAGATGTGGAAGCTCTTGGATCTCTCAGGGCCACTCTGTTTTCTTCAGGCCTTGAAGGAAGCTCGAACCACTCTCCCCTTAAGAGGCTGAGGAGGACGGAAGTTATTCACCATTTGGATCCTTTGGTCTTCCTCGGTAGTGAAGAGGAGCATGCGGAACTTCTCCAGCTGTAAAGTCAGGTGAAATAATGTACTGCTCAGGGACAGTCCATACAAATGATTTTTCTTAAAAAAAGACTAGAGGACTCAGCCCATTTTAATTTTTAGTAAAAGAGGTTCTGACAAAGATCCTAGAGAGTACTGATAGAAAAAAAAGACAGTTCAGAGGCTGTCTTTTAACTTAGCCCTATTCAAAACAGCCATGCTGAATCCTGAAGGAACTCACTATCACAAATATACCTGTTTCTCAGAAACTCTGATGGGTTCTTTCAGTACTATCCATGTTACACTCTCAGTAAGGGGTGGTGTTGTCAAAGAACCAAGGTATGTCCAATAATCTAGATTCAAAGGCAGGAGACATTTGGGGTTGAAGCTTCTAAATTGGGCTTTTGTTCCCTGGTAAAGAGAAAAGATACCTGAAATATAACATTTCACATTTAAGTGTAAGTTAAAGAACACTGCTTGAAAAAATAGAAAAATAAATGCTAAAGTAACATTAAAAAAGTAGAGGAAAGGAAAAGTCTATAAAGGTTTAGTTGCCTTTTAACAGTTGTTATTCAAGAGTAGTATGGCAACTGGGATGCCTGCTGCTGGCTTATTTGAACTTCCAAGTTCCTGTCCTATAGCCTCTACCAAAGTTCCTGAGATTATAATCACATAATCATAGAATTATTTTCATTGGAAAAGAACTCCAAGGTCAAGTCCAACCATCAACCTAAGACCACCATGGCCAGGATAAAATCTGTAGTGGTCTGCACTTTCTCAAGTACAGCAGGTAGTCTTCAGACCTCTCACATACATCTGGTTATCACCTTCAGGTCTCACTGCAAGAACAGATTAGCTCAGGACCTCATTAAGAGTGTTCTCTGGCAGAGCACTGGAGCAGAAGATAGAAGCAGCTTTGATTCACTCAAGGCTAAGCTCTACAGAAGAGGATTCTTTCACTGAGTTTAAAAACTGAGCTTGAAGGGGGTCATGGAGCTTTGTGGGTTTAGATACTCTGGGAAAGTTAGAACATCTGAACCAGCAGTGGGGTCATAGTCTTGGAAGGTACCTGAGATTAGGCAAAAAACATGGCAAAGCACTGGGACTGGTTGTGAATGTCTCATCCCTGGAAGCCTTCAAGGCACAGTTGCATGGAGCTTCGAGCAGTCTGGTCTAGAGGAAGGTGTCCTTGCCCATGGCAGGAGACTTGAATCTAGATTATGTTTAAGATCCCTTCCAAACCAAACCATTCAATTCTCTGATTCTGTTCTAAATGAGATTAATTTTGGAAGAGCAGAATCCAGCTCCAGCGATGGAGAGGAAGGAGGACTCATGGTGAGTGGTTTTCCATTTTTGTCTTAAACATGTACAGAAGCCTGAGTTTTACAGGATATCCCAGAAACAAACGTAAAAAGCTTCAAACTTACTTTGAATTTTACCATGTATAAAGCATCAGTGAGTCTGTTCATATCGGCATGTTCTTTCCCAATCTGAAACAATGCAACAGACAGGTGAGACCACTACAGCTGTTGTTTTCTTACCTGCATCTCAACATTGCTGCTAAAATAATCTTCACTGCAGTTACTGCTTCCAAAAAGTCATGTTTGCCTCCAGCAGTACTTCAGTATGTGGCTTACTTCTCAAACACTTGACAGCATCATGCTTTTCATTGTGTAAACATGGCTATTTTTGTGATTCTTACCTCCAAGAAAACACCAACTACTGCCAAGCCATCTGGAGCTGCTGCTGCTTCTCCAAATGTTGCATATTTCCTGGCATTCCAGTGGACTAAGTGGAGCTTTAAAGAAAAATGACAAATCATGATGGAAGCTGTTAACATGGAACATCTCAGAGCCTAAGTCATAGAGTGGCTTGTGTTGGAAGGAACCTTAAAGATCATCCAGTTCCAATCCCCTGCCATAGACAGGGACACCTTCTACTAGCCCAGGTTGCTCAAATCCTCATCCAGCCCGGTCTTGAACACCTTTAGGAATGAAGTGTCCACAACTTCTCTGGGCAAAACATTCCAGTGTCTCATCTACCTCTCAGTAAAGAGTTTCTTCTTAAAAAGACACCCGTGGAGGACCCCATACTAGAGCAGTTGGATGCCTGAAGGAGGCTGTGATCCTATGGGAAGCCTGTGCTGGAGCAGGCTCCTGGCAGGACCTGTGGCCCCCTGAAGAAAGAAGAGCCCTTGCTGGAGCAAGTTTGCTGGCAGGAGTAGTGACTCTATGGGGGCCCACAGTGGGGTACACTGCTCCTGAAGGATTACACCCCATGGAAAAGCCCCATGCTGGAGCAATTTGTGAAGATCTGCATCCTGTGGGTGAGCCTCAGCATTGAGGAGCAACTCCATGCCCGAGTAGGGAAAGAGTATAAGGACTTCTCCCTTGGAGGAGGAAGAGCAGAGACTACATATGATGAACTGACCACAACCCTCATTCCCCATCCTCCTGACCCACTGAGGATTTACAGGTAGGCTCCAGGATACTGCACTACTGCAGTATTTGGGATAGATTCTGCTAGGAAAGGCCTTGGATTTGTCCTAGCTTGGCAGGACTTTCTCTAGAGCCCCTAGAGGAAACTATTTTTAAACTCCAGATAGCAGCAGCATAATCACTTAATTCTCATTGAAGTCTGTGCTGACCTAACCGAGGTGAGGAACAAGCAGTCCTCACTGCAAAGTCATTTGCCAACAGCTTTTGCATAAATCAATCCCAGCTGCAAAGCCAAAGCCTTACCTCACAGGGAAAAGGTTTGCCATCCACTGTGTGCTCCGAGCCCTGGCTGTGCTTTGTCCCCCAGTGAAAGTGCAACTGCTTCAGCCGGAAGGGATTCTCAAAAGGACCACCACTGATGGCTGGGCATGAAAAGAACAACCAAACAAGACAGGACAAAGTTCCATCATTCTGGCTTTTTAGATTCCCTTCTGCAGTAACAGCTAACCACTGCTGGCGCAGTAGTGAGGTGGGCTTGGTCTCTTCTCCCTAGGATCAGGTGACAGAATGAGAAGAAATGGCCTGAAATTGTGCCAGGGGAGAGTTAGGTTGGAGATGAAGGAAAATTTCTTTGCTGCAAGAGTGGTCAGGGATTGGAACAGGCTGCTCAGGGAGGCGGTGGAATCCCCATCCTTGGACATGTTCAAGAAACCTGTGGCTATGGCACTTAGAGACATGGTTTTAGTGGCTGTGGTGATGTTGGGTTGATAGTTAGAATCAATAACCCATCTCTGCTTGAACACGTCCAGAGAAGGGCAGCAGGGCTGGGGAGGGGCCTGGAGCACAGCCCTGTGAGGAGAGGCTGAGGGAGCTGAGGATGTGCAGCCTGCAGAAGTAGACACTCAGGACAGAGCTCATTGCTCTCTACAGCTACCCGAAGGGAGGCTGTAGCCAGGTGGGGTTGGGCTCTTCACCCAGGGACATAACAAGAGGACACAGCCTCAAGCTGTGCCAGGGGACATTTATGCTGGATGTTAGGAAGAAGTTCTACACAGAGAGAGTGGTTGGCATTGGAATGGGCTGCCCAGGGAGGTGGGAGTCCCCACCCCGAAGGCATTTCAGAGGAGGCTGCATGAGGCACTTGGTGCCAGGGGTTAGTTAATAGGTTGGACTCTATGATCCCAGAGGTCTTTTCCAACCTGCTTAATTCAGTGATCTCAGCAATCTTTTCCAACCCAAACAACTCTATGACTATAATTAGCAGGCCAAGGTAATACCTCCAGCTCTATTTCACAAATTCCTTGCAGGGTGGTGTGCCTACTGCATCTGCGCCATAAGGCTTTAGGAAATGCACATTCAGTCTTCCTCTCAAAGTCAGTAAAGGTGCTTGAAAACTTGGCCAGCCAATTGGGCACTTCCTTGGAGTCACTCCAGAAGATAAGTTTTTCAAACAAAACAGTTGGCATTTTAAGCCCCAGCCTATTTCAAAGGGTTGCTGGCACAAGCAAGTCAGAGTAACTTGGCTTGAGTATCTCACATCCTGTATCCTCTTTAGCTAGAATCAATAAATACACCCAAAGAGGAGACAAAAATCAGATGGGTTTAAAAATCATTCAGAGTGGATTTTTAAAATGTGCTTTTCCCATTTACCAGCTACTTTCATCTCCATTGGAATGCTCTTCACTGCCCTCAAGATGTAAAAGCAAGGTCCACCGTGGAAGCAGAATTAACAGAAATAATCAATCACTTAAAGCATTTCTATTCTCTGCCCAGAGCCAAGAACAATACAGAGCTGCAGACAGTCCAACAGTTACAAGCTGCCACCACCTGAGAATTAGCTGGAGAAACCTAATTGCTAGGAGGCAGGAGGTAATAGTGAGTGCTCCAGATACAACTTGCTATAGTGATGATTATGATGACTACACTGTAAGACCTGATCTCTGCTAATCCTCTTCCCTGTCCCTGTGGATGGAAAATGGGCAGAGAGCCAGAGCTGGCATGTGAGTTAGCATCATTGATTTGGCTGATGATAGGAAAAGGGCAGTGAGTAGAGTGCGCACCTAATGTGCATGCTGGCTGTGATCTGGGAGTGGTGGAGAGATGCATGGACTCCCTGTCTAGCTAGCTGACCATCCTCATTTCAAAAGGGAAGGGCTACAAGCTTCCCATCCTCCTGATGGAAGAGCTTTTCCTAATGCAGAAACACTTTCCTGATGTGCATTATTACTCACTACAGAGACTTAAATGAAGACGAGAAATGGGAGGCTCTGAGTACAAAATAAAGAGCTCTGCTCAGGGCCTTGTACTAAGAATCACCTAAAATGGACCATACGTGATGGACTTAATTGTTTACTCTTGCCAAGTGTTCTCAGATTGCTGGGACTGTTTAGTCTGGAGAAGAGGAGGCTGAGGTAGAGAGCAATGAGGTCTTCCAGCTCCCTGAAAGGAACTTACAGAGAGGTGGGGGTCAGTCCATAGTATCAGGTATGAGATAAAATAGCCCAAAACTGTGTCAGGAAGGTTTAGGTTGGAGTTAGGAAACATTTTCCCCGCTGCCAGAGTGGTCAGGAATTGGAACAGGTTGCCCAGGGAGGTGGAGAAGTCACCATCCCTGGAAGTGTTCAAGACACCTGTGGCCATGGCACTTGGGGACATGGTTGAATGGTCACAGTGGTGCTGGGTTGATGGTTGGACTCAATCTTAGAGGTCTTTTCCAATGCAAACAATTCTAAAAAGCTAAGTCACAGAAAGTTTGCTGGCTGGGTGTCACTCTCACCTGTCTTGTCATCAGTATCTTCAAACTCAACCAGAACAGAATGGCCATTGTTGGAGATGCTGAGAGATGTACACGACTCATAGGAGATGAGAAGTGGCTTCAGAGTAGGGTCATAGACTGCTCTTGCAGAAACTATATCAATGGGTGACTGGCGGTTCCCTTGGGCAATGGGGTAGGATTTGTGCCACTCTGAAGGTCCTTCAAAAGGAAAGAAAAGAAAGCACCATTACTTTTTCCCTGCTATGCACAAAATCACTGCAGGTTTTCAAGAGGCTTGCAGTGAAGCTCGCTGAACCCTCTGCTGTAAGTTGCCTACCATCCACATCCTCATCAGACTGGCCACCTTCTAGAGGGCCTTAGATCTAGTGCTCAGAAGCAAGCAAGGTATCTGAAGATTTTCAGAGGTGGGTGCAGGTGTAAACACACTTCACACACACCCCCAGAGGAACTGCAGTGAATTCTTCCTGGGATAGATGGTGTAAAAGCTCCAGTGATTCAAATTAGATGCAGATGACTCAATCTCTTAGCTACTGACTATGCAGTTATTTTTAAAGCCATTTTATGCCTGCAGTAAATCTTTGAGGCAGCTTCATTCTTCACTCATGCCCACTATGGCATCTCTCTGCTCCAGCTGAAGGTTACAGTGTGATCATGAGCATTTTTGGACTTTTTGACCCCAAAAGAGTAGGAAGAAAGAGCAATTTAATAACACAGCTCCCTGCTATCAGAGCTGGAACATTCCTCCCCTGTTCAACAAAACCTTCTCTGTAGCCAAAAATTCCTTATTCTGAAGACTTCTTTTCTACTTCTCTATGGCAGTGCAAGGAGCAATTAAATACTTTTGCTATTATGTTAATTACCTATTAACAGCAACATTTTTAACTGCAGCCCTCTCACACTTTCACAAGTGGGAACTTTTTTAAATCAGGCACAAGTATCTTCCTCCTTGAGCTTATGCAGCAAAGTCAGTGGTCTGTTGTACTCTTGTTTGTCTTGAGCATCTTCTGGGATGCTACATTTAAAAAGTAATCTCTTTTCTCAGCTTGCCTCTAAAGCAGAGTTAGGATTTAAATGCTGTTACATACACAAGCTCAAGCAGTATCATTTATCTCTAAGCTTTGTAACATCATACTTGGGTTTGATGACCATTCCCCATTCACCCAGACACAGAACTACCACCCACCAGCTTCTCTTAGCACTCAGACTTGCTTTTGGACTCTCAAAAATTAAAATAATTGCTAGTAAGAGACAAACTGGCTCCTGAAGGTTATGATAAAGTCTCTATCAGGACACTCAGCAGAGAAAACAGTCGCTAGCAAAAGAGATTCCTGGAAGTTCTGCAGAGAGTGGTCTCCTTGGAGAACATCAATCACTCAGCCACCCTCTGTAAAGGATACCAGTGCTATATAACAGTGTTGTAGGAATCCTCTAGTAGCTTCACATAGCCTCTCACTTTGTGACATATTCTTGAAGGTGGGAAGCAAAAAAAAAAGATGACTAAAAGCAAACCTGTCACATCAGACAGCATAAATGGCTCTGCACGAGAGCTCTGGTCTGCACAATTTAGTGATGCTCCAGAAATACAGAACACAGCCCCTCACTGCCATGGAAGCCTGGAGATCACATAGCAGCAGCTGCACAGGATCAGAAGATCTACTGCTGCTTTACCAGACCTCCTTTACTCAAAAAAATTGCTCTTGGAGAGACACAGTCCGTTCTTTTCATAACAGCTTCTTGCAACAGGACTCATCTATGATATCTGCAGTCTGAAAAAAAACCACTCAGCTCTGCTTCCCTCAGCCTAGGAGCATTGATCACAGCACAGAACGGCAGCAGCAGCAGGCGTAAGTTTGTGCATCTTCTGGTGACACTTTCTGTGCGCTACTGATTATCAATCAAGCCATTCATTACCTGCTGTATATACTTGATGCTTGCAGACATCCTAGTGCAGGCAGCTCTGCAGGGCTCAGGCAACAGCTCTAGAAAAAAAAAAAAAAGGAGTGGGAGAAGACAGAGAGATGCAGCACGGAACTGCTGGAACCTACCGTCATCCTGCCCATATCCCCAGCTGCGCTGGCCAGTCATGAGCGGGGAGCTTCACCCTGCCTCGCTCTCAGCTCTGAGGGGGCTCTGCTGCTTACCTGCCTTTATAACGGCTCAGCGTGGGATAGGGTCAGCCCCTTAAAGATACAGAGCAGCCACAGAAATTCCTGCAGGACAGGGAGAGTCTTTCTCCTGCTCGCAGCTTTGCTGCTACTGGCTCCTTGCTCCTGCTCCTTCCTTTATTCGCCAATTCAGCACAGAAGAAGGCAAATGTAAAACAGAGAACTTCAGTCTCAGGACTTAGAGAGGAGCCAAGACTGCCCAGGTGGCATGGGGTTCAAATTGAGGAAGGGGAAGCATATTGCCAAAGGGAGCAAGAGCAGCAGGGTACAGTCATGCACAGGCTGCAATAGGAACTGTCCTGTTTTCACTGCCTCTCTTTTCTTCAGCACTCTCCAGCTACAGAAACCGAATTCTGTTTCCATCTAGTTTGTAATTAAACCTTCAGAATCGGTGCTGGGATGAGATGGGGAACATTCTCATCAAGAAAAAATTACTTGTGCTACTTTTAAACAAGGTAAAAATCACACCAGCTGAGGAGACATTCACAGTGTGATTTTTTTTTTTCCCTTTGCAAGACTAAATTACAAAGGCAAAAGTAAAAGTCATGTTATGTTAGGGGGCAGAACACAGCAAACACTAGAGAGAGGAGCTGCTCTGTGAAGCCTGTTGTCTGGTATGGTCCAGTAGTTGCTTGCACCCTACTGAACCCATGAAGAAGCTGCAATAAGATACCCGATCTGCAGCGGTGAAAAGTTTTAAGACATCTTTGTGGCAACAAAAATGGTTCTTTGGTAAGTCATTTTGTGAGATCTGAGCAAATGCTGTCTGTCAGGGCTACATTTCCTAAACACACTGATTCCCACAAAGACAACAGCACACGGAAACATGGATCCTGCAGTTGTGCCATCGAGAAAATTGAAGGAAAAAAATCAATAAAAGCACTTTCTGCAACTTTTATATTATATTATTGCCTGGTTAAGAATTCGTTTCCTTTTTCAGGAGCTTTCCATAGGATTCAGCTATAACACCTTTGAGAATCACTGATGCAAGTTTAGTCACTCAATAAGAGATGTAAAGGTGTCCACAGAGTAGTTCTGTAATAACTTAGTCTTCTTCAGTCCTTGACAATTCAGCTTCTCCATATCTTTATGTAAAGCTACTGTGATTTGCCCAGGTCCCTGTTCAGGCCTGCCCCAGGCAGTGACTCTGCAGGTGTGTCCCTCAGGGTGACTCAGAAGCTCAAGCAGCAGAGCAGTGCTGCCATCGGGCTCAAACACTCTGCTGCTCAGCATGACAAAGCAGCTGTGAGAAGTTGTGATGCTTCGGTTCTCGAGTGGCTCTGTGCTGTGTTTGGAGACAGAGTTAGATGCAAACAGTCTGGAAAACTGTTCTAGATCATGGGAAAAAGTACAAAAAGTACCAACTTAGGTACTGGCAGAGACATTTTCTGTGGCACGTATCATAAGGGCTTGTAGTGATAGGATGAGTTGCTACAGATTGAAGCTGGAGGAGAGATTTAGATTTGAGATTAGGAAGAAGTTCCTTACAGGAAAGGTGGACAGACACTGGAATAGGTTGCCCAGCGAGGTTGTGGAGTCTCCTTCTCTGGAGCCTTTCCAGGCCTGTCTGGATGTGTTGCTGTGTGCCCTGAGCTAGATTGTCTGGTCCTGCTCTGGCAGGGGGGTTGGATTTGATGGTCTCTTTGGGTCCCTTCCAACCCCTGACATCCTGTGAGCCTGGGATCTGGGATCCTGTGGTCCTGTGACCTTAAATATCATCTGGTTCAGCAGGGACACCTTCCGCGAGACCAGGTTGCTCAAGGCCTCATGCGACATTGATCACTTCCAGTGTCACACAGAAGTTGAGCATTTTAAGCTCTGCAGGTCTGAGGAAACTGCATTTTTGGAACTCTGAGGCAAGTCAGCTGTATCATACAGCTCTAGAGTCCCTGAGATGTTCACACAAGGAGACAGTGTCACTTAAGGATAATGCTGGTGGTACCCATGACTGTATCACTGTAGAGGGGCAGAGCTGCATGGCAGATGTAAAATGAAAGAAGAGTTCCTTGGTTGCAGGGTGAATGGCTAAATGGCACTCTAAGTGTACTCACTTAAGTAGCTTGGCAACTATCTTTACTGAGCATCTTCAGCAAGGCTGACACAGATCTGAACGAGGTGTCATGTGCCTTCCTTAATGCCTATGAGTGTGTCTGATGTGTCACTGCCTGCTAACAAAAACATGGCAGCAATACAATCAGTTTGGGTACAGGCTGCTTGCTCCGGAGCCTCTGAAGCACAATAGGTAGGAGTAGATTAAATGTTAAAACATTCATCACTCCAGAGCTTGCCTACACCTCAGGTTCTCAGAGGAGTATCTTGTTTATGCAGGCAGCTCATCTTTCCTCTTACATTGCCATTACTGATGCTGGCACTTTCCAAGTGGCAGCTCTGCTAAGGTGACATCTCTTCTGTATGTGTGCAGGAAGGCCATTTAGAGGGAACACAGAAGCTGCACAAAGGCCCTCCACAAGGGAAACACAAACAGGAAGGTCTGCTGCCAGCTCTGAGCACTGAAAAGCAGTTGGTAGCATTTAATTTTAAAGAGTGACTTGTTGATTGACAGGAGAATTTTCCAATTTTTATATTCCAAAGCTCTTCTTTGCAAACACCCAAATGTGATGACTGCACACTGAGATTCCCCTGAGCTCAGTGTCACTTCAAGAGCTGAAAGTGGTAATTCTTCTCCCACAGCTACACAGCGAACTTCATGAGATTTCTGAGGGGTAGAATGGGGAATGTCTGGCTGGCATAAGGGGGGTAAAAAGGGTTCCTGTACAAAGAAGGGATTGGGAAGAAAAGAACAAAAAAAGGTAGGCATACATTTAACAGACAATTTTGCAAGAGGAAAAAATTGAATAAAACATGGGGCAGAAGGTCAAGAGGAAAGAAGGAATTTATCTGGAATATTTTGGAGGCATTCAAGGCCAGGTTGGATGAGGTCTCAGGCAACTCAGTCTAGTTGAGAGGTGTCCTTGCCCATGATGGGGGTGTTGGAGTAGATGATGTCTGAGTCCCTTCCAGTCTAAGCCATTCTATGATCCTGTAATTTTATGATTCCTGGGAAAGTAGGACAAAAAAGGAACTGAGTGCCTGGCCCTCTAGGATTTTCCCAGCCTTCACATGCCATTTTTTATTACTGCTTGTCTCTGACTTCTAATGCTATACACACGTGGCTGCTTTACATCAGAGATGGGGACTATACCTTGGAACTGAAATAATAATTCTTATAATTTACAGTTTGTCCAGTTGAAACTGGGTAATGGTAGCAAGAACAGAACAAGGTAACTTCTGATGCTGATAAACAGAACATTCCTGCAAATGTCACAACAGCCACTGGAATCCGGGGAGAAGGAAGGATTTACTGTGACACAGCAAACACAAAGCCTGAGAATAATGAACTTTGGGGGAGATACTCTACATGGCAAAACAAAAACTGTATTACATCATCTGCAAGGTATGAACCACTAAATTATAATTGCAGTGTTGTGTGCTTCAGTCCAGCAGATGTATAGCAAGTGGAGTTTACTAAGGAAAAGCAGGATCTGAAGAATAACAGAAGAACAACTCAGCTGGAGTGATGCACATGGTTTGGGACCTCTCTGCTGTTCAGACAGACATTGAGGGGCAGGAGAGTGTCCAGAGAAGGGGAACGAAGCTGGTGAAGGGTGTGGTGAGCAGCAGCCATGGCTCTACGACTCACAAAAGAATTTTAGAACCACAAAGCCAAAAGACCTGTAAGATGACGGGGTCCAACCGTCCAGCCTAGCCCACCCTGGCCATCCATCCACCTCCGCAAGCGCCGCAGCACTCCGCACACCTCACCGACGCTGACTGCGGCACCAGGCCCGCCCCGCCCGGCCCCGCAGCGCCCCCCGGCGGCGCGGCGGCCCCGCGCATGCGCAGCGCCCGCGGCAGGGAGCGT
>VWZI01020604.1:833893-869999 GCA_013396835.1 Psilopogon haemacephalus | reverse complement strand
TGCATCTGGCTGCTAGGCCGGGCCGGCAGATCGCGGGCGCCCGTGCCAGTCACCGGCCTCCTCTGCTGCCGCTGGCTGAGCCGCGCCGGGGGCTGCGCGGTGCGGCCAGGGCCGCTCGCCGCCCTGCTGAGCCCTCTGGCAGGCGGCAGGCGCCGGTCCCGGCCGCACGGGCCCTGCCTTGCGGGGTCCCAACCGGCCGCGCTGCTCAGGGACAGCTTTGCCGGGCGGCTGCGGGCATGTGCTGGCGCGGGGGAAATAGGCTAAAACAGGCGGAAAAGAGCAAAGTTTAATGAGAGAAGCGCAGGCGCCGGAGCCTTCCGCCTCACGAGTGTGGCTACGGGGTCATCTTCACACGGGTCGTACACTGGAGAGCCTTAGCAGCTGCCGTGCTTTGCTGGGGCCGCTGCCCGACTGTATTTTGTGCAGCCGAAGAGTCAGGTTCCTGCCCCCGTGAGAGCGGTGACATTTGTGACCCGGCATGCTCAAGTCCCGACTGCAGCCCCAGTGTTATTCCCTAGGTGTCTTAAGGACCAGCCTCATCAAGGCACTTTCACACCTGCTTGTACATTGCCCTGCCTTGCATTATCAGTGTAAAACGTAAGATCAAGTTCCATATCGACGATAAAATGTAGCAATGTGTCGTTTACAATAAAAGTACAAAGAGCGTCCAGCTTGGGTATAACATTGTGTAAGGAGTGCTTCGACCCTTGCTGACTTCTAGGCACTGAAGTAGGTTGTGACAGAAAAAAAGATGTATGTGGTCATACAGTGTAAAGATGGAGGGAATGAGATGCCAGTAAAATTGTGCTGCTCTTTAGGAGCCTTCAGGCTTGTCACACTTCATTTTCTTAAGGAAAGCTTCTTCTGGTTAGTGCTATTTAGCCCCTCTCAAGAGCGAATGGGAAGGAGCATCCTAGCCTCCCGTCCGTGATGAATTGTTTCCCTTTCTTTATATTGGCTTTACAGCAAAAATGATTTCACGATGTCTTGGTTTTCATCCCAATCTAGGTTGTGGGGTGACCATGGGCAAGAAGCTTTAGAATCTGCCCACGTTTGCCTGATAAATGCCACAGCGACAGGAACTGAAATCCTGAAGAACTTGGTGCTGCCGGGTGAGCAGAGCTGTCTTTGGTGTTGTCTTGGCAGGGCGTGTGATTGTTTCGTGGTGCCTGGGTAGTCACAGTCTGTGTTTTCCCTCCTCCCAAGGTATTGGTTCATTTACCATCGTCGATGGGAACCGGGTCTCTGGAGAAGATGTTGGCAATAAGTAAGTTTATCACTTTTTTCTGACGCAAATTCAGTACTAACAGAGTAATTTCATCTCATCAGAGAATGGCTCGAGGTGGGTTCCAGCCCCCCTGCCATGGGCAGAGACACCTCCCACTAGCCCAGGCTGCTCAAAGCCTCATCCAGCCTGGCCTTGAACATCTCCACAACCTCCCTGGGCAGCCTGCTTCTTCCTCATCTCCAGTGTAAATCTCCCCTCTTCCAACTCAAAGCCATTGTCCCTCATCCTGTCACTACACACTGTTGCTCCTATGGCTGCCCATGGACAGTATTTGTTCACAGGGCCTATCAAATTCTTTAAGGCCTCTGTTTCTCCAAGTCTTGGGTGGCTTGGGATGTCTATCACATACACATAATGCATGATCACAGGGATATCAGCCTCTAATGGGCTTTTTAGTTGCTGGGTTTGTGTCTTACAGCTCTGTTTGCTTCCACTCGGTATAAAAGCATATAAAAATAACTTGTTTGCTGTAATCTTGAGATATGATAGTGCAAGACTTGTGTTGCAGCATGGTTAAATATACTTTCCCTCATTTTGGTGAGGAAAGTGAACTTCTCATGAGTTTATCGTTGTGAAACTGCGACTGATGGCGCTTTGGTAGCTTTCACAGCTTTGAGAGGCTGGCTGCAGCAGGGAGAAGGACAAGAAATTCTTTACATATCCTGTTTTAAAAAAGAGTCTACTAATTCTAGATCATATTCTCTTGTGGTGGACACCTACAAATGCCTGTCTCCTTGCAGGGGTTACTTGAAGGGGAAGGTTATTCCATTACATGAAGAAACAAGTACTAATGGCTCTTTAATTAGCCAAGTGAAAGCGAATCTGCAGTGTGATCCTGGCTTCTAGAGCAGTTGGCATGTCTTATTTTTCAGATTTGTGGCTGAAGCATTGGAAAGTTTCTCTAAGAAACTGATCAGGAGGGAAATATAAGAGTGGTGGAGAAAAGAATAGCAGGTTTAAGAAGGAGCTTAGTTTGTTGTTGTATCAGGATAGGTTGGGGGCTGACCTGTTGGAGAGCAGTGAATGGGAAAGGGTCCTGGGTGTCTTGGTGGACAGAAGGATGCCCATGAACCAGCAATGTGCTCTTGTGGCCAAGAAGGCCAAGAGCATCCTGGGCTAGATTAGAAAGGCTCTTGCCCTGCTGAGGCCACATATAGAATATTGTGTCCAGTTCTGGGCCCCTCAGGTCAAGAAGGAGCTCAGGGAACTGCTGGAGAGAATCCAGCCCAAAGCCCCCAAGCTGCTGCAGGCAGAGGAACATCTTCATTGAGGCCAGGCTGAGGGAGATGGGGCTTGGAGTTGGCAGCAGAGGAGCCTGAGGGCTGCCCTCAGTGCTGTGCTGAAGATGTGCAGGGTGGTGTGGGGAGGATGCAGCCAGGCTCTGCTCAGGGGTGACCAAGGACAGGCCAAGGGGCACTGGGGCAAGCTGGAGCAGAGGAGGTGCCACGGGAACAGGAAGGAAAACCTTTTCACTGTGAGGGTGCTGGAGCAGGCTGCCCAGAGAGGCTGTGGAGTCTCCTCTGCAGACAGTCAGAAACCCAACTGGATGTGTTCCTGCATGACCTACTCTGGCAGGGGGGTTGGACTTGATGATCTTTGGAGGCCCCTTCCAACTCCTAACTTTCTGTGCTTGTGTGAGAGTCAGCAACACCTGCATGAGGAGCTGGAGTGTTGTTTTTCTGCAAAATAAAGCTTCACCTGTAACTCTCTTTCTGGTTTCCTTTTCAGCTTCTTTCTACAAAAAAGCCACATTGGTCAGGTAAGGAGATGAGAGAAATGGTGCCTCTGGTCTGCTCACAACATGGTGTGGGTTTCACTGCAAACCTGGACACATGGAAACATGGAGGAAATCATGAGTAATACTAAAAATGTGTAGTTATAGGTTAAAATCTATTAATCCTGTGACAGAATTCCCCATGCTTACTTTTTCTGTTGCTCATAAGTGAGAAGATGAGCTCAGTTCTGGCAGGATTGGGAAAAATGAATAGGATATGGCTAAGAAAGCCTGTAAGAGAATTGTAGTTGAAGGAGTGAAGCTAAGAGAGAGGTGGATGTCAGGGGAAAAGAATCACAGGTTGAGTAGGTTTTGAGTTACAAACTGCATAGGTTACTCCTGGAAATGAACAAATAGCTTGATGTAATCCTTGGTTTTTACATTACATTGCAAAAAATGGTCTGGAATGAGTGCCTGCTCTTGAGGGCTTGATGCTGTCTTAGATGAGCAAGGCTTGGGATGACAAACTCTAGATAATGGGAGAGTTCCCTTTTTTCCTCCTCCCATTTTAGTCTCTCCCCCAACCCTTGCTGCTCTGCCTTTTCCCTTCCTGGCTGCTCTGTCTTCCCACCACTCCTTTCTTTGTTTAGCATGTGCTGTACTGATCCACTTCCTACCTTACATCTCATGAAGCTAAGCATTGCTTTGATTGTTTCGAGACAGAACCGAGCCCAGAGTGCCACTGAGCTGCTGCAAGAACTGAACAATGATGTTTCTGGAAACTTTGTTGAAGAGGTTTGTATTCCTCGAGCAGTTGTGGTGCTTCTTGTTAAACAGTGTGGTGAAAGAGTGAAGTGACAGCTCAGGGTTGTCTTTGAGATGTTGCAGAGTAGAGCAGAATAAGCCATGTTGGAAGAGACCTCCAAGCTCATCCAGTCCAACCTAGCACCCAGCCCTATCCAGTGGCACTAAGTGCCCCATCCAGGCTTTTCTTGAACACCTCCAGGGATGGGGACTCCACCACCTCCCTGGGCAGCCCATGCCAATGCCAATCACCTCCTAACATCAGGCCTATACCTCCCCTGGCACAGCTTGAGACTGTGTCCCTTGTTGCTGGTTGCCTGGGAGCAGAGCCCAACCCCACCTGGCTACAACCTCCCTTCAGGTAGCTGCAGAGAGCAATGAGCTCTGCCCTGAGCCTCCTCTTCTGCAGGCTGCACACCCCCAGCTCCCTCAGCCTCTCCCCACAGTGCTGTGCTCCAGGCCCCTCCCCAGCCTTGTTGCCCTTCTCTGGACACTTTCCAGCACCTCAACATCTCTCTTGAATTGAGGGGCCCAGAACTGGACACAGCACTCAAGTTGTGGCGTGACCAGTGCCAAGCACAGGGGCAGAATAACCTCCCTGGTGCTGCTGGTCACACTGCTCCTGATCCAGGCCAGGATGCCATTGGCTCTCCTGCCCACGCTGGTGGCTCATGTTCAGTTCCTACCAGCACCCTCAGGTTCCTCTGCCTGGCTGCTCTCCAGCCACTCTGTCCCTAGCCTGTAGTGCTGCAGACATTTTCAGCATTTCCTGACACTTTTTTTTTTTCTTTACCATTTAGAGTCCAGAACAACTTTTAGACAATGACCCTTCCTTTTTCACTCGCTTCAACCTGGTGGTTGCAACACAGCTACCAGAAAGGTAAAGAATCTTCTCAAGATGGTTGTTCTTAGTTGTAAGAGCAGATTCCAACTGCAGACATATTCCTGCAGGAAAATGTGTGCACAGAACTCTGTCCCTGTGAGGGAAGGCAGGAATGACAGCATTTTTCCACAGACTTGATTTATGGCAGTGCATCATTTCCAGCCTCTCAGACCAGTGCCTGACTCCCAGGTGTATTTGTCTGTGTCAGGTACTCTTTTTGTACTGGCAGCTGTTTCTGCTCCAAAATTGCTGTGACAAATTTTGTTCTTTTGCAAACCCTTAAGAGATAAAAAGGACTCTGATACCTTCAGATTTTTGCAAGTGCATTTTATCCTTTGTACAGTTCTTTGCATTTTACCCACGTGTGTGATTATATTGTCTTGCAGAAACTTTGTCAAGACCAGCAGTGACCTATTTCATTATTTTTTTCTAGTCTTCTCCTGATGAGAGGCTATTTGCATGCAGCTGTGTTCTTTCAGAACTCACTGAAGTTTATTGTTTGATTGATCTTTGGAGCATTTGGGTGGACAGAGCTAAACCTGAAGTGAACTGATGGATAAATACTTGCCTAACCTAGTGTAAACTCACATACAAAATGAGTCCTTTTATCTGCTTAGACAATACCAGAATATTCCCTAGTGCAAAATCTCTCTCTTGTGGACACTTCTTTCACAAGTGACTTGCAGAAGAGTGAAGCTTACCTACTGTCCTCTTGTACAGCTGAAAAAGAATAAAATGTTTCCCTTACAGTACATTGCTGCGTCTGGCTGAGCTGCTCTGGAATTCCAACATTCCTCTTCTGGTCTGCAGGACCTATGGTCTGGTTGGGTACATGAGAGTCGTCGTTAAAGAACATACAGGTTAGAGGGGGTTCTGAAACAGAGACCTCTCCCCTCTCTGCTCCCCTCCTCCCTTCTCCCCCTCTCTGCTTCTCCCCTCCCCTCCTTTCTCCCCTCTTCTATTTGACATTGAGATGAATATGTAATATTCCATTCTTTCAGTAGAACCATAAAGGTCAGGAAAGACCTCCAAGATTTGGAGTCCAACTGTTAACACTGCCACATTTGCCACAAATCCATGTCCCTAGGCACCACATCTGCACGTTAGTTGAACACTTCCAGGGGTGGTGATTCCATCACTTCCCTGAGCAGCCTGTGCCAAACTTTTAACCACTCTTTCAGTGGTTTTGTTGAGTCTTAGGTATTTTGCACTTCATCACCAGCAGCATTCTTTGAGGAATGCTCCTTGAGCAGGCTGCCCAAAGAGGTGGCGGAGTCTCCATCTCTGTAGACTTTGAGGGCCCACCTGGATGTGTTCCTGTGATTGTGCTCTGGCAGAGGGGTTGGATTCTATGATCTCCAGAGATGACTTCCAACCCCTGTGATTCTGTGAATCTATAGAAATTACGGGCTACAACAAAGGTTATCCTGACATTGAAGTCAAAGCACTTCCTTGGAGGAACAAGCAGTTATGAGAGGTGCTGCCCTGCCTTTGATGTACAGCTGTGTTTTCAAGATGTTGTGGAATTGTTTTCACAGTTGTTGAATCTCATCCTGACAATACATTAGAAGATCTGAGGCTGGACAAACCATTTCCAGAGCTGAGGGAGCATATTCAATCTTATGACTTGGATCATATGGACAAAAAGGTTGGTATGTGGTTTGTGCTGGGTGCTCTGAGACAGACACAGACATGGAACAGGGATTGTGTGAAAATGGCTCTTGGCAGATGACTTTTTTTTGGTGCTGAGACTCATCAGAGCAGAGGCACTGTAGAGTCAGTCACGAGGGACTATTCTGGGCCTCTGTTCCAAATGCTGCAGTCTGTATTTAAATCTTAAGCAGGTGGGAGGGTCTTGGGAAGTAAGGAATATTCTTGGACAGCTTGATCTTTTGTAAGCTTGATTTCCCCCTCTCCCCTCTCTTACTTTTATGATGACTTGCTGCTCTAGAGCTTTGCAGGCTGGCTGTTTGTGCCTAATGTAAGTTCTGCTGCAGTAGAACACTGGAGAGCTTGGCTCAGACACCCTTCTTCTAAATCAAGCAATAAAAACTTAACAGTTTGCTTTATGCTACTTAGAGAATGTTATTTCTGAATCCAAATTGTGAGCTTACAATGCTGGAAGGGAGGTTAGGAGTTTAGGTTTAAGATAAGTTTTTCCTTTGTCTCCTGTTTTTATCTTTTCTCAACAAAGATTTCTCTGCTCTTCCATTGCAGGACCACAGCCACACTCCATGGATTGTGATTGTAGCCAAGTACCTAACAAAATGGCTCAATGAGGTACATTGCAAAACTGGCTAAGTTATTGCTGGGTGTGGTGGTTCAGGAGTTATCTGCCCCCCCGCCACACACACTTTTGAAATCACCCAGACCAGACTCAGCCACCTGGCAGTTAATGAATGAAGCTTTATATTCACAGCTCGGCAATATATACAAGCAGATGTTTGCAATATATTACAAACATTTACAGCTGTATACACTAAAAAGATAATACAGAAACACCACACCTCACCCAGGGATCAGAGTCCCCAAGAGAGGTTCCCAACCACCTTACCCCCACTACCCAATCTTATCCCAGGATCTGTCTTGTGTGCCAGGTGGAAAGGGAAGATTGGCCAGGGGGGGTTAAAAGCAGGAATTGATTAGTTGGGTTACACAGATCTAGGTAGAAGGCAGGGGAAGAGAAAGACCAACAGCCCAGAGCTCAGACCTAAGCAGCTCTGCCTTATCTATGTTTGGGTTCTTACTTTTGTGTCGATCAGCAAACCTATGAGTGAAGGAGACATCAGCAATGTTTTCCTTTCTCAGCCTATAATCTTATTTCTCTTATTAAAATATTCCAGTTACCCTCAAACCAGCACAAAGGGCTACTATTATTACTTGTCTAAACTAGATTGTGTTAGCAATGTGTAATAAATAACCCAAGATGGGATTACTAACAGCAGAAACCCAAACCGAAACAAATGGAAACCCAAGTGAAGGAATGTGGACAGTGGCAAACTAGAGCTCAGCAGTCTGAACACGGTGAGGGCAGTGGCAGATATTTTAAAGACAGAATGTTTTTTTTGTGTTTTTAAATTCAGAAAAGTGATCAATTGCCTAAGAGTTACAAGGAAAAAGAAGCCTTCAGACAGCTGATTCGGCAAGGTAACGTATGTCACACTGCACAAGTACAGAGGCAGGGTCTGAAAAACAGTCAGAAGTTGTCTCAGGGCTAGTACATGAGAATCTGCTGGCATATACACTGTGATTTTTCTGCTAAATAATTGCTTTGTGTAGGTGTATCTTTAAATACCAGACCTGCTTATAAATGCAGCTCGGCAGTGTTCCATAGGGTGCTGTTTAAGATCAAGAGTATGTTTTGATTTGAGTGGGAGAAGAGGCCTTAAGAGAAAGCCTTGTAGAAATCGTTGATAGTTACCATGGCAAATGTGACAAATGGCTTTTGACACTGAAATTGTTGCCAACTGCAAGTATTTGGTTGGTCAGTTGACCCAGGAAACTGCTGGTAATCCCTGCAGCTCTAAGTATCGAGGGAGAGAGAAGGATTGTGCAGCTGCTGTGTCAATCCGATCCCCTTTTGCAGGTGCTAAAATGAGTGAAACTTTCTCTGAAGTGATGGAGCTTTTACTCAGTTTGTCCTCATGTGAGATTGGCCTCTGTGCAAATTCCTGCATGGTTCTGTCATCCTCAGCCCCAGGCTGGCCAAGGGAACTGATCTGGTCTGGAGGAATTTTAAATACCTTTGGTTAAATTATTTTTTTGGTGGATTCTGGTTTTTGGCCTGCCTTCCTGTGTGGGTGCAGAAGTGTTTGACAGAATGAGCCAGTGGAACATGACTGCAGATGGGAAGGAGAATCGCATTGCCTTTTCACCACCATCTATGTTCATTTAGTGTGTGACTGTCACAGTCATAGAATGGTTTGAGTTAGAAAAGCTCAGCTTGTTCCTACCCTCTGCCATGGGCAGGGTCACCTCTCACTAGCCCAGGTTACTCAAGGCCTCATTCAGCCTGGCCTTGAACACCTCAAAGGAGTTATCCATAACCTCCTTGGGCAGCTTAACTCTTTCCTCACAGAAATTAACTGGCATCTGTGCTAGATAATTTCTGTTCAACATCAAAGGGAAATCAATGATGTGCAGAATGTAGTTAGCATGTAGTCAGTAGACCTTACTGCCAACTCATATTTGTCATGCCAGGAATGAATCCAGAAGCAGTCTGCTCTGTTAGCAAGGCCTAGAAGATCTGCAATTCAGGAGGCTCTCTGTGTTTGTTTTGTGTTGTGCTTTTTTTCTTTAATAAGGTATCTTAAAGAATGAGAATGGGACCCCAGAAGATGAGGAAAACTTTGAAGAAGCTATAAAGAATGTGAACACAGCATTAAACACCACAGAGGTAAAGTAAACATTTCACACAGTCACAGAATGTCAGGAGTTGGAAGGGACCTGTGGAGATCATCCAGTCCAAGCCCCCAGCCAGAGCAGGGTCACCTACAGCAGGTCACACAGGAACACATCCAGGCAGGTTTTTGGATGTCTCCACAGAAGGACACTCTACCACCTCTCAGGGCAGCCTGCTCCAGGGCTCCAGCACCCTCACAGGGAAAAAGTTTTCCCTTCTGTTCCCATGGCACCTCCTCTGCTCCAGCTTGCCCCCAGTGCCCCTGGTCCTGCCCTTGGCCATCCCTGAGCAGAGCCTGGCTGCATCCTCCAGACACTGCCCTGCACATCTTTAGCACAGCACTGAGGGCAGTCCCCATGCACCTCTGCTCCACGCTAAAGAGACTGTGAGACTGAGAAATTCTTGGTGTGAAAGTCTGAGGTCTCTGAAGAGTTGGCTCACCTGTGTAAGGAGGCAATTCAAGAAATCAAAAGTTGGGTAAATACAAACCTAATTTACTTTTTTCATAGATTCCAAGATGCATTGAAGAGATTTTTAATGATGATTGCTGCATGAACCTCACAGAGCAGGTAATGTGTAATTAATGGTAACACTGAACTGTAGAAGCATCATCACAGCTAATATTTGTCTACATGACTCTTGTGCATTTGCAGTCTCCTTCCTTCTGGATTCTGGCTCGAGCTGTGAAGGAATTTGTGGCAAATGAGGGGCAGGGAAGCTTGCCTGTCCGGGGCACCATTCCTGACATGATAGCAGACTCCAGTAAATTCATCAAATTGCAAAATGTGTAAGTGCAGCTTTTTTGTTTTTAAGAGTTATCAACGGCAGTAAATGGTGATGGCTTCAGACCTCCAGAACTGCATCGATTCCTGTGTCTGTGGTAGCAGGTGAGGAGAGGGGTGGGAAGCATTGCAGCCTGGGGCTATCTGCTCACCCTGCAGATGCTATCTGCTGTTTGGAGCTGGAAGCTAAGCTTTCAGGGCTTCCCAGTTCCCTAAGGTAGGAAGTGATCTTTTTTGCTTAATTTCAGATCTAGTGAAGAGCTCCCTGTAGGCAGTAGATCCCACGACCCAGCTCCTGCTGTCCAAAGCAGATTTTTGCTTCAACCACAGCCTTTGTTGTTTTCCTTCAATGTGTATGTCAACCTGGCTACAGAAATTCTAGTTTTCTAGATACTTAATTCTAAATAGTTAATTCTAACTAACTAATTCTTACTTGGTGGATAATGAAGAGTGTGAATGAACATGACCTGCAAATTCTAAATGGCATCATGTGGGTCAAGATGTTAGGACAGGCAGCTTGAACTTGCTATTCCTGTGCATCCTGCACACCACATAGAATGGTTTAGGTTGGAAGGGACCTCAAAGCTCAGCCAGTTCCAACCCCCTGCCAGAGGCAGGGACATCTCCCACTAGATCAGGTCACTCAAGGCCTCATCCAGCCTGGCCCTGAACACCTCCAGGCAGGGAGCAGCCACAACTGGCAACCTGTGCCTGTGTCTTACCACCCTCACTGCAAAGAACTTCCTCCTAACATCCAGTTGCAATCTCCCCTCTGCAGTTTAAACCCATTACTGCTTGTCCTGTCATTACAAGACCTTGTGAACAGTCCCTCCCCAGCCCTCCTGTAGCCCCCTTCAGATCCTGGGAGGCCACTCTGAGGTCTCCTGGAAGCCTTCTCTTCTCCAGGCTGCAGAGCCCCAGTTCTCTCAGCCTGTCCTCAGAGCAGAGCTGCTGCAGCCCTCTCAGCATCTTGGTGGCCTCCTCTGCACTGGCTCCAACAGTTCCATGTCCTGCCTGTGTTGGGGGCTGCAGAGCTGCACACAGTGCTGCAGGTGGGGTGTGAGGAGAGCAGAGCAAAGGGGCAGAATCTCCTCCCTTGCCCTGCTGCCCACAGCTGCTCTTGCTGCAGCCCAGCACACAGTTGCTGTCTGGACTGCACTCACACTGCAGCCTCATCTTGAGCTTTTCATCAGCCCAGACCCCCCAGGTCCTTTTCCTCAGAGCTGCTCTCAGCCATTCCCCACCCAGCCTGGAGTTGTGCTTGGGATTGTGCCCACCCAGGTGCAGGACCTTACACTTGGCCTTGTTGAATGCCATGAGGTTGGCCTGGGCACAGCTCTGCAGCCTGTCCAGGTGCCTCTGAGCGTTTGGAGCAATGTTTGCTTTAACTGTGACAGGTCTCTAAGCCACGTGCTTAGTGAACAGCTCAGCTGTGCCCAGCGGCCCCACAGGGAGGTATTCAGGGTACTCCTTTGGCTTCTGTTTTGTCTTTAAAGCAAAAAAAAAAAAAACGGTTTCCACCGTGGAGTTGATGGCTTTGTGCTGTAATTATTAAGACTTGTTTCTTGTGATCAGATACCGTGAGAAGGCGAAGAAGGATATTGCTGCTGTGGGGAACCATGCTGCCAAACTGCTCCAGTCCCTGGGCAAGGTAATTACATCTTTGGCCATTCTCACAGGAGGGAAATATTTTTACCCTGGTGTTCTGTACAGAAATAGACCACAGGAGACAGATAATGAAAAGAGAAGGCTTAATTACCTCATTCTCTTCAAAAGGCTTAAGTAAGTCTAATGAAATTTCCTCTCTGTGGTCTAGTTGATCTCTCACTTTTGGTTGGTTCATATCAAAAGACACACAGGGATTAGTTACAGCTGAAGATTTTTTTAACAAGAACATCTTAATGAAAACGTAAATTCTCTGGAGTTACATGAATGAGTATATTCTCTCTTTTAGGCACCAGAATCTATTTCAGAGAGAGAATTAAAATTGCTTTGTGAGTATGCCTGGATTTTATTGCTGTCTTTATGCAGATGATCAAATAATGAAAACCTCTTGCCTGAGAATGTAGCTGTTCATCAGCAACTCAGTCTCTGAATGTTGCGAACAAGGAGGGCCACAAAGGTGATCAGAGGGCTGGAGCACCTCTGCTATGAGGACAGGCTGAGAGAGTTGGGGCTTTTCAGCCTGGATAAGAGAAGGCTTCCAGGAGACCTTATAGTAGCCTTCCAATATCTGAAGGGGGCCTACAGGAGGGCTGGGGAGGGACTGTTCACAAGGTCTTGTAATGACAGGACGAGAGGGAATGGGTTCAAATTGGCAGAGGGGAGATTTGAACAGGATGTTAGGAGGAAATTCTTCACAGTGAGGGTGGTGAGACACTGGAACAGGTTGCCCAGGGAGGTTGTGGCTGCTCCCTCCCTGGATGTGTTCAAGGCCAGGCTGGATGAGGTCTTGAGCGACCTGATCTAGTGGGAGGTGTCCCTGCCTGTGGCAGGGGGTTGGAACTGGATGATCTTTAAGGTCTCTTCCAACCTAAACCATTCTATGATTTGTATCCCTCATCTTCAGTGGAAGTGACAGTGATGAGTCTGTAAAGGGTGGCTTTTAAAAGAGACATTCTTTCAATCCAAACAACAGGTAGCTGATGTCCTCTGCTTTCTGTGATTAGCACTTAATCACTCTTGCCCATTCTTTGATACTGACTGCAGACTGCAGGTGCTGTAAAGCTTCTGGTAGCCTGAGAAGGTAAAACTGATCAGTGAGTAGTACTGTCAATAGCGTTTGAGGGTACGTCTGTTGTGGATGTGTACACATGCCCCTACAGCAGCCTGCCAAAGTCACCCTGCAGCTGGAAAAGTTTGCTGCAAGCACGTGGGCCCTGTCTCCATACATCCAGTGCTGGGAGCTTTTGAGAACTTCACAGTCTCTCAGGCTTGAGCATTAGGCAGCAGCTGCACATTGAGCTGTTTCACAGCAGTGATACAGGAGGACCTTTTCCTGCTCATACCTGTACTGCTAGAGTATGAATGAAGAATAGGAGACAGCAGCAGATGAAGAGTGCCCATGTTGCAGCAGGAGAGAGGGCCATGTGTAGTTGGTGGCTGTGACTGCTGAATTGCTATAGCCATCAGCTGTGACATTCTTGTGGCAGATAGAGAACCACAGAATTTTTTGGGTTGGAAAAGCCCCCCGAGATGTCCAGTCCAGCCATCAACCTAAAACCACCAAGGCCATTAAACTATGTCCCAAAGTGCTGTGTCCACAGGATTCTTGAACACCTCCAGGCATGGTGACTCCACCACCTCCCTGGGCAGCCTGTTCCAATCCCTGACCACTCTCCCAGCAAAGAAACGTTTCCTAAGGTCCAACCTGAACCTCCTCTGGCACAATTTCAGGCCATTCCCTCTTATTCTATCACCTGATTGTAGACCTCACTCCAGCCTCCTTTCAGGGAGTTGCAGAGAGCAATGAGGCCTCCTCTCAGCCAGACTACACAAGCCCAGTTACTTCAGCCACTCCTTACAAGACTTGTTTAGATTCTAGAAGTAAATAAGCAAAGTATTTCACTGAAATATTTATGCTCATAGCCCTAAATGTCATTTAATAGATTTTTTGTTACTGCATGCCACCAGACAAAGTAGAGAAGTGTTAAATGAAGTGATGCTAAGTTTTGCTGAGTTTTCGTCTTAACATACCAGAGATGCAGACTTACAGAGCATTAGCATGTGGGGAGGCATTCATGGGAATAATTCTGCCCTTTCTGCTCACTCTGCTTAGGCAGCAACTCAGCTTTTCTCCGAGTAGTACGATGTAGGTCTCTGTCTGAAGAGTATGGTTTGAACACCTTTAACAAGGATGAAATCAGTGAGTACTCCTTTTTGGCACATTCTTCTCTTGTATCTTTGACTTGAAATCATTTTTCTGTGGTCAAAAAGAATTCTGTTTTATTCTGCACTTCTGTAATGTGGATTTCAGCTTAGAAAGTGGAGTTCAGTTTGCCTTTGAAGGTTCAAAAATGGCCTTAAAATTGAGGCACGTTTCAGGTTGTTGGCTCTGGGTTTTTTTTACCTCGCAGGCTTTATTTTTGATAGCACATAAATAAAACGTTGTTTTCTTCAAACTTCTGTTTTCTGTGCTTCAGTTATTTCTGACAGAGCTGGAAAGGTGCTTTCACCTGACCTAAGATATGAGAATAATTGCCTTAGCCCCTCTAAGTGTATCTTTCCAGTACATCAGCCAGCAAACTACTTACTTAATAATACATTTTATTTTTTTAAGCCTGCATAAAATTGAAAAAGAAATAAGCTGGAAATACTTTTAAACTAATTTTTGTTTAAGCTTATGCAAGTCCTTCAAACGTTTTGGACAAAATGTATATTCCATGTGTACACTCCGTCTGTACAGACACTTTGGAATAGTTCTAATTGAAGTGAAAGCCTCTGGAATTGGCTGCTATTATGCAATGAGATTTAAGTGGTTGGTAGTGTATAGAAAGAGTACTGAGCTGTCTGTCAAGGAATTGAAGACCTGTTCCATAATTACAGTTAAAGATGGAGCAGGTCTTTCAATCCACAACATTATAGCTAAGGATTATCCCATTTAATGTTACAGTAGCTGCCAGAGCTGAAATGTATCTCCAGGGAACAGCTGATACCCAATACCTACAGTGTGGCTTTGTCCTGCCCTCTGGAGTCAGAATTCTGTATCTGACAGTTGACTCTCGACAGTCTCAGTTGCAGGTTGTCTCCACAAAGGGCTTTTTTTACTACCAGACTTAAGAGTTTCAAGCACGAGGGCAGTACCTGATTCCAAGTAATTGAGACCCTTCCCTTTGCAATGTCATTTGTACCAGCTAACCACTTCTCTTGCTGTTTCCAGTCTCCCATATGGATAACCCAGACAGCGAACTGGTGCTGTACTTGATGCTGCGGGCTGTAGATAAGTTTTACAAGCAGCATGGTAGATACCCAGGTATGTTAACACCAGACTTACTGTCTGTTTCTTTTGGTGCCATTAAGATGCAGCAGTTACTTTAACACTAGTAATAATCTACAACTGGAGCATTAATTCCGCTTTTGTTTTTTTATTGCTATAACTTATAAGAATGTGAAAGTTCCTGAGAATTGTTTCTCTTTGGGAGCTTAAGGAACTTACCTGAATTGATACCACCAAAATGATGTGCGTGGGTTATGAACCAGTTCAGCTCTGCACTGATTTGTCATTACCATCAAGAGAATATAAAATTATTATTAGTCTAGTATTAAGCTATTGTCTTAGAAGCTTTTCAGTAAAATAAAATACTTCAGCTGCCATCTCAACCCATTAGCTTCAGATATGTGGCATTACAGCTCTGTGGCAAAACGCTTCTCTTCCAGGTGTCTACAACTATCAGGTAGAAGATGACATTGGAAAACTGAAGTCATGCCTTACTGGTCTCTTACAAGAGCATGGCTTGTCTGTGCTGGTGAAAGATGACTACGTCCACGAGTTGTAAGTATTTATATCTTCAGTGTCACTATGGCAGTAAAACTGATTGGAAAATACTAATTTTCCACTTTGCTCTCCAGTTGTCGCTACGGAGCTGCTGAGCCACACTCTGTTGCTGCCTTCATGGGAGGTAAGAAAGTCACTGTGCTTCCAAAGCCCCCCACAAGCCAACCAACCTGCTCTACTTCATACTCGAGTCAGAATCTCCACTGGCTTCATTACTTTGTGTTGTCAGGGCAGGGACTGTAAACGCAGACTGTGAGTCTCCAGATGTGACCTCCTAGGGTGTATAGAAAAAGTGGATCCAGCCAGAGGTTAAAGGCAGCAAAAGCAACCAATAAAAAAAAATAACATCAGCAGATCGATTTCAGTAGCTTAAACATGTTTTTAGAAATAAAATGCTTGATGAAAGGGGCTTTGAGTTTATTAACTTAAAAAAAGGGAGTAAGGCAGCAATATTAAATTGAACATCTCCTTTTAATGAACATAAAACACTTCAGTAGCTGTTAAATAGAAACAGCCTTGACTGCTTAGATTAGTCGGAGGACATTATCAAAATTTAGTAGGTCTTAATGGATGCTCAAAGCTGATACCTCAGTTAACTTCTCCTGTCAATTTGGCTTAGTGTGGTGCTGAAGATAATCCTATATGGAATACCCTGTGGATATAGGAATTTTTTTCAGATCAAGTGAAATGTGGCACATGCAGTGCTTTAGAAAAAGGAGTTCTGAAGAAATTACAGAATACTCCATGCTAGAGGACACAAAGGGATCAGAGAGAAGAGAATCTTTCATTTACTTTAACTGTACACTGGTTGTTGTTTTTTAATTGAACTTCTCAGTTTTGATTTTGAGGGGGTCACACCTTGCATGGGGCTGTCTGCTCACACACTTTCACTCTGCGTACAAGGAGAGAGAAAATAAATAGAGCAAAATGTATGCAAAGCTAACTTTTGAAGTAGCAGCTCTTTCAAAAGCATTTCTTTCCTCCTCAGAGTTGGATCCAACACTCCCCAAATAATTGTAGTGTAGCGAGTTCTAGATAATACCAGGTCTTTAATGGTTTTTAACATGCCTCCTGCTAAGTACCTTCTGTTCTCTGTTTTCCAGGAGCTGCTGCACAGGAGGTTATCAAAGTCATTACAGGGCAGTTTGTCATTTTTAATAACACCTATATTTACAATGCGATGGCACAGACCTCAGCAACTTTCCAGCTGTAGGGGAATGATCTTGCATTTGTGGCCACCAGGCAGTGCTGCATCCTGTAAATACCGTGGTGTTCTGCAGCTGGCTGGACTCTCCTGCATTACCTGCAAATTAAAGTTCCTTTATTTGTAACTATTTTATCTCTTCTCTGTTTGTTGGTTTGTTTTTTTTTTCCCCTTCCCTGGGGGCAAACAGAATCATACCAAATCCTGATTTTTTTTAAATTTTTTTTTTAATCTAGAAATTTCTAATTCAGCACTGAAAGAGAAAAGCAGCAGCTGTTCTTTGGCAGCCTAAGTTGCATTTGGGGTTGGAACTAGGTGATCTCTAAGGTCCCTTTCCCCTCAAGCCATTCCATGCATCGTCAAGCCCAACCTTCTACCCAGCAGTGCATCAACAAAGCGTTTGCAGCAGAGCTTAATCTTTTCTGGAAGGTGCTTTGCAGCTTGAGATGGGAAGGACTTGGAAAAGGTTGAAAGAAGCTAAGGTGATGATGGTGTGAGGGTGTAATACTGTTTGAATTCAAGGACTGTCTTAACTTGAGGAGCAGCTGGAGGCACTGGGGCTGCTCAGGAAAGGCAAATCCCCCTGGCCTTGACCTAGGCCCAGGCCAAGGTTCGGGCAGCGCTGAGAGGAGGTCAGGAGGGTGCGCGGAGCCCAGGGGAGCCGAGGCCAGCGGGGCCTGGCGCTGCCTTCCGCCGGCGGCTCCTCAGCGGCGCTGCGCCCGGCGCGGGAAGGGCGCGCGGCTGAGGGCGGCGGCGCCGACACCTCCCTGCCTCGGCACCGGGACCGGGACCGGCGCCGACACCTCCCTGCCTCGGGACCGGGACCGGGGCCGACACCTGCCGCCTTGGGCCGGGGCCGCGGGGCCGCGGGGCCGCAGTCTGCCGTTCGGGGCTCAGGACCGCGATCTGCTGCCTGAGGGCTGGGGCCGCGGCGGCCGGACAGCCTCCTGCCGCCTGAGGCCCGGTGCCGCGGCGCTGTCTCTTTCTGCCTCAGGCTGGGGCGGGGCCCGGGACAGCTACCGCGGAGCAGCCTCCTGCAGCCTCCTGCAGCCTCCTGCAGCCTCCTGCAGCCTCCTGCAGCCTCCTGCAGCCTCCTGCAGCCTGAGGCCCGGGGCTGCCTCTGCGGCTGAGCAGATCCCGCAGCCAGATCAACAGGTAGCTTCATTGGTGCCCTGTTTCCCGTCCTCTTGCTAATCCCTCCCGAAAGCTGCCACAAGACTGCTTTTGCTCTTTTAGACTGTTGTCCTTTAGAAACACAAACAAGCAAACAACCAACCCCCCTTAGACTCCCCCACCGAAACAGACAAGCGCCTTTCCTATGTTCTTTCCTTTTAGAATTTGGGATGGTCTGGAGTAGTTGTTAAGATTTCTACTTCAAAGTCAAGCGGTGGTAATGAGCTGTAAATCCTCCATGGCTCATTTGAGAGGGGAGAGAGGTGGGATGAGTGCTAAAACATCACTGGAAGACTTCAAAGGCCTGTGACAATGTTTGTCAAAAGTTAAGGGCCACATCCTGAGGTGCTGGTGTGAATTTTGATTCCAATAGAACAACACCAATCTGGACTTGTAAGGTGTGTGTTTCAGAAAGGAAAACCATGCCCGGGACTGGCTGTTTGTATCCCGGTGTGGAACAAATGTCAGCCCTGGCCTTGGCTGGCTGGGGACCATTGGCCTCCGCATGAGCTCCCTACCCTCCTCTGTGTTCAGGCTGTGAGCTTTCAGTTCAGGCTGTGGCTGCTCCCTCCCTCCCTCCAGGTGTTCAAGGCCAGGCTGGATGAGGCCTTGAGTGTTCTAGCGGGAGGTGTCCCTGCCTATGGCTGGGGAGTTGGAACTGGATGAGCTTTGAGATCCCCTCCAACCTAAACCATTCTATGATTCTACGATAAGGCTACTTGGGGGTCTTAGTGCAGGTTGCTGGCCAACGAAAAAGCTGGCAACCTATTTTAAGGACAATTGGATCGTATTTATTCTGATAAAGGGCACAGATTCAGTGTGTTTTTAATGACAGCAATGGGTTTTGTGCCCTGCCGTAGCAGCATGGAATTCTGCAAAACGTTTGCTTTGAAAACAATACCACAGCAGCTACAAATGCAGTCTGACTCTAAACCACTATGATTCCAAAGAAAACCTTTGCCATGCAAGAGCATGTTGCACTGCCTGTCAGATGGTAGTGTAAAGCCAGAAAACTGGAGTGCTTTTAAGACAAATGCTGTACTATATATATATTCCAAACACTGCCAATGTAAGCAGAGAAGAAAACACCTTTCCTTGCCATTGCAGAACACCAACAGCCACGTGGCAAAAATGGACCATGAAAAGGTGCAGAGAAAACAGTGTGGTAAGAGACCCAATAGAAGTTATCATTTACTATCTCACGTGTTATTAGGCTGCGGTGAGGCTGTCACGGAGTGCTGAACTGTTGGGGAAATGTCCTCTTTCCTTCTTGCCAACTTTTCATATTCCATATTGCATTCCTGAAGGGTAAATTGAATGGCAAAGTTTCAAACAGTGAATTAGGCCACCACAAACTCACTCTTTTTGGCTAATGTTTGCCTGCTTTTTAATTGTATTTTACCTTCATCAAGAAAACCTAAACCTTACAAGTTGCTAAAATATACAATATCTGATTTTACTGTCACAAATAAATATCAAATAAGCATTTTTATCATACTCAGGAGATTAAGAAACATTTTTTTCAAAGTGATTTACCTGCCTAGAGTTGTAAGTGTAAGTGCCCAGAAAATGCTTTGTGTTCACTTAGCACAGCAGCTAGAGGCTTGCTAGGTTAGTAAGTGATTAAGTACTCTGTCATTAAACAAAATATTGTACAGGGAGTCTTGCTCCTTTCAATTCCCTGTTCACTGTGGAGTTACAACTGCATTTTTACTCTGTTTCTGTGTTATCCACTTAAATACACTTAATGCACCTTGCAACTGTGAATTTCATGTTTAGCCATATGCATCACTTCTACTAACAGGTACTAGTATTTGAAATGCAGAAAGACTAAAAGTGAGCTGTTACTTTTATGCTCAAAGAGCAGAAATCATCCTCAAAGATGGAAAATGTTTACATGATGTTTGCTGTTTATAGATCTCAGTATCCCAGGCTCACAGGATATTAGGGGTCGGAAGGGACCCAAAGAGCTCATCCAGTCCAACCCCCCTGACAGAGCAGGACCAGACAATCTAGCTCAGGCCACACAGCAACACATCCAGGCAGGCCTTGAGAGGCTCCAGAGAAGGAGACTCCACAACCTCTCTGGGCAGCCTGTGCCAGTGCTCTGGGACCCTTCCAGTCAAGAAGTTGCCCCTTGTGTTGAGCTGCAACCTCCTGTGCTGCAGCTTCCATCCATTGCTCCTTGTCTTGTCCCAGTGAGCAAGTGAGCAGAGCCTGTCATCCCCCTGCCCCCACCCCCAGCCCTCAAGTATTTATAAGCATTTATTAAATCCCCTCTCAGTCTTCTTTTCTGCAGACTAAGCAGGTCCCTCAGCCTCTCCTCACCAGGCAGTGCTCCAGTGCCCTCACCATCCTCACAGCCCCCCACTGGACCTTCTCCAGCAGATCTCTGTCCCTCTTAAACTGGGGAGCCACAAACTGAAGGCAGTGCTCAAGATGAGGTATCACCGGGGGGAGGAGAACCTCCTTCAGGTTGCAGATTGCTGGACACACTCTCTGCTTCTGCTCATGGGTTTATTTATTTTTACACATGGGTGTATTGTAACACTGTTGCCGCAAAACTGGGTGTGCTGATTGGTCTTTGCACGCTGGGTAAAGAAGCCAGTTTTGAGACAGCAATACTAAATAGATTCATATAAATAAAATTTAACGATTTACATCAAGTTCTTTTGTGGTTTGTTCCTGTAGATATGAAAACAGACCTGAACTTACTGCTTGAATGCCTTAAATATCAGATGGACTGTCCTGCATCTCAGAAGGAAGCTTTGATCACCATTTATTCCATTTGTCAACAAAACAGTAAGAAGCCTTTTTCCTTAGAAGCAGCAGGATTGCCTGTCCTCTATGTGTGTTAAGATGCTGTAAAAAAACCTGCTTAAAGGATGTAAGGCTTGAGAAGCTATGACAGAAACGAAAGCAAAAGTTTAATTTATATTTTTCTCTGTTCTAGGTGAAGCCAGTGAATATTTTCGAGAAATTGGTGGTTTGATGTTTATAAATGATCTTGCAAAGTCAAGTGCTCATTGCATAGTAAAGGAAGCTGCTCTATTTACCTTAGGAATGATAATAGAGAGTAATGGTAATGAGTAATGCCAGTCCTTTCTCTGAGTCACTTTATGATCCCATCTTACTACTTCTGCTTGTGCTGTCTCTCCATTATTTCTGTTTTTATTTTTTTAGAGTAATGAATGGCTTGCTTGAGGACTTAATGGTCTTTGTTTTATCGTTTCAGTTTACTGTCAACAAACTTTATGTACTTCTGCATTGTTCGAAGACCTCACTTTATTTTTAATTAGTGAGGATTCTGGTGTGAACTTGAAACGAATGGCAGTTTATGTCATCTTAGTTCTGGTTTCAAATAATAGTAAGTTGGTTTCTTTTTTTTCTGTGCTGTAACACCAATTTCTGCTATTTGCCAATCTGCAGCACCAAGGGTTGGAACACTTTAAGAAAAGATTTGGCAAAGTTAACTTACAAAGATGAATGGCTGCATGTAACTGAACCTGAAGTGTGTAAATAGACCATAGCTCACTGAGATTTTCTTAATCAGCAGAAAGTGTTTTAGTTCTATAAATGAAATGATAGTTTAAAAAAAAAAGTAAAAGCAAACAAGTAATTACTGACAACGTACAGAAAAATACAGACATAGAAAGAAATGGAACATTTTGGCTAGTGTATTAGTGTGATTTTATATTTGGTTTGGGGTTGTTTTAGCTATATGCTTAGAAAATGGAAATAGAATGTAGATGTATAAATTAAACTTGACATTAAACTTTCTCTCAAGTTGCATGTGTCTTAGGAGTCTTGTGTGTGTTCTTGTTCAGAAAGTGGGCAAACCTACGTCAGGGACACAGGCTGCATAGGCCTCCTGCTACAGTTATTCAGGTAAACAACCAGTTCCAATTCATACAGAAAAAACATAGATTAATTAAGTTCCAGTTAGGTTTGCTTGACTATCTAGGCCTGGTTTCCATTGCTCTTAACAGAACAGCTCTTTCTGAGATAAATCAGCCAGATGAAGGCCCTAATCAGTGCTACCAACTGTGGTCCTCAGTCTGCAGCACTCTCTGTGCCTGTGTTAACAACCCTCAGAACGGTGAGTTGCTCTTAAAATCGTGAAAGAAAGTTCAAAGGAGCTCTCACATCTGACAAAAGTTTGTTTTAATTTTTGTTATTCATATTGCATCCTGATTTGCGGTTATTTGGTTTTACTTTCCCAGAAGACAATCAAAACATCTGCTGTTCAGTTTTTCTGTATGCTAAAGAGTGGCTGGAAAGTTGCATAGAGCCCGAGATAGTTCGGCCTATTTGTTCATTTGTTGCTCTCACAGTTGCAAATAATGGTAAGTGCAGCTTAAATAGTTTTGTATGCTTTATTTTTTGGAAGTTTAAATCAATAGTTAATCAGTAGTTAATTTTTTTTTATATATTGGCTGTTCTTCTAATTTTTACTCCGAAAACCGTATTCCACCATCTTTACTTAGGCTTCAATGTGCTTAAGAGCACAAATTGCCTCAAGCTGCATTTGGTAAGGTCTGTGAAAACATTCAAAGTCAGGCTCTGAGGAACCTGATCTAGTTGAGGATGTCCCTGCTGGCTGCAGGGGGAGCTGGACTAGACGACCTCTAGAGGTCCCTTCCTACCCATTGCATTCTATGACTGGAAAGTGTGGCTAAAAACATTTCACAAATATTAGTCATTATTACATCTCTGAAAACAATGACTTAGGTAGAACTCAGGTGTGATGTTTGCTATTTGTATGCATGCATTAGGGCTCTGTGTTTCCTGTAACTGCTTTGTAAGACAATTAATACATTTCTTGAGATTAATTTATATCCGACTTCAGTTCTGTTGTGTGTGGGTGGAAATGTAAGGATTAAATGCACGCACAGGGAATTTGTGGTGATTGATGATATGCTAAAATAGTTTGCAAATTGCGTTACCGAAGACACCTCTCTCTTTTGTTTTCACTAAGCATATGTACAGCAATACTTTGTTTCTGTTGGAGGACTGGACACATTAGCTAAAGTTCTGGGCCGGCTGATGCACCATTCCTGTATGAGTCACTCAAGCACAAAACTTGCAGTAGTAATAACAAAGACTTTGGATGCCTGCATTGCTAACGACTGTGAGTGAAAAGTCTGTTTGCCATTTTACATATATGGTCACCTTGCAGTTTGTAAAGTCCTGTTTTGGTGGAGAAGGGATATGAATGGATGGGAAAAGAAATGAAGTTAGGTACATGCCAGTTGATATTGCAGACATGGAATATTTATATGGGAAGTGATTCAGTTCATCTGAGGTGGGTTCCTTTCCCATGGCTGCTCAAATAAACAGTGACATTGAAACTAGTGGAAATTACAAATAAGGATCTAGAGCTAGTTTGGTGTGAGTAAAGCTGAGAGCTGGGCATGGTAGTTGGATCCTGAAGATGGCTGTGTTTCTGTAGGTCCCTGCCTAAACTAGTAAGCTTTGGAAACCTTTGGAGGTTTTAGAAACTGGCACAGAGCTGGGCAAATGTGGTGTGTCAGCCTAACACAGCTTTACTGCCTGGATAGGGCTATCCTGATGAGGTCTTTGTGTATTTCATCAGAAGATTTTGAAAAACCTATGAGCCCGCTGATAAATCTGTGCTATTCACAGAATCACAGAATTGTTTGGGTTGGAAAATACCTCTAAAATCATCGAGTCCAACCATCAACAGACCACCACGGCTATTAAACCATGTCCCCAAGTGCTATGTCCACGTTTCTTGAACACCTCCAGGGATGGTGACTCCACCACCTCCCTGGGCAGCCTGTTCCAATACAGTATTGTTTTTTATACTTCTGGCCAAAGAGATTGCTAACAGAAACGAAAGTCAAGTTTCAGAGCATGTCCCTGCACTGGTTCTGAGCCTGGCTTCAAAGAAATCAGCATGTTATAGGATTAGGTTTCATCAGGGATGAACTAGCAGCGGTGTTCCCACTACCAGGAAGAGGTTGTCCTCCACCAGAAACATGCCTGGCTGCTCTTGTGGCAGATAGACTGTGTCAAACATTATTCTACTGCTTCCTTGCTCCTCTGTCCTGGGACTGATAAAGGATGTGGAGAAACTCAGCAGAGTTGTACAAAACCTGCACTTTGCAGACGTCTGTTATCAGGTCCTCTACCACACCTCACCTGAGATCAGCCCCCAGAGGGGTTCAGCGGTGCGCAGGGGTTTCTCCCCTCTTTTCTCCTGCCGAGCCAGGCGAGCGGCTTTCCGGCGGCTCCTCTCGCGAGAGAGCGCTTGCGCGCTGGCGCAGGCTGCGCGGGCTATGTAAGCACCCCTAGGGGGCGCCAGGTCGCAGAGCGTGGTGCGGGGCTCGGTGTCGCCGTCTGCGCGGCACTTTCGACGGGCGAGGGAAGTGTCTGGCTGGAAGGCAGCCCCGTTGCGGGAGCGATGGTGTCTACTCGGCGGATGACTAGGGCCTCTGCGCACGCTGCCCGCCGCTTCGTCGATGCATCTACCCAGACTAGGGTCGAAGAAGAGCATGCACCTGCGTGGGCAGCACTGAAAGTAGAGCAGGGCGACAGCACGAAGTTCGCTTGCGGGAGTTATACCCAGCTACAGACGCTCGGCCACTCTCAAACAGTACTCCAAGAGCAGGTGAGCAGGCTGAGAAGCATCAGGGAGTGTGCGGCAGAGATAGGCTGGTGGAGTCGCACCTGCTTTCCCCAAAGCAGGCTCAACCTTAAGACCTCAAACTAACCGAGGGGGAATGGAAGCAGGTCTCTGCACGGTGAAGCAGGTGACTCTCTCCCCGTCGGTTAGACCGATGGGCCAAAGCTGACTGTATGAAGTTCACCAAGGCCAAGTGTCAGGTCCTGATCCTGGCTCACAACAACCCTATGGTAAACTACAGACCTGAGGATATGTGGTTGGAAAGCTGCGACTCTGAGAGGGACCTGGGGATTCTTGTTAACAGACAAATACGAGTCAGCAGTGTGCCCAGGTTACTAGAAAGGCCAGTGGTGTCCTGGCTTGTGTTAGAAATAGGGTGGCCAGCAAGAACAGGGAGGTGATAATCTGCCTGTGCTCAGCACTGGTGAGGCCACACCTCAAGTATTGTGTTCAGTTCGGGGTCCTTCACTTAAGGAAGGACATTGAGGAGCTGGAGCATGTTCAGAGAAGGGCAAGGAGGCTGGTGAAGGGCCTGGAATACCTGGCTTATGAGGAGTGTCTGAGAACCCTAGAGTTACTCAGTCTGGAGAAGAGGAGGTTGAGAGGAGACCTCATTGCTCTCTACAGCTGCATGCAGGGTTGGAGTTGAGGAAGGGGAAGCCTCTTCTGCTTGGTGTCAAGCAACGGGACCAGAGGAAATAATTTCAAGCTTTGCCAGGGGGAGGTTCAGGCAGGATTCTAGGGAATATTTCTTCACAGAGTTATCAGACATGAGAACGGTCTGCCCAGGGAGTGCTGGAGTCACCGTCCCTGGAAGTGTTCAAGCAGCCTGTGGACCTGGCGCTTAAGGACATGGTTTAGTGTTGACCCTGCAGTGCTAGGTCAGCTGTTGGACTGAATAATCTTGGAGGTCTCTTCCAACTGGCTGTTTTCTGTGATCCCCACGCAGCACAATGTGGGAGAAAGGGCAGTGTTGGGTATGAGGAGTAGCATGGGCAGAGCTGCTGCGCTAGTAGGGGTGTGGTAATGTCAAGTGTTAAATGAAAGAGGGCAGGACTGAGCGAGCACAAAGCCTTGCAAGGTCTGTAGAGTTTGCGCTGAAGAGCAGCATTTTCTGCTTATGATGCCTGTATACTTGCTATCTAGTTTATTTTTCCTCAAATAATTTTTAACATAATAGCTGCCATGGGTGTTGTCTTGACAAAGTATCAGACTGTGTCAGAGCTACTGAAGCTGCTGTCCAACGACACTCTGGATACTGGAGAGAAAATCAGTATTATTCTAGCAATTGGACACTGTACTGAAGGTTGTGGTAAGACTTTTTTTTTAATGTTCCTTTTTTTCCCCCTATCGGTTTCTACTACGTTCTCATACACTAACTACTTCAGTGGTGTCATTTCATCAAGACTGGAACAGGAGGGAAAGCTGGATAATGTAATAAAATACAGAAAAATATATGTTTTTTCTATGGGAAAGAGATGGACTATAATGGTCCATCTTCAAATGTTAAAACCCTTTAACAGTATCTTTAAGAGCTTAGAAAAAGCAGATTATTATACAAGAAGTCAGAGCTGGACTTGGGTATTACAGGGCAAAATTCAGATCTGAGATCTCTTCCAATACTTGCATCCCAAATAAGTCTTTTTGATCTCTAATGGCCCTTGCTATATGCAGCTTCTGTTCACTTTTTACATGGCTGATAGTATTTTAAAAACTATATAAGAGTACTGGTTTTGAAGTAACAGAAGCAGTAAGTAAGTGAACTGCTTTTGCCAGGCTACTCAGGACGTTCCAGAGCAAATCTGGTGAAAATGCAACACTGAAGTTGATGTTTTATGGTTGTACAGGCAGTCGTTATGGGAACTTGTGTGATCATTGTTTTTTTATGCTGCTTGTCTTTCTTGTGTATCTTCAGAAACAGAAGGGGACTATGTTAAAAAAATCCTTGTTGATTATTATCCTCTAAATGTCAGTAATCAGTAGATCAGTAGATCATAAATCTGATGTTTGCACTTCATGAAGAATTATTTGCACCAAAGCTCAGTGGAAAAGGGTTTTCAGGGAGAAATCTGATTGAATCAACAGAACAAGAGCTCTTAAAATATTGAGAGTGACAAAGTAATCATAATTCATCTCTTGATACCTTTTATCAAGTTTAGATGAGAACTCTTTTTAGAAAGTGGCCAGATACGAATGCATGCTGCAAATGAGATCACAATAAAAAATGTAGCTAATTGCATAGTTAATGAGGAGGAACAGATTAGCTAGACCAGGACGAAACTGCTAATTATAATTAGCAAAACTAAAGACTAAGGTTTTTGTATCTCTGCATCTTAGGGCTTACATAAATGTAGTATGTATACTTTAGAAGTAGATAGCAGTGGAAAAGAAATAGAGAAGTCATCATTCAAATATTTTAGGTGACAATTAAATTAGCTTGGAGCTCTGTCATGTAATTTATCTCAGTCCACCTTCAGTTAGCTCTCTGACAAGACCTGGGAGCCATGCTGCCTCGTCTGGAGTGCTTCTGCTGCGACCTGTGGAGGAGCAATTTGCAGCATGCTTGGATCCCTAGTGGAAACCTCTGTTTTTCAGAATTTCCTGAAAGTTACTACTATTAGTTTCTGAAAGCACTGTTAGATTAAGTGTGTATGACGCTGAAACCAATCTCTTTTCCTTTACGATGCCCTGTTTTAGAACAAAACCAATGTGAACTGCTCCAGAACAATGGTCTGCCACTTATGATTCAGGTATTAACCGAGTCTCAGGACGAGGAACTTAACAAAGCTGCTACTTTTGTGCTGCAAAACTGCAAACGAATGAGTAAGCTTACTGTTAATGCTTCAAACGTTACGGAGCTGATCTCAGTCTTTAAGTTCTGTCAGCTTGCTAAACGACGTTAACTGTAGCAGCTTTGTAATTCTATGTACTCCAGGAGATGGTTGTTTTTAGGAGAGAAGTCGCTTATTTAGCGTCGGAGGACAGCATTCCGCCAGAAACAAAAGTTAAGAATGCCAGTAATGCATTTGTGCAATCTGTATTTGTAGGACCAGTTCTTAGAAGCTTTCCTGTCTATAAGTTATTTGTGAAATACTGACGTTGTCCTTTGACGTGCAATTGCTACTCAGTTCCTGGGTATGTACCATCGTGCAGGAGACTATACCCGTAGAAAATGAAGCATTTGATCACCGTGACTGCAGTTAGTTTCCAATATTGCAAAACGTCGACCTTTATTTTTAAAGTAGGGTGTGTTTTGAAGAGTGCTGTTGAAGGTTTTCTTTGTAATTGACTATACAGTGCTAGCAGTGAAACAGGACAGCTTGTCCTTTCATCTCTGAAGCATTTGCTTAGTGAAAACCATCTACACTGTTGTCCTGAAAACATAGCCAAGAGTTTTGTTTAAGATAGAGGGGCTGTGGTCGTCTTTTCTTATGAAAGTATTTGTTGACAACTTGTGGGATGTTAACATTGTTTTATGTTTTATAAAGCTGAGCAGTTGTCCCTGAAAACAAACAATTGTTCACTCAATGTGAACAATGCAGAGGAGCTGGAGGCGCAAGTCAGAAAAAGAAGTCTACAAGACTACTGGAAGAAAGCAAAAGAAATTTTACACAGAATAAGCTTGCTTGAAAAAGAACATGATGAGGTTGGCCTATTTACCACAAAACTAAGCAAATCTTTTTCCAGAGTTTATAGAGAAAGAGAAAGGAAATGCTTAAGATACTTAAACATTGGATATGCCCCATCCAACTACAGCCTGCAACTTTTACCATTACCCTGTCATGAAAAGTTAGAAGTATGCAGGGCAAGCAGAAAATGCAGGCATCTGCATTTTTATGAAGCATTTTAGTTCACTATAAACCAGTATTTTCTAGAAAACTTAGATTAATTCAGTTGGAGGAGCAAGAGCTGGATTTATTTTTCCCTGCTGATCATTTGAGCTATCTGCACTCATGAAATGCTTGTACAGCTGGGATGGGATGGATGAGAATGGAACATGAGGATAAACTGCAGTAGAGTTGTTTCGTGTTCTCTTTGTGCTGTGTAACTGCTTGCTGTCTCTGGATGTGAAGCAGCAAGTTTCTCTCTTATTTAGCTGACTCCTAAGTTAATATTTTAATTTCTAGAAGTTTCTTGTAGGAAATCCATTGTTTCAGCCTGGGGTCATCACTTAATTACCTCTCCAGCAGCACAGCTGTCTTTTGGCTGTCAACTCAGGGGTTTTTGAAGCTTCTCTAGAATTTACTTTGAGAGACAAAGCTCATATAGTCCCTAACTCATTTTTCAATACAGGAAAGACTGCAAGGAGCAGTATTTGATGGTAGATCATCAGAAGCCAATACCGAAGCATCAAAATACTGCCAAGTGAATCCTGACAATCAAAAAACTCCCGTGAACACGATACAGAAAGAAGTACATTGCCTTCAGTTGGCCTCTAAGTCAGGTGATCAGCTTCCTGCTCCACCTGTGAATTTATTTCCACTGGGAAATGAAGCAGTGGACACTATGGTTTCAGTAAATGTTTCTGCTAGACAATGTGGACAGAGTAAGACCCCTTGTGCAGCTGATAAACAGCAAGCAGCAAGTCTATTTCCAAGTCACGCTATAAATGAAAATACTGTTTGTGTGAAAAAAGAACATGATGTTCTTCAAGTAAGGTAAGGAGCTTACACTAAGCAGAAGCACTCAGTTACTTTTCTTCAATGGCTTTTATACTTAATGTCAGCCTTTTAAATGACCTGTTACTAACTGTGTCTCTTTTCTCCTTGTGAAAAGACATAGCTCACTAGGGAATATTCTGTGCAAGTGTTTTTTGCCGTCCCAGATGCAAGCTTTATAGGCATTTTGGTCTTTTTCTCTCAATGGCAAGGTCCTGATGGCTTGTGTAGAGAGCCTCTTACAGGCCCTGGTCTTATGCCTTCAACACGGTGAAGTTTTGCCTCAAAATTCACACTGATTGAGCAGATCAAGCTGTGACCCTTTGGTTTGGATGAAAAGACAAACTTTTCTGTAATATGCACTTACTATGAGGGTAGTAGTTACACAACTGCTGTGCAAAGAAATTAATTTGGTCTGCCTCCAAACTAGGGAAAAAGCCCTCCCTGCTTTTTCCCTCCTCTGGTATCCAATACCTTCCTTGCATGGGAAGACAAAGATAGAGCCTTGTTTTGTCATTGTGTTCTTGTGTTCCTTGCTCTCACACACATTTTTACTTTCCTCTTTTGTTTCTTAGAGTTGTCTTTTCATAAACAAACAAACAATTAGTTATAGGAAGCCTGCAAGGGTAAATACAGATTCCATCCTCTTGAATTTAGATCTGGAATATCCCTCAAGACAGGCAATGAGAGAGTATGAACAAAACTACATCTCTCCTATTTTTGAGTTCCACGTTTCTTGGGATGATTACAGCCGACTTTTTTTTAAGTTTTATATGTTTGATGTGGGGTTTGTTTTGCCTTTGGAATGTGTGCTAATTTACAGGTAAATGTATATTGTGAAGGTCGATTGATTGATCTGTTCACATTTTGATCTTCCCAGTGAACACACTCCAGGCGTGAAACGGAAATGCACATCAGGTGTGTAGAGCTAAACATCTTCCTTCCTAGAATTTCTTTTCTTAATGAGATTTCAATTAGTTTTGTCTACTTTTATCACTAATTTAAAATCAGGTGTTCTGTGCCATTAGATGACAGAGTACATTGTGTATGATACACTTGAGCTGTTTGCATAGTTTTGGAAGGGAGGTTCTGCCCTAGTGTGGCTGCATCTGCAATCCTGTGTCCAGTTCTGGGCCACTTAGTTCAAGAAAGACCTCGGGGAACTGCTTGAAAGAGTCCAGCCCAGAGCCACAAAGCTGCTGCAGGCAGTGGAACATCTCCCTGATGAGGAAAGGCTGTGGGAAGGTTCCTGTGTGACCTGCTTAAGCTGGGGGTTTGGACTGGATGATCTTCTGAGGTCCCTTCCAACCTCTATTGTTCTGTGTTTCTGTGTGTGATTTATTCTATTTCTATTCTAAAATAGATTTTTGCTGTCTTTTTAAATTGATTTTAATGATTCAAATAAATGTGTTGCAGATACATGTTTTAAGCTTAGTCTGGGTGTAATCCTTACTGAAGAACAAAAGCCATCAATAGACAATGTGTAAGGGTGCAGGGTTTGTAAGATTTGGGGGATAGAACCTATCTGTGAGAGTCACTTTTTCCTGCAGCTACTCCTACATGTGGAACACATGTTTAAGACAAATGTTTTTCAGGTTTGCATTGATCTTCTTAGTCTGATACATTTATTTCACAATTGGGATCTGTTAAATCTTTACTCAGAATTTAGTTTGCTAATAATTTATTAATTAGACTAGTATTAAACCAGACTTGCAGCTTTTATAGGTCACCAAGCTGTTCTGCAGGCTATACCTATTTAAATGGAGAATAATTATTATTCCACTAGATCATTTTTCAACATCTGATTCCAAACAGAAATGAAGTTTGTAGGATTTAGTTAAGCAGTGGAAGTTTTCAGGGTTAATTTTCTTTGTTCAAGTTGAAGTAATAGGCTTTGGGAGAGTGATGAAAAGGCACTGACTTAAATGTATTTATTCCAGATTTACAAAAATGTAAATGTGATTTCACTTCAGGAGTTCCATTTGTTATGTGAAGGAAGCTTTGATAATCTGTAAATAGAAAAGACAATTTCATCTAGGGGTGCTGATTCATGTTTTCCACAGCAGAAGACAGATTGCATTTTCTTAGTGATTTTTTTTTTCCTTCCTTACTTAGATGCCTATTCACTCCACTCAGAGACAGCCAAGGAAGGAGGGAGTACTTCATCTATATCCCACAAAATGGCAGGTTTAAGGTGTCTAGGTAAATGTTATCTTAGGTCTTCCTTTCATGAGTCCACAAAAGAAGCCTTAGAGGGTCAGTGATGCAGTAAGTGAACTCATAATGCGAAAATGTTGGATTACCTATCCTGTAATGCTTACCTCTCTTCCTTGTTTTGCCCCTAAAATAAAACATTGAAATAAAGCTTCCATATTCCAGTTCTGGTTTTGTATATTTTCTTAATGTGAGTTTTTTTTTTTTACTAAGATAGAATATACAACAGCTCAAGAGATGCCACAGTACTTACTAAAAATACTTTAAAATGGATGTTTTCCTCCTCTCTGTCATTGGAAAGAGGAAGAAAAAAACCATGTAGCCCTGCTAAGCCTCCCAACTGTTCTGCAGCCCTTTTGTTGTTTTTGTCTTAATAGCAATAAGAAGAGCAAGTAGTCAGTTTTACAGTGAGCCATGACTGCAGCTTTCAGTTGCCCCATCCTCCTCTTTCTGAATGTGGTCTATTAGTAGGTTCTAAGAATGCTGGTGGTACTCAGGTTTCTAAGTGGATCTTGTAATCAAACCTGCCTCTCTTCATTGAAGCAAAGTAATTAAAAAATAGTAATAATTAAAAAAAAAAACCAAAACAACAGAAGAGTCCAGGAATCCACCCTCACCCTCCCCCCCCAAAAAAAGTCTGTAACCTGCTGTGAGCAACACTTAGGCATAGGGATCCAAACAGTCAAACCAAGTTCAACAGGAGGGTTAGCACTGCTTTATCTTAGGCTAGAATATTGCAGGTGTGTACCAGTGCTGCTCTTGTGATTTCCTCATGGTGCAGGTTTCCTCTAGCTGATGTAACTTAACTGTCAGCACATCCAAGAAGGGCTAAACAATTAATTACCCTAGGAATGCCCTCAAAAATCAACAGGAAGGCTTCCTGTGAGGAAATCCATACCTAGGCTAGACTTAAGATTGTTGATACAGAGAACTGTTAAAATGTAGATAAAGTTTCACAGTGCAGCAAGCAAAGGCATGTTTTATATTTTGGGTAAATGTTTCTTCACATCCCACTAATATTTTTACTTCTGTAGAGAATCTCTGCCTCATTTAGTGCTTCAGTACTTCTGGAGTTGTAACTTAGTTCCAGTTTCAAGAAGGTACCTTAAAGTGTAACCTCTTTTGAGATGTGTTTATGGAAAACTGGAAGTCAAACTGAGCACAATAAAATGCTGGACTTTGGGCTGAGTTCTCTACTATTCATGTTTGCACTTTCTATAATACATGTTTTTTTTTCCCCCCCAGGTTGTACAGCGGGAGGTCAGTCCTTGAATAGTAAGACCTTTACCAAGATGTTGCAAAGTTGTCCGTACCAGTGTGACCATCACAAAATCCTTCTGGAAGCTGAAGAAAGATACAAAAGGCAACTTCGCACATTGACCGCTTATAGCAGCAGTGGGAATGCACCTTATGGGAGTAATGAAGATTTAATTTATTTTTGTCTACTTGTAACTATGGTTCTAAATCATATTTAAACTTTTTTTTGGTCTCATTTTGGTTGTCCTGCTCTTGTAAACTCACACATTTGGGTTTTTTTTATTTAGCAGTGATTTATACTAAATGAGATCAGAACTTGCCACTTTCGTTTTGAAGGTCATAGAATCATAGAATGGTTTGGGTGAGAAGGGACCTCCAAAGGTCATCCAGTCCAACCTCCCTGCAGTGAACAGGGACACCCTCCACTAATATAGGTTGCTCAGAGCCTTCTCGAGCCTAACCTTGAATATCTCCAGGGATGCATTCTTTGTAACTGCTGCATTTCCTGGCAGTAGAGATCTAGCATCATTGCAGGCTTCCATGAGACTCTGCTTTTTGCCATAGTCAAGTACTCATAGAAGGAATAGAGTTGAAAGGTGTGAATTTGCTCTAGGTGGAAGGTGTCTGTATCTGTGGCAGTGGAGCTGGAAGTAGATGATCTTTAAAGTCCTTTCCAATCCAAACCATTCCGTGATTCATTCATCATAACAAGGTCATTTCATTCTAATATTCTAAAACCAGCCCATCCATCGGGAATTTATTTTCAGTCTTATTTCCAAAAAGAGACTCAGAAAATAATTTGACTGATAGCTGTGGAAAATTCCAAAACCCCCAACAACTTGATTGCACCTCAAAAGCCCCTTCCACTAACATATTACCTTCAGCAGGGAAACATTTTCTGAAGTAAACTGAATTCTACTGCCTTCCATGACCAGACAGCAGTATGGCTCCAAAGATGGCTCTGTCTTAAATTACAGTGCCTAAACCATTACTTGTGTTCTGTGGTGTGCTTGTTTGTTTGCTGTTTATTTCTTGGTTTTGTTTGTTTATGGTGCATAACATTTTATTGTTTGGGGCTTTTTTTTTTTTAAGGTATTTTCACTCCAATTAAAAAACTCACATTGGATACTTCAACGAGAGCTGATCACAATACAAATACTAGTTGGACTGCTCAGTATAGCTTGATACCTATGCATAAAAAATGTGAGTAGTACAGCTCAAAAGATGGTTCTGACTTAAATTACTAAATCATTATCTGTGCTTTGTGGTTTGTTGGGTTTTAAATTTTTTTTTTTAATTAAGATGCATAACGTTTTCTTGTTTGGGGTTTTTCACGTGTTTCCACTCTAGCAAGAAAAAACACATGGAATACTTCAGAGAGAGATGAACAGGATGCAAACACTAGTTGGACTGCTGGCTATGGCTTGGTACCTCTATACAAAAAGTGTGAGTGTTAACAGAAAATTAATTCTGTAATTAGCGTAGTTTAAAGATCAGGGTTTGCATTTAGGTCAGAGTGCTGAGAAAAGCACCTGTACTGCTATCAGACAAATGGCTACAGACTTCTTGTGCTTTCAGTGCTAGCACTGAGATCATGCCTATTGTTTGCTGTTGCTTCCAATGTGTAAATAATCCCCATGTGTTAACAGTGAGAAAAATCTCATGAAACTGAGATGACTATTATTAAAGAAATATTTGTGTAGTTAGGTTCATTAAAGGAACTTTCCTTTACAATATTAGGTTCAGTTTTCCAGTAGAGTTCAGACAGTTCAAACCTGACAGAATATGAAGATAAGAATTTAAGTTAAGAATGCTAAACGAATCTGTGTTTATAGAAGTGTTGTTATTTGCACAGATCTCTTGGGCAGTTTTCCCCACATATCCTTATGCAGTGGTGGTGTGATGGAGTCTGAAGCATTTCTGCAAGGCTCTGTAAATGTAATGGTGTTCAGTGGGGTTCTACTGAACTGTTTTTTTCAACTAGTGCAGTAGTTTTCCTTGACCTTCTCTTCTTAATTTTAGAAAACTAAGAGAACGCAGTCAGGGTGGGGGAAAGACTAGGAAAGGATTCCTGGAGACATTGTGGAGGTGTTCAAGGCCAAGCTGGATGAGGCCATGAGAAACCTGGGTTAGCAGGAGGTGTCCCTGCCCATGGCAGAGGGTTGGAACTGGATGATCCTCCCAAACCATTCTGTGAATCTCTGAATGGTTTGCAGTGCTTTGTGTCTTTATTTGACTTTATCTTCTTTTTTGTCTCCGTTTTACAGAGGCAAAAAAAGCCCAAAGATGATCAAGAAAATCTTATGAAGAGCATCTTTCGAGAGTGTTTTTGGGGTTTGTTGTAGAGTGTGGAACAGCAGCTTTTTTACCCAGGAGATACTGTCACAACAAACAACCCTTGGAGAGTTTAGACTGACTGGGTTGGGTTTTTTTTTTTCAGTGATAACCTTCACTGACAGAGTTGTTCTGCCTTGGAAATTTAAATTACATGTTATTTGATAAGGGTTTTGAGAAAAAGAATGTTACCATAGCTCTAAGAATTTTCACCAGTAAATTTCGTGGTGGGTTTTTTTGAACTTCAATGTTCAAGAAGGTTAAATTATGTAACATTTGATCTGAATCTTGTAGTTCATGTATCATACTGCTTGTAAGAAAAGGCTATGTTGTTAAAATATTTTTTTGTTGGAACTTGATACATGTTAATGTTGTGTCAATCCATTTCCCCTTAATCAATGAAAGTTTAAAGCAAGTAGTGTTTTGTGGGGGTTTCTTGTGTGCAAGAAAACACACTTGTGACTGAAACCACCTAGCACATGGTTGGACACTGCTGCAGACAGTGGGCACACTGCTGCAGTAAATGGCAATGGGAGGCTTGTGGAAAGGTGAGAACATGTGGATGTGGTGTGACTGTGGTTCAGCCGCAGCAGCTCTTGGCTGATGTCAGTGACATCCCTGGACCTTCATAAAATATGCCTGGGTTGAACTAAACAGAAGGCAGGTGCTGAATACATTTTGGGGTGTATTATTCCAGCAAATGAGCAGAGCCACCCTTTCGTGAGTAATTGAAATTTTCGGTGATAGCTTTGGTATGTTGGTGCTGCTGTTTAAATGTCCCCAGGGAGCACCGCTACGCAGCTGGGCAAAGAGGGCGCAGCGTGGCAGGAAGGGTGCCGCAGTTGGTGCAGGCAGGTGAAATCTCTCTCCCAGCCCCGAAGTGAGCTTAACGGTGTGCACTCCCGGCAAGGGCACATGGGCTAGGATTACCAGCACCTCCACAAAGAAGAGGAGGGTCAGAGGTACAGGTGACTCTCCTCGCCTCTGACAGGAACAGGGTCGGGTAGGCCGGGCAGACCCTTCTCGTAGGGGAGTCTGGATGAGAGATACCAGCAAGAAACTCCCAAGCTGAGTGAGACCCTCCTGCGACTTCTCCACGCGGATGGCAGAGGTGTAACCCGTCCCGGCCCTCCGCCGGCAGCGCTCGGCGCCGGTGCCTGCCGCCACAGCCCCCGGAGCTGAGCGAGGGGCGGCGGCAGGGGGCGCTGCCGCGGGCGCTGGAAGGCCCCGCCCAGGGCGGGGGGCGCTGC
>VWZI01020604.1:805580-833638 GCA_013396835.1 Psilopogon haemacephalus | reverse complement strand
CGGCGAGGTCTTGCTCCGACCATCCGCCTCAGCCTCCCGCGGTGGGTGTGAGCCCCCGCCGGGGCAGGGGCAGGGGCAGGGGCAGGGCCGGCGGCAGGCCCCGCTGACAGGAGCGCTGGGCGGGCGGGGGCTCGCCCGGCGGCCGCGCTGCTGGGGCCGGTGAGGAACGCAGCCCGGGCCGGCTCGGAGGCGGTTTGTGGGCTGCGTGAGGGGAGCCCCGCAGCACAGGGGCGCAGCCAGCATCACTGCCGGGGCCGGGGGCAGCGGCGTGCGGAGCTCTGCGGGACAGGCTGCCGGCGGCTGCCTTCCCCGTCCCTTAGTCCCGAGTCACGCTTTTAAAAATACCCATAATGGCAGCAGAAATTACGCATGACAGGCAGTAATGGATTGTGGGAAGCCTTAGCTGTCGTTCGGAAAGTGATGCTGTGCAGTAATGGCACCTCCTGTCAGGGAGGAGAAACGGGCGTTACGGCACGGGCCTTAGAAATGGGAAAAGCTCTTCTCAAAAAGGTGGCGTTTTTCCGAGGGGAAGTTTAAGCTGGCTGTCAGAAAAAAAATCTTGCCTTCAGGAGTGGAACGGGGTGCCCGGGGAGGTGGTGGAATCACCATCCCTGCACCCGTTCGAGAAACGCGGGGATGCGGCACTCGGGGGCCTGGCGTAATGACCACGGTGGTCTCGATGGTCTTCGAGGCCTTTTCCGAGCCGAGCAGCGCCGTGAGTCGGTGGTTTGGGGGCAGCATCGCATGCGGTGTGTAAATAGGAGGAGTGTGAGTGGCTTGGCCCGTGCAGCCCTGCTGAGCTCATCGGAGCTGTCAGCTGGGCAGTGCCCGGGCTGTGTGCGCACAGCCGCGCCCGCCAGCCACACACAGCTCTGCTCTCCTTACAGGTCCTCCATACTCAGCGAAGTCTCCACTCGATCGAGATCGAAATTGCCATCAGGCAAGAACATTCTTGTTTTTGGTAAGTAAGATATGCAAGCAGCTGTGGTGGTGTTTGTTTAAAACAGTGATGGGGACAGCCCTGACGTGAGTTTGTTTGTGTGGCATCTATGGTGGTGCTGTCTCCGGGCTGGTAGATTTACCTTACTTTTGGTGGACACTCTGAGATTTATAACGTGTATTCAGACAAATTGTATCTAATAGAGAATGATTAAGTGCTTTGTTCTTATTGCCACGGTACAAGGTGTTGGACTTGATGACCTTAAAGGTCTTTCCCAACTGAAACAATTCTAGGATTTATCTAGAGTACTTAAAGCAACAAACAACTATGGTCCAGAAACATAACAGGAGTACTTCTGACTGCTTAGCTTAGTAGAGAAGATTTTTCAAAGCATGTTAAAAAAATAATTCTGAAAACGTCTCTTTTTCCTGCAAAAAAACTTAACTTCGCAGCGTGTTGAAAATGAATTCTGAAAGTGTCCTTTTTTTTTTTTTGTAAAAACTTACTGGCAGGTGATGATGGTTCAGGTAAAACCACACTCATGGCTAAAATACAGGGAGCAGAACATGGCAAGAAAGGAAGAGGGCTGGAATACTTGTACCTAAATATCCACGACGAAGACAGAGATGGTAAGTTTATCTTCTGTGGCACCTCTTTGCTGTACTGAAGTAGCTGATTTGCTTTTTGAAGCATGTGTCTTGGGTTACAGGCAGATAGCTGGTCCCAGCATTGTTCTGTGTGTGTGTGTTAGAAGCTGTATCAGTTTCTCAAAAGCAAAATGCATTTCCCAGTGTACCTTTTTCCTCTTGCCCTTCTTGACCTCTGTGTGAGGAGCAAGTAGACGTTTGCAGCTGTCGGGATCCATTTGCTTTCAGGGCAGATGTGTTTGCTGATGTTGACTTAGGGCAGATAGTCACTTGGTATGGCTGCTCCATAGCTGTAGGAGCTAAGAGTTTTGGTTCTCACTATGCATTTCTAGGCTGGGGGTTTGGGGTTTTTCATGTGGGGTTTGTGTGCAGAATTCTGACTGTAACTGAGATGTTTTGTTAAGAGTTGAATGAACAAAGAACAGAACTTAAGAGTCAAAATTATTATTTTGTCTTCTCAAATCAGAGTGTGTCTCTTTGTCTATATTCTTATGTCCAGTTCTGGGACCTTCAGGTCAAGAAGGACCTCAGGGAACTGCTTGAAAGAGTCCAAGCTGCTGCAGGCAAGGGAACATCTCCTCTGAGGCCAGGCTGAGGGAGCTGAGTCTGGGAGCAGAGGAGCCTGAGGGCTGCCCTCAATTACTGTGCTAAAGATGTGCAGGGCAGTGTCGGGAGGATGCAGCCAAGCTCTGCTCAGGGATGGCCAAGGGCAGGCCAGGGGGCACTGGGGCAAGCTGAAGCAGAGGAGGTGCCATGGGAACACGAGGGGAAACTTTTTCCCTGTGAGAGTGCTGAAGCCCTGGAGCGGGCTGCCCTGAGAGGCTGTGAAGTCTCCTTCTCTGGAGACACTGAAAACCATCCTGGATGTGTTCCTGTGTGACCTGCTGTAGGTGACCCTGGTCTGGCAGGGGGCTTGTGCTGGATGATCTCCAGAGGTTGCTTTCAACCCCTAACTTTCTTTGACTGTTGCTGTTGATGATTGCTCATCTCTGCTGTATGGGAGTGGGATGACAACAAGAGACCATTTAAAAGCAGGTTTAATGATCTGAATACTCCTATTTTTAGGGAGATTAGGGACAGGAAGAGATGGGGAACAAGTTTATCCTTGATCCTAAATCTGCCTCAGCTTGTCTCATGGACAAACTGCTGGCTCTCTGCGTTTGTTGTCATCTTCAGAAGTGGGGACTGATTTCTTGTCCTGCTGTTCTTCCTCCTGAGTTTTCGATTCAGGAGAGAGGGGAGCAGCGTTGATGGCTCATCCCTGTTCCTGACGAGGAATGAACTAGGAAAGTCCTGAATGGCGTCTTGGAAATGGAAACGTACTGAAGGCTTGCACAAGTGGAGAAGTACCAGATATGTCTGGTTGTTATGGAGATTGGTCTTGTGCTCACAGGATACTGAACTGTCTTTGGATACCAAGTTAGGTGCAGTGAAGGGATGAGGACATGGCCTGTGTCTTCAGTGGCCACCTGATCTTGCAGCTCCTAACAATCTTCTGTGCTGTAGTTTTAAGTGTTGAGCTGTTCTTGGTTTCCTGTGGTTCTTGGTGTAGGTGCTTTCTCACCATGCACCATCTTTAGTGCTGTATAAATACTTTAAGGAGGGTGGAAAACTCCCTACAGCCAGGAGTGTGAAGCTGACCTGGGACATCGAGCTTCTTGCAGCATCAAAGGATGCAACAGGCATGCTGCTTTTCCTGGTGCTGTCCATGAAACTTCAATGATGTAACTGCTGTAAAAATATTTTGGGGCTATACCTGAGTATCTGGAAGTGGTGAGTATTTCAGGGGGTTAGGAGAAGCTTGTTACAAGGACTCAGACTGCATTAGGAGACAAAACCAGACCTTTTTGACTGCCAGCTTCAGCTGGAGAATTCAGGTCTTCATGCATCCCATTAATGGATGTGTGAGGATCTAATAATACATGCCTTCTTCCTTTCTGTCTCATTAGTGTCATCAGCAAGCAAAATAAATAGCAAAGTGGGTCAGGACCTCCCAGCAGGCAAAGATAACACTCCTCCCTCTCCAGGACAGGTTTGGGGTTGTTTTCTTTAAGCTCTTTGTGTGCTCTCCATGTGTGTGTGCTCGGAGCTGTAGTTTGGGAACAAAGCTTTTATAATTGACTTGAAATCCTTGGAAGCCATAAAGAAACTCGAGAGGCATTCAGCAGCTTAGCAGCACTTACTCCTCTTTGAGGGTATCTGCTTTTTGTTAAAGCCCAACCTGTTCATGACCAACAAACCAGAAGGACTTTCGGCAGTGTCAGATCAACGCTGGTAACTGAAGCTCTGTGGTGGAGTGAAAAGGTCTTTTCAGCTTCTTTCCTAGGTGCCAGAAGATTTCTTTGCTGTCTTTGTCTTTTTCTTCTTCATTTCGGAAGAGTTTATTCTGTCCAGGAGAAATATTTTGGTCACAGTGCTGAGTCATTATCTACCTCCCACCTGCCATTGGAAATCTTAAGGAGAAGCTTCTGTGTTGCTTCTTATCCCATTCCATCATTCCACACCCCCTCCTCCTTCCCTCTTGTGGGATATTTGCATCTGGCTCCTCCTACCCGTGAGGCAGAGTTGCTCTGGCTTGCTGGGTGCATCTCTTGGCTTGCAGTTCCTTTTGTCTTTTCCCTAAGGAACAGATCAGTGAGTAGACTGTCGAGAGGTTTGTAGGGAAGTTAAACGAGTGCACAGAAGTACCTCTCTTTGGAGGACCCCACGTGGCTGGTACAGATGCTCACTAACATTTTGGGTTTCACTTGGTCTCCTGGCAGTGGCTGACAGCTGGTTTGGATGGCAAGGTGCACATCAGCACCATGGAGGTTCAGCCCTGCTGGGTGTTAGCTGTTCACTGGAACCTGCAGATCTTCTGTCCCTAGGGCTAGAACAAGTCCTCTGCCGACTCTCTGCCTGAAAAATCTCCTTCTTAGGCTGCTGTCCCACTTCCTGCCTAGGCTCAGGCATTTGTTCAAGAAGAGGTCTGGGGTCACCCAAGAAGCAGTGCTGGGAGAGAGGATTCTCCTAGCTCATTAGCCCCAGGAACAGCATCCTTGGAACAATGGCTCCTGCATACATGACACTTGGATTCAGCTGGAGGAAAGCACCTTTACAGCACCAGTGTGAAGTTAACTAGGAGTATTAAATGGCCTGGAGCTCAGGCCCCAGTGTCCTCTCTCAGTGAAATTTCTGAAGGAGTGTGGCCAGTTCTAATGTTTTACTTCTGTGATGAGCAGGTTTTCTGTGTCTGTGCTGGTCAGTCTGCTCTTGAGTGCTGAGAATATCAATTTGTAGGAGGCAGGGGAGAGGCTTTGATTTCCTTAAAGGAGCTATTGCCATAGGATGAGGGCCAATGGCTTGCAGCTGGGAGTGGGGAGATTCAGACTGGAGATTAGAAAGAAATTCTGAAGAGTGAGGGTGGGCAGACACTGGCATGTGGCCCCCTCCCTGGAGGTGTTCAAGGCCAGGTTGGATGAGGCCTTTGAGGCTGGTTGGAGGTGTCACTGCCCATGGCAGGGGCTCGGAACTGGATGATCTTGAAGGTCCCTTCCCGGGCAAACCATTCTAGGAGTCTGTGATATTTCTAGAGCAGCTTCTAGAGTCTGTTGCAGGGCTGGGGCAGAGTTCCAGTAGAGCAGAGCAGTGAGGCAGACAGCACGGACTGGCTTGGGAGCAGTGCTGTGTGGGCTTGCTGGGCGTTACAAACACCACAGAGAGCTTCCAGCTGAGCTGCCTCACCCTACAGGTGCAGTGCAGTTGTCTGGGCTGTGCCAAACGTGCCAGTGAAGCAGAACCATTCTGTTGTCATCTTCTTGCTTGTAACAAAATCAGGCAGCCTTGGGTTTTTCTGCCTGGGGTTTGGACTGGCCTCAGTCGTATCATCTACATAGTGCAGTTGAACTGGTTGTTCCAGACTCAGCCAAGGGCTGCTGCTATGCTGCTTTTAATGGCAAAATTACCTCTTTTTTTCAACAGCTTTAAAGTAGTTTTCTTGAATTATTTTCCCCTGTTTTGCTTCTCTTCACAGCTTGGACGAGGAGTATGTCATTACCTCTGAGACCTTTTGGATAAATGTAGGAGCTGTAGTGGCAGTTCACAGGATCAGCCACCTGCAGTGAAAGCCGTTGAGGCAGGAAGGGCTTTCTGGTGGCTGAAGGAATGATGAGCTACTGACAGCATTTAGGAGTGTTAGCAACCCTTCTAGTAGTCTTGAACAAGTAGCAGCTACTCTTCCAACAGGATCTCCTAACTGTTTGATCTGTTTTGGTGTCTTGTGTCATAGGCACCGTGAAGGGCCCAGATAGCATTCCCATGGTTTGACTAACTAGGACCTTGATGTGGTGCTGACAAAGCTGAATTTGCCATCCAGTCCTTGCCAAATTGTCAACAACTGCTACTGTACTTTGAAGTGAGTTTTATATTAATAGCAGAGGTAAATCACAAGCTGGGCTGCATCAACAGGAATATGGGCAGCAGGGTGAGAGGGGGGATTCTGCACCTTGACTCTGCTCTGCTCAGACCCTACCTCTAGTCCTGCCGTTAGTGAGGCAGAGGAATTATGAAGCTGAGTAGGTGTTTTGAAAATCCAAGCTCTGCAGTGACTGGTTTGCTGACCCATGCATTTCAGAATTCGTGGATCTTATGTGCACAACCTCTGCAGACCCTCTGTTCCCTCTGGACAGCTGCAGCAGAATAGGGAATACTTTGGAAGAGGCAGGAGGAAGAGTCTAGAAGGTGGGAACAAGTGGAGTTGCTTCTTTCAGGAGGAATCTGAGGATAACACAATTCTCTTTTATTTTTTTTTTTTGTTTCTAAATGTGGCCAGAATTGGTTGCTCAAGAGTTCCTGAGCCATCGCTCCTGGATAATGCTCCACTCTCAGTCTGTTCCTGCCAAAGCTCAGGCCTGGGGTAAAACTTCTCATGCCAGCTGTCTATTCCAGCTGGCTTTTCCCACACAGCCCCACCTTGCATTTCAGCAGGAAGTGTCCAGTCACTGTCAATCAGTGGGTGAGAGAAGCACAAGAACTGAAACACCCAATCCTTCTCCAGTGCTCAGTCTGTAAGGAGCCTGAAGTAGAAACCATTGTTCAGTCAGTGTGAATCAGGAGCAGGTAGCACAGCTTTAAAGTTGGGTAGGTTGTAATTTTATCCTTCTACTCCTGTGTTAGAAGCATAAGCTCCTTACTGCTTGTATCTTGTTTGCAGCTTATTTCTGTTGTGGGATGTCTTTAGTGTGTAAAAGCAGCTTATGTGTCTGAGGAACAACTAATGCTGCCCTGCTGGACTCGCCTGCAGCCACCCCCTTCTGAACTTGGAGTCACCTGTGGCACTTGTGGCTTGACTTGGAATACACATGCTTTAGAGTCAGGAAGGTTGTGCAGTGTCTTACCCCTGTTGTTTCAGCTGTCTGTAGTAAAGCCAGAGAACAGAAAGTATCTCTGAAATGATAGGGTGTGGAACCAAGAGAAGATGCTGCTAAATGAAAGCGTCTGCCGAGGGGTGTGGGCACTTACACCTCAAAAGAAGCACTCAGGGGCTGCGGGTAGCTGGGCTTTGGTATTCCATTTGACACCACTCTACTCACCTCTTTACTCCCAGACCAGCAAAGCAAAGAGCATCCATGTGGTGAGCTACAACTGGAGCTTTTCCTTTCAGATCACACTCGCTGTAACGTGTGGATCCTGGATGGAGACTTGTACCACAAAGGGCTGTTGAAGTTTGCAGTCTCTGCAGAGTCCCTGCAAGACACCATTGTAGTCTTCGTTGCAGATATGTCTAGACCTTGGACTGTTATGGAGTCTTTACAGAAATGGGCCAGTGTCTTGCAAGAACATATTGATAAGATGAAAATTCCTCCAGAAGAGATGAGAGAGATGGAGCAGAAGTGTAAGTCTTTGTGCTTTCAGCCATTCTTGTCCCTTTTTGGGGTTGCTTAGTTGTGATTTTTTTTGTTTGTTTGTTTGGGGTCTTTGTTTGGGTTTTTTTCTAGCTCTTGCAACTTTATTTGGTAAATGTCTTCAGATGAGTGTTTTAAGAATGGGTTAGATAAGAATTATTTGGGATCTGATTTCTTCAGGTTAGTGTTTTAAGAACAGTTTGGATAAGAATTGTTTGGAATCTTAATTCAAATAGACACTCTTAGGCTTTAAAACAGCTCCTCTGGTTTTGCTGTGCTGACAAAGCAGCAGGTGACTTCATCATCTAAATCCCTTGCAATAATAAGATTTTGGTAATTTGATTTCTCAAAAGGCCAGTTGGGGGACAAAAAAAAAAAAAAGGAAAAAAAAATCACTGCATGCAGAACCAGATATTGAGAAACAGTGACAAAATCCAGTACCCAAGTGAGCTGCCTGCTCTCCTGTGCTAAGCCAGCTCCCATTCCCCTGCTGGGTTTGTTTTCCAGCAAGTCTCTTTGTCCTTGCCTTTCATGAGGCTTAGACTGTGATCCTGCAGCATCTCCTGGTCTCTCACCACAGCCATTGCTGCCCTGTGACTTCAGGAATGTTTGTGTAAATTGACTTTCTTTCCTGGCATATCCCTGGCAGGAAGGACCTGGTGCTGGCAAGCAGCAAGCCCCGCAGTAGTGTTTCTTGCAGCTTCTTTTCCTTCCTAAAACAGTTTTGACTATTTCCTGAGAGTTTTTCCTGTTTCCTTTACCATGAGAGTGGTAGGACGCTGGAACAGGTTGCCTATGGAGGTGCTTGGGATCCCATTGCTGGAGATCCTCAAGGTCAGGCTGGACAAGGCCCTGAGCAAGCTGCTCCAGTGGAGGATGTCCCTGCTGACTGCAGGGCAGCTGGCCTGGATGAGCTTTGGAGGTGCCTTCCAACCCATCCGTTCTGGGATTCTATGATAGTGGATGATATAAAAAACAATTTCTTCAGCAGCCAAGACCTCAGCATCAGGCATCCCTTTGCAGCTGATCTACAGGGTGAGACTGACCCTTCCCAGTCGTTGTTTTTGTTCAGGGCTGGTGGCTGCCTGCGCTGGGCTGTCCAGACCTTGCAAGAACTGCCTGGTAGTTCCCTTAGGTTCACTGCAGGGAGCTGAAGAAGCTGGTGGGCATAGTGGTGTTAAGTTAATGGTTGGGCTCCATCTCGTGTGGCTTGCCCAACCCAAACGGTGCTGAGTCTGTGACTCTGCTGCCATCCTATGGCTGAGTGCTGAGCTTCGGTCCAGTGTCAGCCTGCATCAAACAAGGACCTTCAAGTCTCCTCACCAGCCCAGTTCTCCAGGCCCTTCAGCAGCTTCATTGCCCCCTTGTGACGTTCCATCAATAAAGATGTACCAGCAGAGTCTTCCTTCCTAATCTGCTGCCTGTGCTTCCCGAGGTAGGGAATGGAAAATCACTGTGTGGCAAGAGCCCAGCACTGGCAGAACTGGGCCAGTAAAGCAGATATGCAAAGCAGGCAGGCAGAGCATGGAAGCAGGATGCAGAGGGAAGGAATTGCTGAGTGCACTCCAGCCAAGCCCCACTGCAGTGTAGCACCAGGTGGATGAGCACAGGCCTTGACTCCAGCTTGCAGAAGCATATTCCCTGCTGCTTGCTTCTAGATAGGGCTGGGGCAGATGGGCCAAGCTGAGTGTGATGCCTTCCCTAGCCCATCCACATGGTGCCACCAGCACTCAGCTCTTGCTGACCCAGGAGAGACCTTCTCTGGTCTTAACCCATTAGCATCCATTTGAAGTGCTGCTAGGTTGTTCTCCTCCATTGCTAAGGCCTTGCTGCCAGTTTGCAGCAATCCATCCCTTAGCTCACCATTCCCAGTGGCATTGAACTTTGCACTGCTTGGCTTTGCTGTCAAGGTTTTTGTGGCCTTTCTCCACCCAGCTCTTTGTCTTATGTTTGCTATGTGAGTACCAGCTCTTGGCTTTGCTGAGTGGGTGAGGCTAGGCTCCATCTGGTCTGTGAGAAGCTTTCCTTTTGTCTTCAAGAGCTTCCAGAACAGGAGGCAGGACACACACATGGAAGCAACAGGCTGCCTTGAAAGAAGTGGAATCAGTCAGAGTATACCAAGAGCACTCTTTGCTTGCACTCACTCCTGTCACCGAGCTGCTCTGGGGTTCCTCTGCTGAAGGCTTGGCTAGTGAGGACTGAGATAAATGATGGCAGTGCAAATACTCTGATTTAATCCAAACCCAATTATGAGAAATGGTCGTTCCAATACCCCACATTGGAATAATTAACTTCAGGGAAGATCTGAACTTTGCCTCCCTGTTTATGACAGCCGAGCAGAAAAGAGGACTTGTCAAGAAGCAAGGAATGCAGGAAGGAAGTACACTGGTAGAATGGCTAAAGCATTAATGTGCTCTGGAGCATCTGAAGCTGAAGATTGGAGGACATTAACATAATGCTCTGAAAATTAAGTAGGCTCCCATTCACCCTCAATTAGATTAAAATTCTGAGGTTTTTTTCTTTTTTTTCCCACCCTTGTATACAGCTGAAAAAGTTAAGATAGAAGAAGTTGTGTGGATGCCTCCTCCCTGGCAGTGTTCAAGGCCAGCCTGGACGAGGCCTTGAGCAACCTGGGCTAGTAGTAGGTGTCCCTGCCTGTCCTGCTAGTAGGAGTACTCCATGGCTGAGAATTGTATCCTCACCAGAACAATCAAGCCTAAGAATAGTTATGGATGGCTTTCTTGGTGCTGCTTGGAGTCAGTTGCTCCTCTGAGATGAATGCTCCATCTGTTGTTGTTGTTGTAGTTGGCTTTCAATAGCTTGTCTCAACAAGCAGTAAGATGAGAACAAAACAGTTTGGTGGAACCTTGCATTTGTTTGCTGTGTGAAACACAAAAGTCTGCAGAAGAGACTTCTTACCTTGCTGAGCCACAAGATGCTTGGGAGCTAACTCAGCACAGGGTAGCAGAGCTGGGGTTGTTCTGGCATCTCATCACCTGCTGGGAAAAAGTACTCCTGAAAACCCTTTCCTAGTTAAATGCCCCGGAATGAATTTGCTTCCTGAAGAATAGGCAGTAAACATGTTGAGTGTGCAGAGTGTGCTGTGGTGTTTTGATCTCCAGCTGCTGGCCGTGGAGTAGTGCTAGAGGAAGGCACTTGTGACAGCACTGAGGATTCCCCTCCAGCAGAAGGCACTGCCTCCCTCACTCCAAAAGCACAGGCATTCCACTTATTTATTATTTAGCCTCCCCTGGCCCTTGAGATATATGGAATTGGCAGCTGGAATTCTCATGGCCTGTGTTTGATGTGTTTTTTTGAAGCTGTCCCTGGACTAGAGCTCTCTTGTTTTGCACAGGGATCTGATGACAGTTGGAGGTTGTGCAGCACTGAACAGCAGTGGGCTGTGCTGCTTTGTTCTGCCTGCCACCTGCCCAGGCTCTTGCAGGAAGGGTTCCTGTTTTCAAAAGATAAAGTGACTGCTTGCTGCAAGATTCCTATCAGAAACTTCCCTGAGGTTTCACCGCTTCCTAAACCTCAGAAGTATCAGGTGGCCTGCAGTACAGCTCAGTTCCTTCCCTCCACACGAGTGGGGGTACTGAACAGCGCTCTCTTTGTGGCTCTGCAGGAGATGGGAAGCTTTTTCAAAGGCTTCCCCTCACTGCTTGTACAATCAAACTGCTCCCACTGGGTCTGAAATAAAGATGCCTTCATGGTACCAAATCATGGAGCTTGGCTTGCCTTTTCCCTGGGGCACCTCGTGGCTGAGCAAGGAGGAAGCTTCAGGTGAGGCTGGTGTGTGAGAGAGCCCTGGGCCTTGGAAAGGATGGGGAACTGCTTGAGAGAGTCCAGCACAGAGCCACAAAGCTGCTGCAGGCAGAGGAACATCTCCTATGAGGCCAGGCTGAGGGAGCTGGGGCTGGGAACAGAGGAGCCTGAGGGCTGCCCTCAGTGCTGTGCTAAAGATGTGCAGGCTCTGCTGAGGGGTGGCCAAGGATAGGACATGGGGCACTGGAGGTAAGCTGGAGCAGAGAAGGTTCCAGGAGGGGAAACTTTTTCCCTATGAGGGTGCTGGAGTCTGGAGCAGGCTGCCCAGAAAGGCTGTGGAGTCTCCTTCTCCAGAGACATTGAAAACTCTGCTGAATGTGTTTCTGTGTGACCTGCTGTAGGTGACCCTGCTCTGACAGGGGGGGTTGGACTGGATGAGCTTTCAAGATCTTTTCCAACCCCTAACTTTCTGTGATTCTGTGGTGTGGAAAAGCAAAAAAAAAAAAACTTTCTGCTTAGTCAAAAGGAGAATTGGTTCCTTTGTTGTACCTTAAGAAGATCTCTCTCTTGAAAGTTATAAAGGAGTTTCAAGAGTATGTAGAACCTGAAGAAGGCTACCAAGGCTCACCCCAGAGGAGAGGCCCTTCCTCTGGCCAAGAAGATGAACACGTTTCCTTGCCCCTTGGAGAAAATGTGCTGACCCACAACCTTGGCATTCCTGTGCTGGTAGTTTGTACAAAGGTGAGTTTCTGCTCTGTTTGCTGCTGTGGGAAAACTTTTTATTGAAGTTGAAGTCCTTCAAAATAAATGAATAGTAAAGGGATTTATTTCAAAAGTAAGCTTCTGCCATCAGGGTCAGTCTTTAATGCTGCAGCAGGGTGGTGACTTTATCAGTCATACATTCATTACTTTATCTTTTTGCTTACTGCTGGCATTTTGAAACCAAAGCCTTGATGTGGCTCTGGGCAGCCTGATTTAGTTGGAGGTGTCCCTGCTGACTGCAGGAGGGTTGGACAAATGGCCTGCCAGGGTCCCTTCCAACCCGATGCAACCTGTGAAGCTGTGAGTGTGCTGTGTACTGTTAGGGAAGAGGTTTAAAGATGAGCTGGGACTGGATTACTGAGGGCTGTGGTTTTTTTCTCCTTCTGTTCCAGTGTGATGCAGTGAGTGTACTGGAGAAGGAGCACGATTACAGAGAAGAGCACTTTGACTTCATCCAGTCACACATCCGCAGGTTCTGCTTACAGTGTATCCTTTGGTGTGCCTCTGCAAGCACAGAATCCACCTGGGTGTTGAGCTGCACGTAAAAGTTAATCTGAGAAACTACCCTTGGAAACTGCCTGGAGCTTCAGGATGGACTGTGCAGCATTTCTTGCTTGAAGGGACTTTCTGCAAGGGCTTGCAGCGGTAGGGCCACAGGGAATGGATTGAAGCTTGAGGAGGGCAGATTGAGACTGGAGATGAGGAAGAAGAAATTCTTTGCAGTAAGGGTGGGGAGACACTGGAACAGGCTGTTTATGCCCCCTCCCTGCAGGCATTCAAGGCCAGGTTAGATGAGGCCTTGAGCAGCCTGGGCCAGTGGATGGTGTGCCTGCCATGGCAGGGAGGTTGGAGCTCTTTGAGGTTCCTTCCAACCCAAACCATTCTGTGACTAGGAAAATGTTGAAAAATGTAGCAAACTTTAGAGCTTTAAAGGGGTGTGTGTGGGCTGGAGCTTTTGTTCCTTTGTTTAAAATTTGCTTTGCATTTTCTGAGGTGGTTCTTCCTTGCTTTGCACCTCAGAACTGGCAATTTCCATGTAAACCTGAGATCTTGGCTGCCTCGGGGTTTTGGCTTTTTTTTCCAAGTTAAGTGCTTAGGAAGGTGTCTAACTTCTGTATATGTCAGAGAAGAGCATTCTATTACTCCCCCTTCCTCTCCCTGAATACCACAAGTCCAGAGCTTTTGCTTCAAACCACTTGAGGTCAGGTCTGGTAGATCTGTGCCTATTAACTCCTTTTGTAAAGTTTTCTACTGTAGTTGAAAGATGCTCTCTGACACCAGTTGAAAGATGCTCATAATTTTCCTTAAAGAAAGAACCAGATGGGGCTGCCTTGATTTATACATCAGTAAAGGAGGAGAAGAACCTTGACCTGCTGTATAAGTACATTGTACATAAAACCTATGGCTTTCAGTTTACCACCCCTGCCTTAGTGGTAGAGAAGGATGCAGTTTTTATGTAAGTCAATTGGAGAAGCTTGCAGATTGGTTTCTATTAAGCACTTCGTGTAACCTCTAAAAACAGTTGGAATGATTTGTGGTGTTCAAAAGCTTGCTCTTGAGTTTTCTGAAAGCCTGCATTAAAAAACTAGAACCCAGTGCATGTTCCTTCGGTTGCTTGACTCAAAAATCCAGCTTGTTAGGAGCTTTGCATTTTAGCTGAGAGTTAGGTCTGACCTGCGAGCCTGATTCAGGTAGAGGGCAGTACAGAAACAGTCTCTGCAGAAAGTGCTTTTGGTGGCTGGAACAGCAAAGTTTTCCTTCTTTTCCTAGACCTGCTGGTTGGGACAATGAAAAGAAAATTGCCATTTTACATGAAAACTTCACAACAGTGAAACCAGATGATCCCTACGAAGATTTCATTGTAAAACCCCCTGTAAGAAAGGTAAGAAGGAGCAAACTACATAGCAAGTACTCACCTGTCTGCTAGAATGCCCACAGGCTGCCATCCATGCCAGCCTACCCCATGCACTTGCAATATAGCTTTAATGACACCTGGAATGCTACTCTAAGTGTGAAGGAAGGGGGGGATTTTGGAAAGAACAAAAAGAAAACATTTGCCTCTTTTTTTTTTTCTTCCCTTTTGCTCTCCAACACAAAGTGCAGGGATTGGGTTTGCTTCTGGTAACAAAGTGTTTTGTTCCACAGTTAGTCCATGATAAAGAGCTGGCAGCAGAAGATGAACAAGTATTTCTCATGAAGCAGCAGGTAAGAGCGGAAGAATAAAAAGGAGATAGATAAAATTTCACTTCACTACTGACTTCACTCTTTCATTTCTCATTTGAATCACTAGATGGCCACTCTGCAGCTTTGCAAACTCAGATGTCATTGTGAAATAAGAGGTTTTTTGCTTTGTTTTGATCAATACAAGTAGAAAATATGGCAACTTACCTTGATAAGTTGAATAATGCCTCCAGTTCTGGTGTCCCTGGCATAAGAAGGACACAGAGCTTTTGGAGTGAGGCCAGAGGAGGACACACAGATGATCCAAGAGCTGTGAGGACAGACTGAGGGAGCTGGGGGTGTGCAGCCTAGAGAAAGCTCCAGGGCACCTTAGTGCTGTCTGCCAAGATCTGAAGGGATCCTGCAGGAAGGCTGCAGAGAGACTGTTTGTCAGGGTGTCTAGAGACAGGACAAGGGGGAATGGTTTGGAGCTGAGGCTTAGCAGGGTTAGGCTGGAGCTGAGGAAGAAGATCTTCAGTATAAGGGTGCTGAGACTCTGGAATAGGCTGCCCAGGGAGGCTGTGGATGCCTCCTGTCTGAGAGGTGTTCAAGGCCAGACTGGATGCAGCCTTGGGCAACCAAGTCTAGTTGAGAGGTGTCCCTGCCCACAGCATGGAGGAATACAAGTTGTTTGTATTTTGAGGGAGAAGAGCAGGAAAGTAAATGGAAATTTCACAGCAGAGTGGATTCATCTACAAAATACCAATGCTTTCAAAGCAGAAAAGGCTCTGCTGGATCTTGGTTATTTTCTGTACTGCTCTGTTGTTTAGAAGAAGGAGTATCATAGAGGTTACAAATGTGAGTCTCTGTGATTCTGGCTTAGAGTAAGACAAAGGACTGAGGCTTATTTACTCATTGTAAGTCTGTCCTCTGGTGGTAAAGGGAAGGTCTGTAAATTTCAGGGAAAAACAATCGTAGAATCTTAGAATGATTCAGTTTGGAAGGGACCTCCAAAGGTCATCCAGTCCAACCCCTCTGCATTCAGCAGAGACATCTTCCACTAGAGCAGGTTGCCCAGAGCCCTGTTGAGCCTGGCCTTGAATGTCTCCAGGGACAGGGCCTCAACCACCACCCTGGGCAACCTATTGCAGTGTTCCAGCACTGTCATGGTGCAGAACTTGTTCCTCACATCCCATCTAAATCTCCTGTTAGCTCATTTCAAACTGTTGCCCCTCATCCTGTCAGGATTGTCAGCTTCACTGTATTCTATGTCTCTGTTTTGTGAGGTGTATTTAATCCTCTTCACGTGCTGCTTTTTTGCAGTCATTCCTTGCCAAACAGCCAGCAACGCCTACGAGAGCATCAGTAAGTATGTCCAAGAGAAGAGCAGGAGGTGTTGTGGCTCTGTCTAGGGAAGAGGGAATGGCTCTAACCTGCAGAGGGTCCCCACACCATCTCCCCAGCATGCAGAAAGGAATCTGTTAGTATTTGGGTTTCAAGTGGCAATAATTTAAAAACATTGCTTAAAAGCTACATCATTCTAATTGTCTGTGGAAACAGAAATTGATGAGTACCGAACTGCAAATGCCCTGCAGCCTTTTCTCCTTGGAGGCGCTGACCCAGAACACCTGCTGCTGCTTGCTTTGGCTTATCCTCACTGTGCTTCCTCTGCAGTGCCAGTGTAAAGCTTTAAGGAGGAATTTGTATGTCATGTTCTGTCTGTTTTACAGAACTGATCATGTGAGTTCTGCTCTGATTTGTCTGCTCTGGGCTTCTTTTTAAGGAGTCTCCTGCAAGAGGCCCTGCAGGATCCCCAAGAACCCAAGGCAGAGCTGGTCCCACCAACGTCCCCAGTGCCTCGCCAATAACATCAGTCAAGAAACCAGATCCAAATATTAAAAGTATGAATCAACATTTTACTGGTTTTATCATGTGCTATTTCTCTTTAAAACCCCAAATCCTCTTTTATGGACAGATGTTGGAATTCATTTGCTGGTAGTTTAAATAACAGGAATTAATTTACCACAAAACTTCAGATTTGATTTTTTTTTTCCCCCCCTTTTTTTGGTCATTCCTATGACCTCAAGTAGAGTTCTCTTATTGCTGAGCAGTCAGAGTTCAAATACTTAAAGAGCTAATGCTGCCTAAATGCATATATTGTGCACCAGTTGGATTAGTTGAGTGGAGACTGATTTAAGCTACATAGACTGATAGAATGGTTTGCTTGGAAGGGACTCTAAAGACCACTTCCCACATGCTCTTTTATTCTCTGCTATCACTTGTTCTGGAATTCACAACAAACCCTGGCCTTAAACCCTCCAAGTACATAAGTAACTTGGAGATCATAGAATCATTAAGGTTGGAAAAGACCTCTCAGATCAATTCCAAACTTCTACCTAATACTTCCATGAATCTAGACCATCTGACCCCAGTGATCCCCTTTCCCCTCTCTCAGCCCCAGGATGGAGCTCCATGTGTTTGAGGGGCTTCTTTCCTCTCCCTCATGAAGGATGTTGATAGGGCCAGTACTGTTTCTCATGGTGCACTCAGGTGCCACCCATACCTCACTTCCAGTGGATAAAACACTGATGGAGCCCTGGATTATGTCTTACTGCTCTGTGTCCAAGTCCTGGCTCTAAAACATCTGCACAGTTTGTTACTGCTCCTATAAACCTCTGCATTACATGTCCCTGCTTAGTGCTTTGTGTCTTGGCTTCAGGTGGAGAAAAACCCAAACCATACAGATGAGTAGATTAAAATAATGCTGCCCTGCCCCAGTTCAGAAGAGCAGTGGTTCTCTGAAAGGCTGACTGAAAGAGTGCACAGCTCTAGTGTCTTGAAGCTCTCTCATGTGAGGTTTGTTTCTGCCATTGGCAGCAGTAACCATTCTGTGCTCTCTGTTTTTCGTTCAGATAATGCTGCGAGTGAAGGTGTCTTGGCTACTTTCTTTAACAGTCTCCTGAACAAGAAGACTGGCTCTCCTGGGAGTCCTGGTGCTGGAGGAGTGCAAAGTACAGCCAAGAAATCAGGTACTGGGTTCCTTGTGGCAGGCTGCTCTGCTTATTTGTCATGGCTTGGTGGCCCACACTGGTCTGACTGCTTGTGCATTTTAAACTGGTTGGTAAGTGACAGACCCTGACAGAGGGCAGTGCTAAAATGTGCAGTCTTTGAGAAAGAGCTGAACTACTGCAACTTCACAGCTCCAGGGCTTCTGGTAAGCCTGCAGAGAACCTGATTGAGTGAGGTGACACTGCTGGGAGAGAAATCACCTCTGGATCTTGATTATGCTCAGAAAGTGCTCTTTTCTTTTTCTCACTTTAGAATCCCTTCCTTCCTCGCCACTTAATAACTGCTGGTAGGAAGTGCAGAGTACTTATTGGGTGTGGCCTGTGGCTTCCAGTCCAACTATTGAAATCTCTCCAGAGCTGAAATTCAAATGAATTACTTCTTGTGACAGCTTGAGGTTCTTGTCCCGATAATGATGTCTGCTGTGATCCCACACAGCTGATAGCACCAATCAAGTGGCTTTGTTCTGTGGGTGTGCCAGTGGCTGTGCTGCATGGGCAGGTGTAATGTCATGTCCAGTTTCCATGCTGCGTAACTCCTCACCCATCCTGTTTGCCCTTCTGACTGTCTCTCTTCCACATGATATTTCAAAGAACTTTGTTGGTGATTACTGTGGCAAATTATTTTTCTTCACATGGACTCCTAGGCTAAAAACTGAGATCTTTCATTTTCACAAGAGGATTCTTGCAAATTCTAAGAGCTGAGTCTAGTTGAGAGGTGTCCCCATGGTGGGGAGGTTGGGGCAGATGAGCTCTGAGGTCCTTTCTGCCCTAGGCCATTCTGTTAAGGTTCTATGAATTTTTTAATTGTTTTCAAAATAGACACTCTGAGGAATCCTTTGGCTTACAACTAGAGCTTACATCTCAAAAATTGACAGTGAGTAAGGGTCACCTTTTACCTTGGTTTTGTCTTTGTACTTTGGGGAGAAAAAAAAAACAAAACACTTAACCCTCCCAGAGTCAAATCTTGCTGCCTTAATATTTTCTGCATGTACCCTGGAAGAAATCCACCTAATATTTCACACACATTTGAGCTGGAAAACAGATGCTTGTTAAATTCTTTGGCTATGTGAGGAAGCTGTACATGGTTATATAACCTACTTTGGGCTGTTGTTTTTTTTTCTGGTCTAAAAATACAGCTATTTTATCTCAAATGCTTGTCTGCATTGGAATCTGTTGTGCCACTTGTAGCCATCAATTGTCTGTGGGGGTCTGACTTTTCAGGAGAGAATTGACCTGATGGCTCAAGTAGAGAATTGTGTGAAAGCTTTGAGTCTCATCTAAAAATGTAATGTCCCTGGAATACTGGAGTGTGTCTGTTTCCAGTTGGAGAAGGCCTTTGAAATGAGTGCTCTGAGATATGGCATGAATATGCAGTTCACCTCCCCTTGGGAAAGCCAGCACTGTCTGCAGGCAGAACAGACTTCTTCCTCCTGGTTGTTCAACAAGCAGAAGTGTGGCCAATCCAATGGGAGTTTTACAGCAAGTGTTCCATGGACCTTGGAAAACTTGGGGTTAAAATCTGGGTTTAAGAGTCCTTGCTAACATGATGAATAACAGATTGGTGTGGTCAAATTTTTGTAGATAAATAAATTCTAAATGTGGTTGCTTTTAAAATCATAGAAGTTGTTTAGGATCATGCAGTTGTTTGGGTTGGAAAAGCGCTCTAAGGTCATCGAGGCCATCTGTAGGTCATTGAGGTCAGCTGTAGATCTTTGATTCCAACCAAATCTTAGCTGCTGTCGAGCTTTATGCTCTATAGCATTCACCATTTCATCTCTTGAAGCTGAATCAATCCTTGGTGTGGATCAGTCCACACAGGGACATTGCACTGAGCTGTGTCAGGCCCCGTGTCCATCAGATCACAGAAAACCCTCTAAGAGCATCCAGTCCAACCAGCAACCCAACAATGCCATGGCCACAGGTTTCCTGAACACCTCCAAGGATGGTGACTGTCCCTGGTGGGCAGCCTGTGCCGATGCCTGACCACTCTTGCAGCAAAGAAATTGTTCCCAATTTCAATCTGACCCTCGCCTGGCACAATTTCAGGCCATCTCCCCTCATTCTATCACCTGATCCTAGGGAAAAGAGACCAACCCCACCTGGCTTCAGCCTCCTTTCAGGGAGCTGTAGGGAGCAAAGACGTCTCTGCTCGATTTCCTCCAGGCTGAAGGATCCCAGTCCCCTCAGCTGCTCCTCACCAGCTTGGTTGCCTGTGGACAGGCAGTGACAGAAAAGCGATCTTTAGGAACGCTTGTACTGATGGGTGAAAACATTTCATTGCCATTAGGTTGCTTTACCTTGTGTTTTTTTTTTCCCTTTTTAGGACAAAAGACAGTTCTGACAAACGTGCAGGAGGAGCTGGACAGGATGACCCGCAAGCCAGACTCGCTGGTGACTACAAACTCTCCAACAGAGAATGAAGCCTGACAGCGCGCAGCGGCCGCAGGTGTCAGTGACCAAATAACTCTGTACATTGATCAGACCAGGAACCTTCTGCCACGGCAGATGCTACCAGTTTTTCTTGGGGCAGGGGAAATGAGCTTACTACATCATTGCCTTGTCCCAGTCCTAAAGTGCACATTCAGGAAGTTTGCATTTAAAAATCCCTCTGTATAAGATAACCATTTAGAGTTTCTATAGGGCAGTTCTGTGGGTTGGGAGGTGAGCAGGTGCAGCTGCGTTTCCTGTTGTGGAGAACACAGAGAAGCCAAATGGAGAATCCTTATTAACTGCTACTGATGCACACGAGGCAAGAAAGAGGAAGGAAGTCCTCTTGAGTTACTGGAATCGGCTACTTGTATGTTTGCAAAAGCAGCATGTTCTTGGGAGGGTGGTGGTGGAACAGAGCGTGAACTAGGTGCAAGCAGCCCAGGCAGGGAACCGAGCCCTGAAAAGGGAAAGGGGTTTGGGACAGGGAGAAACTAGAATGTTGGAGCGAGTGGAGAGGAGCAACGTTGTTCAATCCTGTGGGGAAATAATCACTGCTTTTAAAAAGACTACTTCCCATTGGAGAATTCCAGGCCAAACACTAAGCATCATGGGCAATTTATTCTTCTTAGAAACCCGGGGTTAGTTTTTAAAGAAGCCTAAGAGTGTGGGATGCCCTTTCTGGTGTAGCTTACAAAGGGAGAGACTGTAACTTGTTTAGATCCAAGTGCCTGGCACAGCGTGTGATGTGTCTTTAGAAGGTGCTTGAACTTCTTGTGCACTGTAGTACCAACAGTCACTGTTTGGTTTGATTTTAAACTCAGTAGCTTGGCGACTTGTATTTAATTTTAACTCCTGTGTTCTGATAGCTTCTGCCTTTGTTTTTTTTTTAATGCCAAGAGGCTAGCCTATGAAGAACGGTGGGTGTGAGGTGTCCTTCTCCCGTTATGAGTCGTGCTGCAGAGCACCCTCAGTATTTTTGTTCTGACTTTTTGTAAGTAAACACTAGCTCCCGAGCCGCGATGGATTCCTGCCTTACACCTGGAGAGGTTTTGACCAAAACCTTCCCAGGCCCCGGTCCCAACCCCACCTGCTGCGGGTGCAGCCAACTCCAGTCAGAAGGGAACCCAGCAAGTCTGAATGTCTACACCACGAGCACGACTCCATCCCTTGGTTTGGATTTTCTTGCAGTGCAGCATTTCGTTGGGCAGGGTTGGTTGTGGCTGTCCCTGCTGCTCTGTCCGCAGTTGCCTCTAACCGCGGCCGCACAGGAGCCAAGCTCTGCTAACTCAGATGGCACTTTGGTTTTCTAGACTGTAACCTTGTCTTACATGGCCACACTACTAGAAGTGAAAAATACCCAAGCATATTCTGTGCTCTTAATGCTGAAGGGAAAAATACCACAAGGTGAATTATGCAGAGTTTACTTTTTATTGCTATGAACTCGTCGTACTAAACCTGATGTCTGGACATAACCTCCCTGATCTGCATTGTTACCGACATACACAGAGCTAGGCTGACCACTAACACACTACTGGATGTTAACTTCAGATCCTGTGTCACATCAGGAGGCTGTTCTTGTCTGTCTAAATGTTCTCTAGAAAGCTAAGAGTATTTCCTTTGCCTCTCTGACAAACATTAACACGACTCTGTTGTTTGTGCCAGGATTGGGGTTTTTTTTAATGCTCTTTATTTTGTTGGGTTGTTTTTTTTTTTTTTACTTTTTGTTTGGTAAATAAATGGTATGCTCTGAAGTTCTCTAGATAGCAGGTAGGCTGAGGCTGTGGCTGGCTGATGGGCAATGTGGATCTGCTTCCCGGTGCGAGGAAGTAATTGCACACTGAGAATTGAGATTGGAGCCTAAACCATCGGAAACCCAACAGGAAAACTGAAAAAGTGTGTGATTGTGATGGGGATGGAGCTCAAAAACCTCAGTCTGAAACTGCAATTTTTGGTCATCTAATAAGCACTTTCTTTAGCAGTATGGCTAAACCTTACCCTTTAAGTACTTTCCGGTTGTATAACAATGTTACATAGACGAAAACTGATCCAAACTGGTGATGTATGATAAGTCCCCAGCTTTGCAGGAAGATGCTTCTGACAAAACAGAAACAGCTTTCCAGTTTCTAACTGCAAGTGAATGCTCCTAGTTCCTCGGAAGGAAGCTGTAAGTAATGTAGCATCCTGTGGTTGCCAAAGTCTGTCAACTTTGGTGAGCTGCACAGTTGTTATTCTGGTGTCTTCAAGCATTGGAACCAAAGGCCAAATTGCAAACAGCCTTTTACATTTTCAAGTGAAACTTCATTTTTCTTTGCAGATACACTTGTATGGTAGACTGTTGAAACTATTATAAGACTATATTTATATGCATTATAGTGACTGCATCTACTGTTCATGTTTAAACTAGGAAAACAAAAGGATGAAAGCATTCAACTTGAAGCAAATAGAGAAAGTGTTAAAGATTGGCCCTCCATAAAAATGCTGTGGTTATGCTGCTTTTATTTTTTTCTAAAGTTTGCACTTTTTTTTTTTTTGTTTCTGGGTTTTTTTTTTTTAATTATTGGCTTTTAAAAATACTGTTTAAACGGAAGAGAATGTCCTATTTTATTTAATTTAACTCAGTTGAAAGTGACTGCTCTGTACATCCTGAACTTAACCAGTATTCCATGCTGTAAATGAAAAGTTCCCTGTCCTGTATACTCAATCAATTGGTTCTTTATTTTTTTTCTTTTTGTTTTGTTTTGGTTTTTTTCCTCAACAATTAGGACTGCAAATGTATGACACAACCCTTAGTCCACTTGTATGGCTTTAACCAGGTGCAGTATGCAGTCATGTGGAATCTTGCTTTTTAGTGCTGGCAAAATGAGGACATCTTTAATTACTGGCTTCAATAAACACGAATCCAGACTGCTTTCTGCTGGTTCTGCTTTCTTGTTTTTCAGAGCCCCCCCACCACCTGCATCCAGAGCAGAAAATAGTAGGGAGTGCTGTAAACAGGAGAAAGATGTTGGTTTGTACAGTTGTGTGCCTTGATGACAGCATCCTGGCAAAGTGCTTTGCTCTGAAAAGTGAAATGAAGCAAGCTCTGGCTTGCATGTGGAGAATGAGGGAGGTAAGACTCTGGAACGGATTGCCCAGGCAGTTGTGGATGCCCCTTCCCTGGAGGTGTTCGAGGCCAGGCTGGATGAGGCCTTGAGCAGCCTGGGCTGGTGGGAAGGTGTCGTTGCCCATGGCAGAGGGTTTTGAAATTGATGATCTTTAAGGTCCCTTCCGACTCTATGAATCTCTGAATTGATGCCTCTTGAAATCCAAATGCTTTTTAAAAGCTGAAGCAAGTTAATTTCCTCAAGTGAAGCACTTCAGAAGTGGTACCAATGTGGTGTTAAAATACTTCAAACTCATTGCAGGTCTCCTTAAAGGTTAGGTATGGAAGACCCAATCCTGGCTTAAAAAGTATTACTGGTATGGTATTTGCAGAGTATGGCAGTGCCCCCAGCATCAGGTGTGGGTGATTGGGGCTGTCTGGTGCAGAAGGCCTGGCTTGGCACTGTAAGCTGACAGGTAGCACTGCTGCCTTCTGAAAGAGCTGGGGAATTGCTTTGTACTGCAGCACCCAGCCACTGAGCAGCTTACTGAAGCCACACCTAACGGCTCATGCAAGGAGGCTGTGAGGTGGTGCCACAAGGGAAGCAATTACTGGTTCTGTGTTGCTGTTGTTTGCAGATTCCCTACCTGGCAGCATCAGCATTGCTACTTGTAGCTTTTTACCTGAAGAAAAAGATCCTTGGCTCCCCTCGCCCTGACAGTTCCTTCTAATTATAGTTCTGTTTTGCTGAAAGTTTCTGGAGCTGAAACGTTCCAAGTGCAGGAGGTGACAGATTCAGTGTCAGTGCCTGTAGGTGATGCTGCCCAGGGTGCTTGTGTGCACTGCTTGTCACAGACTACCTCTGGTTGGAAGAGACCTTCAGGCTCATCCAGCCCAACCTTCCAGCACTAAAGCATGTCACAAAGTATCAGGTCTACAGGCTGCTGAAACATCTCCAGGGATGGCAGATGAATGTTTTTTTGGCTGATTATTCAAAGAGTGAATTGCTGGTTTGGATTTTTTTTTTTTTCCCCAAACAAATGCAGTTTAATTCAGTTCTAATATTTTTAATATGAGTTGAGCTTTTTTCCTTCTAATTTTGAGTTGTCTTAATGAAGACACTCTGGTTCCTTTCTCTCAGAACAAAAGCTGCAACAGCAGTGTCCTGCACTAAAAGCAAACACTTGTGTTCTCACAAGGAAGCTGAAGTAGGTTGCACAAGCTGCCTTGCTCACTGCTGAAACTGTTGGTACTGAGTTGTACCCAGCACCTACTGTGGCTTTACTGGACACTGTCATTCTTGTCTCGTACTTGCCAAAAGCTGTGAGAATATACCAGATCCTTCAAAGTAGGCCAGAAAAGTGGGTGCAGCTAAAAGGTGCCAGGGGAGCCTTAGGCTGGAGATGAGGAAAAATGTCTTTGCTGCAGTAGTGGTCAGGGATTGGCACAGGCTGCCCAGGGAGGTGCTGGAGTCGCCATGCCTTGAGGTGTTCAAGAAACCTGTGGCCATGGCACTTAGGGCCGAGGTTTAGTGGGCATTGCTGGTTGGACTGGATGGTGTTAGGGGGCTTTTCCAACCTGTGGGGCCTGGGATAGCCTTTGATACAGCCAGGAGATTGAGGTTCCTTAGTGAGTACTTTGATTTGGGGGTGTCACAAAGCTGAGCTGTTAGACACAGGCTTGTTAGCCATGCCCCAGAACCAGCTTGTCAGTAGGCAGCTGTAACCAGCAGCTGCTAGCTGGCTGTCTTGGCATGTGTGGAGAAACTGGCAGGATCTGAACTAGTTCCAGTTCAGCACCAGCCTGTCAAAACCTCCCCAAGTCACCTTGGAGCTGCACAGAAGCACAGCACAGCTATGAAGGGAATGCTCTCATACTTGAAATATCTGTAGCATGGTTTCCTTTGCTCCTGCAGTTGTGCTCTGTCCTCAGCAGTTCCTTGCAACTTCTCCCTCCCCCTCCAAACCAACTGGCATCTTTGGGCCCACTTCAGTGAGAGAGAGCTGACTTCATCCCAGCTGCATGAAAGCGAGCGGCTTGGTGGAGAGGATAAATCCCAACATTTCCTCTGCTCTAGGTAAGGATTGCCAAGAAGTTTGGCTGGCTGAGAGCAGAGGCAGGCCAAGCAGAAATCTGTCGGTCTGCACACATGGAACCTGGCACAGCGCTCGCTTCCTTTTGCTGCGGCAGTAGTTGGAGCACATAAATAGGAGCTAAGCCTGCTGTGTGTGAAAAGGGACCCCGGGGAGGCCGCTGGGTCACTGGGCTGGGTGGGAGGGGTGAGGTGGGGAAGGTAGGAGGAGAAGACACAAGTCTGCAAGGAATCAGGATTTATTAGTTCCGTTGTGTATGGCTTTGCAGAGCTGGGGCCATCTGCCTGCCTTCAGTTTATAGCCAGTGATGGAAGACTTGAAATTATTTTTCCTGTGTTAAAAAAAAAAGAAAGAAAGAGACGACAGGGAAAAAAGCCCCAAGCTTCCCCTGCGTGTAGCAGAGCTGTGTAAGCACAGCAGTGCTCTGTGAGGGAAGGAGCCAGAGCAACTGGATGCGGAGCTCTGTCGTGTGGAGGAATGAAGTGCTGCCGAAAACAAGCGACAGCCCTCGGACTCTTGTCATCTTAGCAACAAGCCGTAGCTCAGCTGCAAGTCAAAGGAGTTGGGGAGGCTAGGGTGAAACTGGACTTTGTCGAGGCTTCCCCAGCAGCAGGGCAGGGCTGCTGCCTGCTGTGCTTACCTAAGGACTGCCTCAGTCTCAGAGCAGTTGAGGTCAGTTGTTTTCACTGGCCCATTGCACCCCTGGGAAGAAGGAATGCAGCGAGTCCACCTCAGCTCAGGCTTGGGGGGGGGTTGATTTAAGCCTGTGAAGGGGCCTTTAAAACTGCTTATAAAACAGGGGTTATACCATTTTTTTCATCATCCCCTTCAGCTTCCCACCTCAAAACTTCAGCTATTTCCCTCCCAAGGCCCTGCTGTACCCTGCGCTCTGCATCCTTGGGCAGCATGACCACGCTCTCAGAGGCAGCCAGCTCTAGTCCTCTGTTTTTTTATGGGCTACTGGAAGAAGACTCACTTTTTTGTTGTTGGGCTTGCTTGGTTTGTTTTTTTTTTTCACTCAGTTCAGGGCTTTTTTTTCCCCCCGTTCTGTTGCCTGAATAAATGTAGTGCCATGAATAAAATAAACACTGCTGTCATTCTCTCTGCTTAGTTTTCACTGTGCTTCATTATACAGGATCCCTCCAAAAGAAATGTAACCCACAGCCTTGGCTGCTTCCCAGCACCATTAAAGGCTCTGCTGGCACTTTTCTGAAGAATATGAGGTTTGCTGCTTTTTTTTTTTTTTTTCCCTCAGTAGAAATTAATTTCACCTTCTGTGCTATGTAGAATGGCTGCTGCCCTTCAGCCCAGCGGTGGCTGTAAGGAAGCCCCTCTCTGGTGCTTGCAGATTGCATGTGTTCTTGGAAGGCTTTTTTTTTTAGTTTCTCATTGTTAATAGCAAGTGAAGTCATGCTCAGAAGGCTGCAAGGCAAGGGTCTAACTCGTTGTGTTGATGCTGTCTAACTCACTGCATTGGCAGCGTTGCCCCTCTTGGGTTTGGTTTTGGAGAATGTCTTCCTTGTGGTTGGTTTGTTTTTGAACGATGGTGAAATTCCAGCAGGGACACTTTGCCTGTCTCCTTAAAGGTGAAGCCAACCCCATACTGCTCCTTGGGACAGGTTTTGTGGTGACCTTCAAAGTGAGGCTCTTTCCCTGTCCTTCTCTCTGCTTCTCTTGGTATTAATTTGAAATGGTTGTGCTGAGGAATTCAGTTCTGGATGCTGGGGCACCATTATGCTGAGTGGCCTTACCCTGCAAGGTGCCACTTCAGCTGTGTGTTGGCGCTGGTGAAGTAGGAATGGTGGCACTGTTCAGCTGCAGTAACCCTCTGCTGGTCAGAGACACCTGACTGCCTGCTCTCCACCATCCCCTCCAATTTTCCATGTCAGGACTCGCAGCTTATTCCTAACTCTGACTCAGCAAAGGTCTTTGCCTGCTTCCCAAGCTGCTGGTGGCTACAGGATCAAAGTGAGCATGCCACACTCCCACCCTCTGACAACAGGCAGCTCACCGAGCTAAAGTGCTTCAAACTAACAGAGTTTTTCCCCAAACAAGTCTTTTTGTTAGCTGTTCAGGGTGGGGTTTAGCTTGTTGGGTGTTTTCCCAACTGAAAAGCTGAGAGAAAAGCTTCAGCATTTTTTATATTGAGAAATTCAAGGGGGGGTTTGAAAAAGCCTCCCTCTCTGATGCCAGAGTTGCACTCTAATCACTGCTCAGCTCTCTGGGAATCTGGCAGCACCCCAGAGCTCCACTCCTTTGCTCGGTCATGTGGAAATACCAAAGCACTCTTAAAGAACCTCTCAGCTCCATTCAGGTAGCTGCACTGAGGTAACTTCCCTGCCTTTCACTGCCCTGGACTCCATTTAGGCACCGTTTTTTAAATAAATATTTTTAATAAATAAACATCAAAGTACTTTTCAGTGTGTCGAGAGTCCACAAATGCAGCGTTCGGAGGCTGGGTTTAAGTTGAGGTTCCTGTTCAGCACCTGCTTTAATCTTGGGGCATCACCTCATTAGGCACAGCTAAGTTTTGCTTCCAAGATGTTCCCAGGCTCGTTAAAGGCTGTGCGGGAGCCGAGATGAAAATGGGGAGATGAAGGTTGTGTTGCTCAGTTTGGTCACTGATAGTATCCAGGATTCTCTTTCCACTGTGTTTTCACACCTAATTCAGCAGTTGGTTTGAATTTCTCACTGCCCTGGAGGTTCTTTCTGATGGGGAATGAAAAGTCTGTCAGAGCTGGGCTGTTCTGTAAAGATGCAGGTCTTTGATCACTTAATTATCATGTCTAGGAACAGCATCCCTGGACTTTCTCCCCTCTGTGCTGCTGCTTTCTTCTTTTCACTACTCAGTCATATTTTAGCTGGATCTGAAGCCCTCTCTGATGGATTCTGTGATCAGATTAGCTTCAAGCCGTGGTGGTGTTGAGTGGCGATCGCTGTCCTGGTTCCCCATTTCCCAGTCTTGGTCTGCAGCCACACATGTCAGGCTGTGTTTGAAGAGCTCAGGAACTTGTGAGAACAAAGCTCTCTGCGAGCAGGGAGCTCTGCCATGGAGGGTGCAGTGCCCTTGCCTGGAGTAGGCCTTTTATTTACGTGTTCAGTGTAGACTTTTTTTTTTGTTCCTTCAAGTACTAAGGTGCAGGATGAAAAGGTGCCTTAGCAGGCAAGAATGTGTGTAAAGGATTCCTTTGTTCACTGCTGGCAGCAACCTCACAAGCCCTTGCCAAGT
>VWZI01020604.1:752445-803193 GCA_013396835.1 Psilopogon haemacephalus | reverse complement strand
TGGCTCGGCCGTGCGGCGCCAAACGGCCCGGCGGGGGCCTCCGTGACGGGGGTCGTGGGGGCGTCCAGCCCTGCCGGTTGGCTTCAGGGAAAGGTTTCACCGCAGCCTGCGTGCCAGGGCTTGCCTCCGCGCTTCGATCGCAGGGCTAGCAGACCCACAGGTTAAAAACCCCCGAAGTCAACTTCTCGGCACAGCGGCGTTTAGCTGAACTCCCCGATGCCGGTGGCTGAGCGACGGCGGACAGGCGCTGGGGAGCGGTGCGGCGGTGGCTGGAGGCAGGCACCGGCGGGGACGAGTGATGCCCGCGGGGCCTGGTGGGCATGCGGCGGGTCCGGGGTCCGCTGGTGAGGGCCGCAGCGTAGGGGCGAAGCTACTTCCAGTGTCCAGGTGAGGAGCCGCAGGCGTGGATTGACCCTGGGGCCACCGCTGAGGAGCCTGCGAAGGACTCACCTGTTCGCCGTTAGCAGGCTGAGGTGCTCCTGCGTGCGCACAGCCGGAGAAAAGTAGCCTTGGGGGAAGCCTGAGCCAGGCAAAACGCAACCAGCCTCTGTTTTTCTGATCGGAAATAAAGTGCGAGCTGTGTTTCTTCGTGTGCTGCTAAACTGTGTGGTTCGAGGGATCTTGGCGAGTTCTGGGGCACCAGAGTAGCTGAAGGTTTGTGTTCTTGTGGTGATGCCGCTGTTGCTGCGATCGGCTTTCCGCGTCACTGACCTTAATGGCTTTTAAAAGCAACAAATCAGTGTTTTCAGGCTGTTTAGGTCTTTTCATCTACATAGCTTCAGCATTTCAGACCACCTCTGCTTGCTACCAGACGGAGCTTGCACGTGCAGGTTCTGTGTCAAATGCATTGGAAGGATTCAGGGTTCAGCAGTAATGCAAGTTTCCAGGGGACTTGCAGTGATGAAGCTGTTAGCGTTTTTTACCAATACCGACTGAAAAAAAAACAAACCCTAGGACTTGCAAGAGGGGTTTGTGTGCTTCCCTTCAGTGTGGAACAGAACCTGGTCAGCAAGTGGTAGCAATGAGTGTGTCACCTGAGTAGTCTAACAACGAGGAGTAGTAGCTGTGTTTGCATTGTGTGTTCTCAGGACGGGAGCCCAAGAAGCTGTCATCGCTGAGCAACATCTACCTGTCTCTGAGCTGTTGGAAGCTGCCGTGGCAGAAATCCTGGGGTGGTGCTGCCTCATGCTCTGAAACAATCTGCCCTCGGGATTTTTGTTTCTGTTCCTGCTGCTGATCCCTTCTGTAGTGCTCTAATAGCTGTGGCAGGGGACATGGAAAGTTTGTCATTCAAATGAGTGATTACTGAGCGTGAGGAAGCAAATCCTTTGTTATTAAGCTCTCTTTTGCCTGGGACCAGATGCAAGATTAGGTGGAGTACACCTTAATTAGTGGTGTAAAGAAAGGTGGAGGGGAAGCCCCTGCTGCTGGAGTTTCAGGGGAGGAAGGTGGGGGGTGTGTGTGTGTTGAGCAAAGGTCTCCACACAATGCATCAGGTTGGAAGGGACCTGCCGAGGTCATCATGTCCAACCCCCCTGCAGCAAGCTCACCTCCAGCTAGATCAGCTTGCTTGGGGTCTCATCAAGTTTGATCTTTGCTGTCTTCAGGGGTGGGGGCTCGACCACGTCTCTGGGCAACCTGTTCCAACTTCCAGGTCCTTGAAGGGCAGACAGATGAGTGCTCTCAGGGGAGCCGAGGGATGGTTGGTGGCTTTTGATTGAGTGTGAGCTGAGCTATTGCATGTGGTTTCTACCGAGAGTAAGAATCCAGTGGGTCAGAACTTAACAAGAAAATGCTACCTAGTACAGGAGAGAAGCCTGTGGATCATCTGGATGTGTTTGGTTTCTGCACAGCTCTGCTCTAAAGAGCTCTAACTCATAGTAATGAGAAGCTTTTAGAGGAGAAAGGAGAATGAGAAAACCTGAGCTTGCTTCTGTACTATCTGTAGGGACGGGAGGAGCAGGAGTGGCTGGGGGAGCTGGGGTCCCTCAGTCTGGAGAAAAGGAGGCTGAGGAGACCTCATTGCTCCCTGAGCGGAGCTTGGAGCCAGGTGGGGGTTGGACTCTTCTCTCCCAGGTGCTGGGATGAGAGGAAATGGCCTCAGGTTGCACCAGGGGAACTTTAGGTTGGACTTGAGAAGAAACTTTAAAGGGTTTTCAACTACAGGAGCAGGCTGTGCAGGTTGGTGGTTGAGTCTCCTCCTGTCCCTGGAGGTGTTTAAAAGAGGCAGAGACGTGCCGAGGGATTTGGTTTAGCCCCGGACTTGGGAGAGTTAGAGAATGGAAGGGTTTGGATGATCTGAAAGGTCTTTTCCAACTGAAACAGTTCTATGGTTCTGTGATTTGTAGAGCAGACTATGGAATTTTGCAAATGGATGGAAAGCTGAGCAGTTTTGGAAGAGGAGGAGAATGCAATCCACAGTGGACTTAATTTGCTTATTTGCCAAGTATAATTATTTTAATTATAATGCTTAGTAATTGCCTTCCAAAAATCCTGGAGGAACCAGAACGTATCCAAGTGCACAAGGGAGAACTGTAGCTCTTGAAAACAAGGAAGAACTCCACACAGAAAAGCCTCAAGAAAAATAAGAAAAAGACAAGTATTGGGTAATATAAAAGGTCTTTAAATATATTCAAGTGGGGGGAGGGGGGGGAGGAGGGGAAAGGCTACAGGAAAGATTACAGTGCATGGACTTCAGAATTTGTCTTAAAATACACATCTGATTGGCAGACACAGTTATCAGCTGCAGACAAACAGTGCTGGTTTTTCTAATCTGCAGCTGAAGGACTTTTCCACAAGGGAGTTGGTGGTGCTGAGGATGAGTGCTGACTGTTGGGTGTTTGGCTGAGATGGGCTCTGCTTCCAAATCCCCATCTGTGGAGAAAAAAAAGCAGAAAGAGCAGGGAATGGAGAAATACAAACAAGCCCAAGTGACTGAAAGCAGGTGATGGGAGGGCTGGTTCCTTGTAGGTTTGTCTTTCTTGACTCAAAACATTGTTGAAGGAGTTGTTATGAGCTAGACAGCAGTCAGGCCTTTTGGGCACACGGAGTAATCTGGGTGCTGCTGGAGGGGAGAAGAGTTTTGACTCCTAGTTCCTAATATTTTACTGCCCTCTCAAGAGGCAGTGACACAATGGGTTATGATGATGATGATTCATGTGTAGACTGAGCTTGGCTTTCAGTCTCATTTTTGGCTTCCTTTCCCTTGAGTCCCAAAGAAGGTTGGACTGCACTGTGGTGCATTTGTTAATTTAAAACTGGGTGTGCAAACTAAGAAAAAATGTTGGACCTGATGGAGTGGGTCCAGAGGAGGCCACCAAGATGACCTGGGGGCTGTAACACCTCTCTTAAAAGGCTGGGCTGAGGGAGCTGGGGTGGTTCAGCTTGGAGAGGTCTCCAGGGAGACCTAAATGCAGCCTGCCAGTACCTGAGGGGAGCTGCAAGGAGGCTGCAGAGGGACTGGTTGCAAAGGCCTACAGGGACAGGGGTTTGAAATGAGAGAAGAGTAGATTTAGGTTGGATGTGAGGAGCAAGTTCTGCTCCATGAGGGTGCAGCAGGTTGCCCAGGGAGGTGGTTGAGGCCCCATCCCTGGAGATACTCTTGGTCAGGCTCAGCAAGGCTGTGAGCAGCCTGCTCTGGTGGAGGATGCCCTTGCTGAGTGCAGGAGGGCTGGCTAGATGACCTTTGGAGGTCCCTACCGGCCCAGACCTTGCTAGGGCTCTGTGTTTCAGGTGAAGTTGCACAGTTCTGCAGTGCTACATCTGCCTGCTAATGGTCAGGAGTATTCAATATGAAGAATAGTGAGGAAGCAATAAAAAGTAGCCATGTGGAACAGTTTAGTGTTGAAGCTGTTTTCCTCTGTTGGAGGTTTTATTGCTGGCTAGGTGAGCTTCTTAGGAAGTAGCTCTTGCCTACGTCTCACTGTTCTGTTGCAAGAGTTGCCTGCCTGTTTACTTGCATCTGTGAGGAAACATCTGCTGCCAGTGCTGCTGGAGCTGGAAGCCTCTGGTAAAGAAGTTTGGAGGAGCTGGTGGGTGCTGGATGAGATCAGCAAAGGAGTTTTCAGGGCTACTGGGCTGGCTGAGATAGACCTGTGGGGAGGTCATCAGGCAGGTGGAAAGCATGGAAGGGCAGTGTGTGAGGTGGAGGCTTTGAAGGCACTGGGGTATGTGCTCTCACCTTGGGGTTTGTGCTTTATTTTAAATTGAAATGGCAGTCAGGGGATGCCAGCACTCATACACTAACTAGAGAAATGCTTTGACCCCGGGGAGGCTGAAATTTAGGTGGAAATTCTCCTAGCTGACTTGCCAGCACTTGGGTGGAGCAGTACCTTGCCCTGCAGATGTGAGAGAGGAGAGAGCTGTCATAGAATCATAGAATGGTTTAGCTTGGAAGGGACCTCAAAGATCATCTAGTTCCAACCCTCTGCCATAGGCAGGTCTTTGGAGACCAGAGCAAAAAGGCTCTTTAGAGTTTATTTTCCTTGCTCTCTGGCATAGTTTTAATGTTTCTCATGCTTTTGGGGGCTTTGGTATCTCCCACGGAGGTTACTGTACAATACTCAAATAGCCCTGGAACATTTCCCTGTGGACTTCCTCAAATGATTTGTTCCATTTTAGTACTTCTCCCCATTCCTTTGAATTTCCCAGGGAGAGTTTCTCCTTTCCTGAGTGTGCCTGGTGAATAAAGGTGTTTGCTGTGTGAGGGATCCTGTAGCCAACAGTCACAGAGTGCTTAGCAGGCACCACATCTTCTCTGGGTATTCTCTGCCTTGGTGAGGTGGTCTGGGTTCTTTTGCCCCTCATTTGTCCCTTCAGCTTTTCTCAATGTGTTGGTGTTTTTCCTTCGTTGTTAGAGTTTTGCACCCTCAAGGATCTTGCTAATGTTGAGTGCAGAGTCCCATCTTCCCATGAAATTCCCGTGGTCTGCTCCCTGGTTTCTTTGGGAACTGAAGCTTCAGGTAGGCTGATACCAGGCCACCAGGTGAGCTGTGAGGGAACCAGGCAGGATTCTACTGGGACCTCCTTGGTTCTCACTGGGATCCTGGCAGATAATTGACTTGAGATAACGCATACCACCTTGAACAGCTGGGGCAAATAATGTGAGAAATTGTGCCTGGGCAGCTGTTGTGAGGTTGGCAGTAGGTAGAAGGGAGCAGGCAGCTCGTAGAGCAACCTTGTGCAGTGTCAGAAAAGCCTTATCACATTCTAGGTTAAGAGAGAGTGGTGTTTGTGGTGGTTGGTGATGGCCTCTGTGGCTCAGACAGCCCGCGGCTTTCTGCTCTTCGTGTGTCTGTTCCAAATGCTACAAAAATCCACCAGAGACTCCTGTTAAAGCAGATAATACTTGTGCTTGGGAGGTCTCTGAGCTGGAAGTGGCTGATGAGTGTCCTGGGAAGCATCAGTACATGCTTGCTCTCGCCTGCTGCTCTGTAGCCTGTGCTGTTGCCTGTCGGTGCAGGCAAGATCTCGGACTGCATGAAATCTGGTGGGAACAGCAGTTCATGTGTTCACAATTTTCAGAATGCAGAGTTCCATCTTCCTTGGGGGAGAGCAGCTTTATGTTGGGAAGGGTTGTTCTGTAGCTTACTGTCATTCTGCATTTCCAGATCCAGATTAAGGCTATGGCTGCAGTTGGATTCTGTGCCATCAGCATCTATTGCCACGAGGAAAACACAGCTCGGCCAGCCTGTAATACAAGCCTGCCTGGGGAGGAAGGCTGCTGAGAATTCTCATTGTTAATTGTGGTAAAAAATTAGAGTAGTATCATTCGTGTTCCATGGAGTGAGTTAATTGCTGGCTATTAGAATCTGGCTGAAAACTGCTATGAGGTTTTCAGTAATCTCATATTTAATTATCGCTGCCTTCTTGTGCCTTCAGCTCCGCATCTCGTTCTGATCACTTCTGGGGGGAGGATTGGAGGCAGTTCCCAAGCTCCCACCCCAGTCTGCCATGTCTAACCCTTCCACACATTCACAGGTTGCATTGGATTGGAAGGGGTTCTCAAAGGTCATCTTGTCCATCCACCTGCAGTCATCAGGGAGACCTCTGACTAGATCAGGCTGCCCAGGGCCACATAGAGCCTGAATTTGAATGTCCTCAGGTGTGGGTCCTGAGCCACATGGCTGTGCAGCCTGTTGCAGTGTTTCTCTGCTGCTTTCTCCCTGGGTGTCTGCAGCAGCCCTGTGCAGTGCCCCTCCATGTGCTGTGCTCGTGGGCTGTCCCAGCAGGCAGTTGGCTGCTTTGCAGGCACTTGACCTTCTCAGAGTGGTAGATGTTAGCAGTTGGCCACCGAATGCCATGTGGATGAATGAAGATTCTTTCACATCAGCTGCTGTAAAGTCTGGGTTTAGGTAAGCTATAGAAAATCAGGCTATGCCTAACAGAGGCCAGCAGGTTGTTCTCTTCATGGTAAGGTCATTCTGTAATGGTCAGGCCCTGGCATAAAGCATTCTGTGGTCTCTGAGAAGCAGAGCACAGTAGGAGACATCTGAGCCTTCTGAGGCAGCGTCAGTGTCACAGGCAGCCCTGTACCTGACACCTTTTCCATGAGTGATAGTTTCACCTTAGTCACCTTTTATTCCTTTGGGTGTGGAAACCTTCCTCATCTCTGGTAGGGACTTAATTCTAGCAGATTGGTAGCCACTTGCCATTGTGTTAGCATCACAGAGTTAACCAGGTTAACCACCAAAGACCTTTGAGATGATCAAGTCCAACCTATCACCTAACCCTTCTCATTAACTAAGCCATGGCACTAAGTGCCTCATGCAGCCTCCTCTGAAACACCTCCAGGGATGGGGACTCTACCACCTCCCTGGGCAGCCCATTCCAATGCCAATCACTCTTGCTGTGAAGAACTTCTTCCTAACATCCAGCCTGAGGCTGCCCTGGCACAGCTTGAGGCTGTGTCCTCTTGTTCTGTCCCTGGGTGCCTGGGAGAAGAACCCAACCCCACCTGGCTACAGCCTTCCTTCAGGTAGGCATAGAGAGCAATGTGGTCTGCCCTGAGCCTCCTCTTCTCCTTACTCTTCTATCCCTGCTCAGCCAGCCTTCACCTTGCTGCCCAAGGTGTGCAGTCTGCTTGTAAGGGAGGCTGTCTGCTCCTGGGCACCATCCTTGCCTGCAGGGGTTGTTGCTCAGGAGGTACAACCTGAGCACTGGGCAGCCCTTCAAGTGTGCCGTGCCAGGCTGTATGGAGCCTCTGCTGCAGATGCCTCTCCTGTTACACCCTAGGACTGCAGCAGTAATTCGTAGTCATTCTGTGATTACCTTTATCCCCCATCTCTTACTTTTCTAATTCCCAAGCAAATGTGAGCTGTAAGAAGTCCTTGTCACCTTCTGCATTGGTTGGGCTTCCATTCTCAGTCATACAGCTGCTTGTTCAGAAGATACAGGAATTATGGCAGTCTGTACTGGTGACCTGTGCCATTTGGTCTTGCCAAAAGCCTCTTACAGCATCCTCTTGAAAGGATCATATTTGTCATACACAAATGTACCTAGAAACCTGCTGTGGCCCTTCAGTGTCTCTGAAATTCAATCTCTTTTTGGAAGGATTTCTCTTGAAAGCTGCAGATCTGCATTGCCACTCAGGGGATATTTTTATGCTGACATTTACCGTAGAGGGAGGAATGATGAGAAGTGTTTTAGCTTTGCTTTTGATTATCTCTGTGTGCAGCTAAAGGAGAGGCTGTGTTGCCTTCCCACGGGAAGGTGCATGGCTCTTGGTCTCTCTCATGGTGCCTCTTTGCTGCCATCTGGCCATGTGCTGGCGTCCTCATGTTAGCTCCAAATGCCTGTCCAGTGTTCCTCTCTAAGATGGTGGCTTGTTAAAAATTCCACTTTCAGCAGAAATGTCTGTGCTTTGTCAGCAGGATGCTCTATTTTTCCGCCCTCCTGTTATGAACCAGTGGCACAGTGGCTACAGTGTGCTAGTTGTAGGTGTTGCACTAAGAAGTACATTCTGATGGTTTGGTCTGGGAAGCTACCTTTGTGCCTTGGCCTGGTTTTTTGGTGATGAGTCTCCCTTCTGATGTCATTACCATCTTCACATCAGAAAACAAGAACTGTCCAGGGAATAGGTGGCCATGGCCTCTTTGGGGCATGGTTAGTGGCCTTGGTGCTGTTAGGCTGATGGTTGGACTTGATCTGCTTGGTTGAGAGGTGATCTGCTAGAGAGCAGTCCTGTGGAGAGCGACCTGGGAGTGCTGGTGGATAACATCCATGGGACAGCAATGTGCCCTTGTGGCCAAGAAGGCCCAGAGGACCCTGGGGGATATTAGGAAGAGTGTGGCCAGCAGATTTTTTTTTTCCCCAAGCAAAACAGCTGTGTGATTCTGTGCCCAGCAGGGGCAGAGATGCTGCTGCTCTTGCAGCATGCACATGATCTGTTCTTTCTGACCCAAGGTAATGCATCGTTTTGGCAAATCGACTTTCACACTTAATGATAGCTGTCATCCCGTGCTGGAAGTTGTCAGAAGTGTGTGTCTGGCTTCTAGACCTCTACAAATAATTCTGTACGCAGAGCAAGGGTGCATAGGCACCTTGACAACTGTTACTGTGTAGTGGTAGTAGTTGCTACTTCTCAATTGGAGCCGGATCAAAAACCCCACTGCTCTGGCTTGTAAGAAAAATAAACATCTAATTCTCAGCTGATTGCTGTAGTCAGTGCCTTCCAAAACAGCCAGGTCATGTTTAGGTTTCTCTGGAGCTTGAATCATCAGCTCTTCACAATATAGGAAACTCAGTAACACCAACCTGTTGTGGAAGGACATACAGCCATGAAGAGAAGAAAGATGGGTCAAAAATATTCCTGGCTATGGGCAAAGAGGTGTTAGAGCTGGTGCAGCGCTCCCCTGTGCAGTGCACGGCAGCATGAACCAAGTAATGTATTCCTCCCAGGGACAGCTCTCAGGCATTCTATTATTTAGTACATGTCCAGGATGAAATCTGTACTCCTGCTCTGCTGTGCTACTGGAGTTACTTCCTCATGCCTGAAAGGTGGCTTCAGGGAAGCAAGAGTCACTTGCAACGTTTGAGTATCTCTGTGTGCAAATTAAGCTGAGAACTCGAACCCCGAGTATCACTTTTCTCACTTGAATTGTACTGAAGGCTTTGGCCTTTCGTGCCTTGGCTTGTGGCAGGACATGATGCATTTTCACCAAAAAAAGTGTCTGCGCTGTTGCCTGCTCCTCAGCTTGTTCCAGTGGGTCACTTGATATTGAGATGCTGGTGCTTGGATAGCATCTCCTTTGTGATACTGCTTTCAGTTAGCTTGTATCTACGTGCAGGAAGTGTTCAGCTTGCAGTGAGCTGAACTTGTTTGTCACAATATGGCTAAAAAGCACAGCAGCCATGTGCCCAGCCTAGAGAGAGGTGTCCTGTGCTTCCATCTGGGGCTGCATGTGGTGGAACTGAAGCTGAATGCTGTTGCTTATCAGGTGCTGTAAGTCTGCCAGTGATGCAGCACTGGGCCTACCAGCTCTGGCAGGTTTTTATTTGCAGAGTTCTTTTATTGAGCTAAGTACAAGCATTTCTATGTTAGTGATCTTTCTGAAGTTTTGTACTTTAGAAACTGAAATGTTGACGCAGGAGAGCAACAAGCACGCTCCTGACTATTAGGAAATACTGAAGTTCTGCAAGGCTGCACAGAATTGCAGAGCACCAGGTTGGGAGGGACTCCAAGAATCATCTGCTCCAACCTTTCCAGGTGTCAGTGGAGCTGCAATTAGCTGGCCCAGCACCCTGCCAAGCTGAGTCTTCAGACTGCCCAGTGGAGGACAATCCACTGCTTCCCTTGGGAAATGATTCCAGTGTCTGTGTTCACGAAGAAACATTTTCTTCTGGAGTCCAACGGGCATGTCCCCAGCAGGAACTTGTCCCCATCACCCTTTGTCTTTTCCTCTGGACTCCATGTCAATAGGTTGTAGCCAGGTGGGGGTCAGTCTCTTTTCCCAGGCACCCAGCAACAGAAGGGGGGGACAGAGGCTCAAGCTGTGCCAGGGCGGGTTCAGGCTGGATGTTAGGAGGAAGTTCTGCACAGAGTGATTGGCATTGGAATGGGCTGCCTGGGGAGGTGGTGGAGTCCCCATCCCTGGAGGTGTTCAAGCAAAGCCTGGATGGGGCACTTAGTGCAATTGGCTAGGGCTGGGTGCTAGATTGGACTGGATGAGCTCGAAGGTCTCTTCCAACCTGGCTGATTCTGTGAACCACCACGGAGAGGCAAAGGCCCTGCTGCCAGAGTCTTGGGGCTTCTGCATTGTTAACAGCCTTTTATAGCCCTGTGTTCACAGCCTGCCAAGTTGGCTTGCAGTCCTGGGGCAGAGCTGTTCCTGGGTTGTAAAATGCCGAGTAGGTGCACTCGCAGCGCTGCGCTGGGAGCCTGCTCAGCTGCGGTACTACTGTGCAGCGCTCCTTGGCCAGCCCCAGCAGCGAGGCTGGAAGGTTTGCTGCCTTCCCAGGGCAGCTGGCACTGCTCTCCAGCCTGCTGGCCTCCGGCTCCTCTTTTCATGCTGCCTGCTACCAGTGTGTCTAGACTCCTTTTTGCCTTTTAAGGCATGGCATCTAAGGGGGCCTTCAGACTGCGAGCTTGGGAACGTTGGGATTGCCAGGAGGACGTTTTGCACCATTTCCTTTAAACAAAAACAAACCCCCAAAACCTTCTAATGGATTCTCTAGGACTGCTTTAAGTCCTTGATTGTTTTCTCATTAAAATTCCTTTCTTGTTTTAGTATTTGTGGGATGTTTGATGTTTACTGGTAATTGGGATTAGATGGGGCTTGGAAGGATCCAGGCTGATTCTGATAGTCTTAAAACAGAACTTTCACTTTTAAAAATAGCCTGACAGGCTAGTTAAACAGGAGGCTGCACAGAGCAGATACTTGACAAGTTTTATGAGCCTGCTTTTACTTCTCAAACCCAACTTTCCCTCTATTTTTGTTAGATTTACTGTACCGTGTTTCGGTGTTGTTTTGACTAGCCAGCTTTCTGACACAGGTTGGCCTTTGAATGTGAAAGGGAACACAAAACCAGGTCAGAAGTGATTTTTCTTGTTCTGTTTTAAGAGCTGAGCAGAGAATTCCCATAAGTGAAGCAGCAGCCGACTAGGTTTTGACTTTGTTTAAAACTGGTGCAAACACAGCCTGGGGATCTTGCTTGGCTCCATCAGAGAGCCTCTGTATGTGCCACGCAGGGTAGCTGTGTTTAGCCATTCTGTTTAAACAGCAAAGACAGGAGAAGCCAGGAGGTCTCACAGCTTGACTTGCTAGGAGGTACTAGGAAATGGACCGGAGAGGATGCTGGATCCTTGCTGGAAGCTTGGCTGTGGCAAGGTGGACAGTGTAGAGGGTACCTCTCCTGGATGCATCCTGCAGAGTCCTGGAACTAACAAATGCTACTGTAAAACTCTTGTGACTTCTTCTGCTGACACTTGTGAGTTACCTTGAAGACAAACCCGAATTCCCAGCCGTTGTATCTTCTCCTTCCTTGGAGACTGGAAGTGAGGTTTACTAAACTTTCTTGAACCCAGCTGTTAAACTAGATTGGTTTTTTTTTCCCCTGCAGTCAGTTTTCACTCTGGGTTGCTGTTGTAGTAAAGCCTGCACCAGTAGGACTAGCAGCAAATGAGACTAATGGAAAACCATTTTTTCCTCCCTACTCCCATCCTTCTGCCCCCGCTATGTGCAGCTGGCAGTGGCTCAGGAAGATGCAGAGGACATGTATACAGAATGTAGTGCAGCACTGAAGAAATCACTGATATTTTTCTGACCTGGATTTCTGTAGCTGTTGTCAGAGCGTGGTATGCAAATGCTGGGCAGCTTGGGGTAAAACGGGACTTGAAAAAACACAGCTGAGTAGTTCTACTGTTCAAGAATTTCCACTTTTCACTTCTGTGCATGATTTCATTGTGGTTTTTAGCAGCACTCCAGAGCGCCGTTCCGGATCCTCTTGCAGTGGTTAGTCTGCAGGAGCTGCCTTTGCTTTGCGAGGTGTCCCTCTGCTCCCCTGGCCTAGGCACGGGTGTGCAGGGGCTTGGTCAAGTGGGTGTTGACAGAGTGGTCCTGCTGACCTTTGTGAGTTGCCAGGAGGATCCTGCCGTGCCTTGCAGCAGGCAGTTTGGCTGGAGAAGCTGGCTTGTGATGGTTGGGAATTGGAGGGAGAGAGATGGCTGTGAAAGTAGCTGCTTGCAGATGTCTGTCAAAAGGAGTGAGACAGTGAACGGGAAAATTAAGCTTCCAATGTCACTATATGGTGAAAAGGCAGGAGAAGACTCTGCCTGCTCTGATGTCCTGTTGAATGTCCACTCACTGAAGCCACTGGCACAACCCAGTCTCTGTAGATGCAGAATAACTGAACCTTGCCACTTCTGAGTGCTCCGTTTCCCCGGGCTGCACAGCAGTTAAGTGATCAATCCAGCCTCTAAGTGGCAAAGTTAGACATTTATTACTCAGGATCTTGGGATTTTGCTCATTACTGACTTGTAGAACCTGTTGCTTATGAAAATACCTTGAATTATGATACACGAGAGTTGTGCTTTCTGGGGACTGGAAGCACAGGTTTCTGCAGAAGGAACTTGGTGGGAGAAACTGATTACTTTTGGCATGTTTTGTTTGCCTGTGTTTGAAGTGTGGCATGCTCTGATTTTTTGAGTGATGAAGATGAGCTCCTACAGGATGGAGCTGCTACGGAGCTGTTGGTGGGTGTTTGTTTATGGGACAGGTGCCACGTTACACTCCTCTGTCAGCTCATCTGGCAGATGTGCTTGAACCTCATTCAATATAATGTGCCTAAAAGAAATACCTCTCTGCGACATGCCTTGCCTTCAGATTCTGCTCAGAAGTCATCTGCTTGGATAAAACCCGAACTAAACCCAGGCCAGAGCGGTTCGTTGGTTTATTTTGATTTTTGTTTTGTTAGGAAGGTGATTCTGTTTCGGTTGGGTGTGAGTAAATGAACTCTGCAAAGTCTGGCATGAGCCCCATGGGAAGTGTGCAAACCAGGGCTTCGCCACTGGCTGTATGTTCAACTATTACTTCAGATGCTACAGGAGGGCAGCATAAATGTAACATGAAAAAAACCCTTTAATTGTTTAGGAGTAACAGGAAGNTTTTTTTTTAAATTTAAATTTTTAAAACCAACCCAAACCATAAAATCTTTCTGTGCTGTAAAACACCATTTGTTTCATGGCACTGGGACTGAAATTGGTTTTGCACTTGTCTAGCAGATAATAATGTTTGTTGTATAGGTGTGTCCAAGCAATAAGCAAAACACTTTGCTAATGCATAGCTAGCAGGAAATAAGGCAGTGCTTGACGTCTGCAGCTTTTCCCATTCTAGATTCTGTGATTAGATTCACTTTTTAAATCTGTGCCCTTCAATTTTAGCCAGTTGAGCATCTCTCCTGTTCAGCTTAGTTCAGCCCAGTGAAGGGTTTTGTTTGTTTAAGTGTTAGCTTTGGTGTTCTTTGTTTCAAAGCAGCTATCATTCTGCTGTTAACTAAAGGCTGAGCACCCTGCTTTTCAATATGACCCTTTCTCATAAGATGCCATCAAAATGTGCCTGGCCTCAGAATTGTGCTCTGCAGTTAGAATTGAGTTTGCGGGAGCGGAGAAAGGGAAGGCAGCAGGAGCTGAATCTGTCAGGGGCTATTGAAAGCTGCTGGAGTGAAGACTGAACAATACATAATGCACTGAAGTCTTGCCCTGGTATAGCTCCTTAGTGAACTAAGAAATACTGAAAACACAAGGGTTGCAGCTCCACGGCAAACTCCAGAGGTGCAGTGAAGAGCTGAAATGGAAATATTGCTCTGCCCTCCCCACCAAACCCAACCCAAGCTGCATCCAGAGGTCTGGTTGAGCTCTGGGTTTACTCAGTGTTGTGTTTTGTGCCATTAGAGCACAACTTTGTTTATCCAGGGTGCTGAATCACTGCTGCTGCTTAAACTTCCCTCTCTGCTGAGTGTTGCTTTCCTCAGTTCTCTGGCCTGTGAGAAAAGTTGATTTGCCATCAAAGGCCCCTGGCAGTCTTAATTACCAGAGTTAATGACACATCTCTTCCATCCTTAAGGATGCAGACTGGGAACAGGAGGGAAATCAGCCACTCTTCTGCCCAGGGTAAAAGAGGGTTTCCTGCTGGAGAAGCAGGACTGCGTTTAAGCCATATGATCCCAAATATTCCTGTCTGTGCCAGCTGTTCCAGATGTGGGAAATGCATGTGCTTTGCAAGGAATGAGACCTACTTGGTTTCCTACGTGAAGCTGGGACTGCTGGGCCAGCTAAATGAGAACAATAAATCTGGATGTTAATTCAAGAGAGTTTCATGCCTTCAGAAACTCGGAGCTGTGTAGAGGCAATTTATTTCTTCCGTGTTTTGCGTGTGTGTTTTTCTGCCGTGCCATTAATTTAAACAGTCTGGGTGTAAGAATGTCTTGCTAGTATGACATTCTGCCTAAAATTCTGTGGGTGTTTTTCAGGCAGAAAAAAAAATGTTGACCGTTTTGTGGGGGGTTTTTTGGTTTGTTTTTTGGTTTTTTGTTTTTTTTTTTTTGGAAATCATCTGTAATTATGTCATTTAACCACACAATAAGGCTTTTCTGTGGCAACATTTTAGATAAACAGGAAACCCCCTCCTTTCTCCCCCCCCCCCCAAAAAAAAACCCCCAAAACCCCAAATCCAAACCCCACAACATGTTCTGACAGGGAAAAGACACCATTAGCAAGCTCCTCAAAAGCTCTTTCAGCACTGCTGCCTGTCCTGGCACATGCTCTGTGTTTTGGGGGGACTCAGGGCTTTGTCTGCTGTGCCTGTGCTGCCAGGAGAGTGATGGAAATATATAACCCATTTACACAGCCCTCAGGCAGATGATTTCTTCATCAAGGGCCCTTCTCCAGGGGAATCTACAGGAAAGTTGAGATGGATGCAGTGATGGCAGGAGGCAAATGTGGCTAAATTAAAGGACATTGGATCCCAGTCTGGAGGCTCTCTTTTTAGGACTTAAATGGCCCCAAATTGTGGGGGCTGCTGCTTCCCTCTGAATGGAGCCTTTATGAGGGGGTTCAGTGCTGTTGAATAGCAGTGCAGCAGCCTGCTCTCTTGTTGCTCTGAAGTTTATTAATTAAGAATTCTGAGCTTTGGGGGTATATAAATAACACGTGATGGCGAGAGCTCATGGCTCCAAATGCCTCTTCACTACCTAATTTATTTCAAAATGCTCCAAGCAAGAAACGTTCATCGTTTTTGAGCACTGACTGCTAAGATTCTAGCCCATTCTAGCCCGGTGGCATTGGCAGGGACACTCCCCAGCAGACAGTTGTCCAGTGCAGTGGCTGCTGTGCCAGAGCCTTTGGCTCCTTCAGCCTCATGTTGGTTACACAAGTCACAGCTCTCCTTATTGTTAGCCAATGAACCCGATACTGTTTGGGCTTGTGCTACAGCAGTGCTGGAGGAGATTGCAGAGTCCTTGCTTTTAAAAAGAAAAGTATTTTAGCTATGTCAGATTTCATAAACGGTGGCAAGAGCAGTGGAGGCTTTATTGGAACGATGGAAAGTGAGGTTTGCCAGCTAAGGTTTACCATTAATGCTTGATCCTGCTCGAAATGGCTAAGATTTGAGTTTTAAAGAGGTTTACTTCTATTTTTTTTTTTTTTAAATTGTGGTTTATGTTATCTGTCATGGGGATTGTGTTCAGAGCAAAGGTGGACTTTGTTACATGAGAAGCTCACCCTTGAGCTGGCAGTGTCCTGGGCTGCATCCAGAGGAGTGTCACCAGCAGGGCAAGAGAGGGGTCTAGAGCTGAGTCTAGTTGAGAGGCATTCACGCCCGTGGCATGGAGGTTGATTCCTAAGGTCCTTAGGAAGGAGGTGATTCCTAAGGTCCTTTCCAATCTGAGCCATTCTAGGATCCTATGAATTCAAAAGGCATCTTGGTAGCGTTAGCACAGGAGCAGGCTTTGTGAAACTCTCCGTCCTTAAAAATCTGCCTAATAGAGTAAAATACACCAAAACTACACACCCAGTGTTAGCACCCCCTGAAGAGCTACCTCAGGTACACAGCTCAGATATGCAAGTGTGAATTTCAAACTGATTTCTCTTTGAGTGGTTAAAAAACAAAAAGTTGCATGGATGAGTTTTGCTTTGTTTGGGTTTTTGCTTCCTTAAGTTCTCCATGGGAAACAAGGAAGGCCTTAAGAGTGTTTTGCTTTGGTTTTCAAGACACCATCCCTCCCTCCCTCCCACCCACTTACATTTTTTAGAAATAAGTCACTTTTATTTTTTTGCTCTGATGCAAATCTCTAATGACACTGTAGGATGAAGAGGATGTAGACAGTGGGGAGATAGGCTGCCCAGAGCTGACTACTCCATCACTTCAAAGGTTTGCACAAGCAAAATTTGAGTTTAAAGGGTTGACAGAAGCCACAACACAAACCAGTTCTGCTAAACCTTTCTTTGCCAGTTTCAGTAATGTTTTTTCAGATACTTTTTAGGCTTTGTCTTGGCCTTGTACAACGAACCCAGCAAAATGAAGAAGCAGGATTTAAAAAAGTGACCACTTTGGTCACAAACACCAGCAGAGCAAAGGGACAGAATCACCACGATCAACCATTAGTTTGCAGCACCAGGAGTGGTTTCCTTCACCTATCAACTGCTTGGCTTATTCTCTTAGGAGGGAATGAAAGAATGTCTTTCTATGAAACATGGTACAGTGATGATAAAAGCCCATGAAAATGCAGGCAGGCTTTGCCGGAGGCTGATCAAGATGCTGAATCTGTGCTGGTCAGGATTGGTGTAGAGTTGAAATTGGTGGGGATTTTAAAGCACAGCTTCATTGAAGTGTCTTTGCCAGTCACACTGCATTGCTGCTGTGGTACTGAGCTTGAGTTGTGTCCAACAGACACATGCATTCCATCTGCAAGCCTGGGAATAGCAGACCAGGGGTGGAAAATGAAGTAAGGTGTTGGAGGTGCTGTTTGCTTTTGAAGCCTGTAGGGCTCCCCTGCCTTCCTGGATGCCTCAGCCCTTCTGGCCTTAGAGCCATTCTGCTGACGTGCAGGCTGCTGGGCAGGAGGTGGCCAGAGAGTCTTGCACTGGTTTGCTTTTGTGTTTGCTCGGTGCACAGTGCCCTGTTCTAAACCAAAATCACACATTCCTGAGCGTAAGCCGATCATGTTCCCAATGGAAATTTCAGGAATACTTGTGGCTACTTTCAAACTGTGGAAATCTATTTATATATTTTTTTTCCACTTGTTTTTCTTCCTAGGTTTTGGCACTGATTGCCTTCATCTGCATAGAGATCATCATGGAATGCTCCCCTTGCGAAGGCCTTTATTTCTTCGAGTTTGTGAGCTGCAGTGCATTGGTGGTGACTGGAGTTCTGTTGCTTATGTTCAGTCTAAATCTTCACACCAGAATACCACAGATCAACTGGAATCTTACTGTAAGTTCAGGCAAATCCTCACGCTCTTCAAATGGCTGCAGATCCCTTTGTAACTCTGCTCTTTGAACTTTGCTTTCTGCCACAGCTCAAGGTTGCTCGTGAGGGTGCTTTATGCTGACCGAAGGAGGCGTTTTACTTAAGGGTGGTTTTCACTGCTAACAGCAGAACGAGCTTTGAAACCTAGCAAGATTAAACTACGTTAAGTAGAACTAAAATTGTCTTCTGGTAGATTCTCTCTGGAAGCCAAAACAGTGCTAATGCCAGCAATTACTGCTTGTGGATGAAGCGGAGAAACCTGCAGCCTGTAGTTATTTAACTCTGGCAGATGCTGTGTTTACAGTAGCCCCCTCTTCTCTCTCAGCCTGTATTTTTTTTCCTGTGTGCCATGCTACATAAATTTTCTTACCCAGATGAATAGAGTCACGGGGCAGTGGTGTAAAAAGTGATGTGCTTAGTGTGAAGATCAGGTGTTCTGAATTGCTTCCCCCCACTGCTGAAGGTTGACTGGCAGTGCTTAGTGTAGCCTCAGAGAGGAGGGGTTTCAGGAAGGGAACTGCTGGCAGTGCACATTCCTTCTGTACAAGTCTCTCTTTCCACACTCTACTGTGAGCTAAGCTTTCAGATTGGGTTGCATAAGCACGGGTCAGAAAATCAACATAAGTCACTCTAGCAAAAGATCTGTCAGCCTCGAGGACAGTATTTATATCAGCTTTTTGGGGTAGTATAGATACATATGTGCCTGTGTTCTGGTTTGGTTTAGAACAGGATTTCTGTGAGTGCTCTTGGAGACCAGGCTCAGGGGTTTTGAGAATTTTGCATTATTTGTTATTTTTCTCTTTTAATTTTTTTTTTCAGTGTAATATATGAATATTGCTATCTGAACATCTGTAGCAACTGCTTGTAAGCCTAAATGATTTGTCTATAATGAGCTGAGTATGGAATTAGATGTTCTGTTGTAGTCTGGGGATGCATGATCTGTTGAACTCTTCCTAGGAGTGCTTGCTAGCTAGATTAGGTACCTGAGGGTGGGAGAAATCCAGCTGGTTTGCAAGAGAAAAATCAGTAGAACTGAACTATCAGTGTTACTGAACTATCCTGCCTTTGCTCCTTTGCTCTTTTTGTCTCCGTGCTGCTGCTGTCACCGCTTAACCTCTGTGGTAAGCTGCAGAGAGAAGGTAGTCTCTGTGCCTGTTGCCAGTTTGGCTGCTTCAGTGAGCAATGCAGCAGCCTGGCAGCTGATGCCAGGAACTGAAGACTCTCTTTTCACACCACCAGTTCTGTGCATGCTGGTGGGATGCACAAGAGCATAACAAGTGTGTGTGAAGTGCCTGTGTCAACACAATCCATGAGAGTTTGGCTGGTGTGATTTGACCTAGACTTTCTCAAGGGGCTGCAGAGTGGTATTGGCTTTCCCCACTAAATGGGGAGCCAGAGAGGTTGTGGAGTCTCCGTCTCTGGAGACTTCCCAAACCTGCTTGGATGCATTCCTGTGCAAAATACCCTGGGTGAACCTGCTTGGCAGGGGGTTGGATGATCTCTGGAAGTCTCTTCCAACCTCTAAGGTCCTGTGATTCTGTAAATAATGCAGGAGATCCCAGTGTGTAACTGGTAGGCCCCTTCAGCCTCTGAGCTAAACAGGAAGGGAAGATGGAGATGATGAGACAAAAGTTGCATGGATGTGGTGGGAGGAGGCAGGGCTGTAAGAGGCAGATGAAAGAAGAGGCACTTGGCTGTGCTGTGCAGCACTAGCAATGTTATGCAAAAATGCAAAAGCTGGGGAACCTGTCAGTGGAAATTTCCATTTCCTTTATACTTCCCAGCTCAAAAGGGAGCCTGTTCTGCAAGGAGCCTAGCAAGTGGCACAGGGGAATGAAGGGCAAACTGCAGCAGAGATTCCTGTCTGCCCGATGAGCTGCTGCTGTGAAATGTACTTTCAGAGTTAGCTAACAACTGAATGCTTGCTGTAATTTTGTTTGGCAAAATTCTGCTGATCATTGGCATCCTGTGTGATCTACAGGGAGAGCTTAACATACTGCAGCCCAAGTGTGTGCATGACACTTGTGCATGCTCCCTGGAAGTAGATTTAGGGTACAGAAACGCTCACATTAACTTTGGTGTTCTGGTAAATTTGCATCTGGTTTGCCAGGCTCCCTGACAAGTCCTCCTCCTGCAGAGTGGAGCCACCCTCATGCTGCAGGAGCTTTTCGTGTAGGCTGACAACTCCCCTTGGGGAGGAGGGGAAGTGATGGCAAATAGCAGAAAATACTGCAATTAGAAAGAAACTGTGTGTTACAAATCCTTTACAGTGAGGGTGCTGAGACACTGGCACGGGCTGCCCAGGGAGCTTGTGGATGTGCCCTCCCTAGAGGTGTTGAAGGCCAGGCTGGATGAGGCTTTGAGCAACCTGGGCTAGTGGAAGGTGTCTGCCCGTGGCAGGGGTTTGGAACTGGATGATCTTGAAGGTCCCTTCCAACTCAAACCATTCTGTGATCCTATGAACTGAGCACAGCACAAACTTGATTCGTTGTTCTGGCAGCTTGTTAGCCTGGAGTTAGTTGGAGGGAAGCACTACTAGAGGGAGGAAACAGGAGGAGCCAGGTGTGTCTCTTAGAAGGCAAAGGTAAGTTTCCAGGCAGCACAAAACGGTGATTGCATCATCTGTGCAGAGCTGGGATGTTCTTCGCTTTTTGCAGTGATGAAATTGTCTGCAGGCAACTGATACTGGAATTACCTGGCAGAAAATTTGATGCGGTGCCAGAATGAGAAACTGTCTTGTTCCAGCCTTGGCTCTGGAGAGTGTAATTACAAAGCTGTAGTTCATCAAAGTCCTGCACAGGGCAGCCTTTTGCAAATTTACTTTTCCCCCTTCTGCTCTGAAAAAACATCTTGGCTTGCTTTGGCTTGCTTGGCTGTTGAATGAGAAATTAAATCGTCTTTCACTGCAGTGTTCACTGCTGTGAAAATAGCAATACCTAGTGAGGACAGAAAGGAGGTTTTTATAATGACAGGGTCAGATTTCCTTGGGGCTGGTGCTCTTCAGGGACAGCTCTGCTCTAGTGCAGCAGGGTGTGAACGATGCTGCCTTCTGTAAGACTCAGACACAAGGGTACAGTGCATGGTTTGGTCGTTGCTGCTGGTGAGCCTGTTGTTCTGGGACTGTGACTGCTGGTCCTGCCTGTCTGCAGCACTGCTGGTGGCAAAACCCCGAGGAAGGCAGCGAGGAGCATCAGAGAGACCTGAGGGGGGAAACAAGCAGGTGACCTTCAGGCAACCAAAATGAAGTGGAGATTGTGGAAGCATTGACTGAGGAACTTGACTTGCCGTTTACAGCAGAGCTGCTGTGTCTAGCAGAGCTTATATTCCAAGCTCAAAAATAATTAGAAGTAAGAATGAAACCCTTTGAAGTGGCCCTGGGTAGTGTACTGTAGTTGGAGGTGTTCTGAGCAGCACAGACCTGGCAAATCTGTGTTCTTGGATACTCTGCTTTGGGCTTACAGGACCATTGGTGACTGAAGAGAATGACTTTCAAGTGACCAGAAGTCAGGCTTGGATTTGAAATCCTTTTGGAAGGGAGCAGCAGCAGCCTGGGGAGGGGATGTGACTGAGTGCATAGCTGCTGTTCTGTGATGGATGGCAGCCCTGTACAGTGTTTATGGCTCAGCACCCTGTCCCAGGAGGCTGCTGTCATCTCAGCAGAGATTCTTCCCTCTGATGTGGTTTTTACTTTGTCTATAAATATAATGGCAGGAACTTCAGCTACATCGTGGCCAGATTTGAGATGGTTCATCTTTTTTCAATTAGTTTATTCTTTTTATTGTCGCCATTATTCATGTTCACTTATGTGGAGAGAAGCTTACATTATTTTAGGGAATGTCCTTCATTTTTGGGGTTCTTGCTGTAGTTCTTTCTGGTTTGGTTCTACACTTGTTTCATCCCAACCCGTTGTGTTTTTGCTGTTCCTGTCTTTGTGCTCCTAATGTAAGAAGCAACAATTGGATTCAGCCCCTCTATCTGTGATGTTACTGTCAGCTCCAAGACAGTGCTGTTGGTGTCATTGCTCTTACCAGCCAGATAATCTGATCTCTGGAGATGAAAGATTGTGTCAGTCTCAGCTTTTTAAGAACCCAGCCTCATCGTGTGAATATGAATCCATTATTAATTGCATTAAAATCAGGTGCCTCTGGGGCGTGGCTGTGCATATGTTCTGAAGTGTCTGCTTGAAGCATCCATCCAAGCAGGAAATAAGGAATTCCCTGTGCCTTCTCACGGGTCAGGTGGCTGTTAGCCAGAGACTGTAATGCAGTGAAGCCTCAAAGGGTTGGTAGCAAAGTTGGTGCCTGTTAGCTGGGCAGTGCCTGGGTGGAGCACAGCCCTGGTGTGGAAGCACAAGGGGGTGCCTGCAGTGCTCAGCTGGCAGAAGGACTCGGGGGGGATCTCTTTGATGCTCATCTGTACTGCAGGGGTGGGTGAGAGCAGGATGGGACCAGTCTCTTGTCAGTGGTGCCCAGTGACAGGATAAAGGTGAATGGCACAAATGTGAACATCAGAAGTTCCATCTAAATGTGAGGAGGAACTTCTTTAGTTTAAGGGTGGCAGAGCACCGAAGCAGGCTGCCCAAGAGGTGTGGTGGAATTTCCATCTCTGGAGACATCCCAGAGATGTGTGGCCTTTTTTAGGTGACCCTGCCTTGGCAGGTGGGTTGGACTCGATCTGCAGAGGTGCCCTCCAGCCCCCTCCCATGCTGAGTCAGTGCCATCAGCTGAGGCAGAGCAGCTTCCCTCCTGCTTTGGCTGACTGCACTTTTGTAATGAGCCCACGAGCAGAATCTGCACTGGTGCTTGGTGTGTCCGTGCTGTGCAGTTGGTTCTCAGGCTAAGGTGCACAAGTGCTGTGCTTCCTCTGTAACCCTCTTTGCCTCCTCCTGTGTGAGTGACAAGCTGCACAGGAAGAGGGGCAGCACTGCTGCGGTCCTTGCTCCGATCTCCTGCTTCAGCACTTGTCATAAAAGCAAGCAAAGGATCATTGTCGACTCATGCTAATGAATTTATTCTTTTTATTAGGATCTGGTCAACACTGGACTCAGCACTTTCTTCTTTTTCATTGCCTCTGTAGTACTTGCTGCTTTAAACCATAAAACTGGAGCAGAAATTGCTGCTGTGGTAAGAATTTAAACTTTATATGTGACTTTGTAAACTTTATATATGACTCTTGTCTTCTATTAAAACTAAGACTTAACTTCCCTCGTGTTCACTGAATACTTCTCTTTCTTTTCCTATCACAATTTCCTTCTGATTGTACAATTGGCTGTAAGCTAATTCTGATTTTAAAACTATTTCTGTCCTATTTGAGTTGTTTGTCTTAAGGCTTGAGCAAGAACAAACAGATAAATGCCTTGCAGAGAGGCTACAGACAGATAAATGCCTTCAGCAGCTGGACTTGCCTTGCTCCCTTTTCCTATAGCTAGCTTAGAGGATACTGCTCTGTATTGCAAGCTACAGAAAAAAAAATAGAGCAAAATATTCACAAGGAATTGGAGCTTTTGTCCATAACATTTGCCGAGATCTTGCTGGTTACAAAGTGTAGTAGTGCTGCAGGATTTTGTATCTACAGCAGGCCAGGCAGGCAAAGCATTTTGTGCTTGAGTTGGCAACCTTTCTTCTTTCACATCCGGATGCTGAAAACCAAAGAATCTTTAGAATGTTTTGGGTTGGAAAGAGACCCTTAAAGCTCATCCCGTTCCAGCCTCCTGCCATGAGCCCACCAGCCCAGGTTGCTTGAGGCCTCATCTAACCTGGCCTTTAGCAGCTCCAGGGAGGGAGCATCCACAGCCTCCCTGGGCAGCCTGTTCCAGTGTCTGCCCACACTCACTGTCAAGAATTTCTTCCTAACCTCCAGTCTAAATCTCTTCTCTTCCAGTGCAAATCCATTGCCCCTTGTCCCTGTAAGGGAAAGTCACACCCCAGCTTCCTTATAGGCTCCCTTCAGGCATTGGAAGGTCGCTATGAGGGCTCCCTGGAGCCTTCTCTTCTCCAGGCTGCACAAGCCCAGCACCTATAGCATGTCCCCATAGGGGAGGTGCTCCAGAGCCTCAGAGCACTTCTGCAGAAGCCTGCAGGAAGAACCCCAAATGAGCTGCTTCTGCAGGCTGGGTGTCTGTTCTGCCCTCGGTGCTGCACTGTTGTGTGCACCCTGAGGAAGGAGCTGCTGGATGAAGAGCTGCTTCCATTGAAGTTGCAATGCAGGATTCGTTTGTCATGCTTGTAGACAGAGAACTTTTTCTGCAATCACTGATCTTGGTTGCTTTTGCAGATTCTTTAGCCCCTTGAAGAAGAAAGCATCAATCTTGCACGTCATGCTCGTTTGTCAGTGGAAATAAAGGCGCATTTATTGTGAAACTGCTGCTGTCTTGTCTCCGACACTGCCTCTGACAGCTCTTTCTGCTTCTTGCAGATCTTTGGTTTCTTGGCAATGGCAGTGTATGCTGTGAACACATACTTAGCTGTTAAAAAGTGGCGAATGAGCAGCAGGCAGCAGAGCAGTTGGCAGAGCAGCGACTACATCCGAGCTCGGACAGAGTCCAGAGAGGTGGATCACCGCCCCGAGATCCAGCGGCTCGACGCGTGACACACACCTCCACGCCCCACTGCAAGGAGCTGCTCAGCTCCCCCGTGGAACAAAGGGGCTTGGGGTTTTCTGCTTTATTTAAAGAAGAGGAGGAAGAGCAGATGGTGGTCAGGAACGCCCAGCCCTGCGTCTGCGCAGAGATGCGCCGAGTCAGAAGCTGTTCTCATGCTGTTGGTCGACGAAAGCAGGATGCCTTTAAGATGTTCACGTATATATACACACATATATTATATAGCTTATATAATATATAATGTATATATGGTTTGAGGACTTGGTGTGGATTAACTGCACGGTACTTCCCCTTCCCTCTCCCAAGGGCAAGCTCTTACTGTACCTGTTCCGCCAGGCAGTGTGTTCAGAAGTGTGTTCTGCCACTGTTTCTTCATCCGTCACAAACACTAAGACCAGCACTGCGTTGGTTGGTTAATCTAGGAAAGAGAAACACCCAAACCCAATTTAATACAAGCAAAAAGGAAGTGAGGTGCAAATAGCAATAACTTGAGCCATATCTTGTGTCCAACAAGCTGTGTGTCCATGCTCATGCAGTGCAGCTCGATCCTCACCTGCAAGGTCTCCTGCGGTTTCACCCTTGGTGCACTTCCAGAGCTGAAATGGACAAACCATTTCCCAGTCTTTTTCCGGGAGGTGCAGAGCAGAGGTAGTTCCCCTGTGGGTTGCTCTGAAATTGCAATCTTCAGTTCATGAATGAGCATGGCCAGCCCGGAACTGAAAGGTCACCAGAACGCATCCCGTGCAAGTTTGGGCTCTTCTCCTAGCGTTGGGGGCACCTTTAGTTTCTCATTCTGAAATGGGGAAGGAAATAACATTTGGGAGGCAGGAAGGAGAAAAGGGGCTTGAGGGACAGAGTAGGGAAAGAAGGGATTATCATCCAATGGACTTGCATTCCAGTTATGACTTTATTATTTTTTTTTTCCTTCTTTCCCTTACTTTTTTTCCTTTTTTTTCTTTTTTTTTTTTAAGGTTCAGCCTTTCTGAGGAGCCTAGGGGTAAGCAAGGACTAGCCAAAAAAAAAAAAAAATGGTGGTGGGCTTAGAAAGTGTTTCTAGAGTTGCAATACTCTGATTCATGTAGGAGAAATATTTTTCTTTTTGGGAAGTTGGTTGTTTTCTCCTGGAATTAGAACTGTTGGTAGTAGGTAAAACTGATCTTTAAATTATTATGTATACATATTTTTTTTTAAATTGGGTGTTTCCTTAATTATTTTTCCCCCTGATATTTTATCTAACTGCAATTTTCTCCTTGTAATTGTACTTCCACTGAAGGGAAGGATATTTTCTTTACTTCTGCAGTGAGCAGATGATATTATATAATGTAGTTAAGATGTCCATTGATTTATCTTTTTTTTTTAATTGGTTTCTGTGTATGGGATCCATTCTTTGGCTTGCCTCTTACCTGAGGAATGTGTCTGAGAGCAGAAATCTAGAGCTGAATTCCTTTCTGGTGTCAGCTGCTGAAATCTTTGCAGCTAGCAGAACTATGCCACGAATGCCTGCCTTTATCTCACCTTGGGCTGTGCTCTTGGGTGGGTGAAAGCAGTTAACTGATGGCAGTACCTTGCAGATAGGTGGCTTTTAAACAGGGTCTGCCAAACAAAAGATCAGTAGAGGTGCATGGGATAGTGACAGGTGTGAGCCTATTGCTGCAACTCTGGAATCAAGCACCAGAATTCTTTTGATGTGTGAACGGTGACAAAAGTGATCTCTTGGTTTGCAATTAACTGATGCCTGCAGTGCATTCCGCCTTAGTGGTTAAGATTGGAATTCAGAGGGAGCTCTTAATGAGGTTAAAGAACACTTGCCTTTTCCTGAGGAACAATGGTTTACCAGTTGCTGGAGTAGCATTTTACTGTGCTGCTTTGAAAGTTAGTGGCAAAGGGAGCAGCAGCTTCAGAAAGGTCAAAAGCAGCTAAGCTGAGCTCTGGTGCTGGCCTTAGAACATGCCCATCTGCCTGGGGTGGTGTCTCAGCAGGCTTACCGTGCAGTGCAGGAGAAGCAGGTGACAGTTCTGTGTCCAGTGCAGTATGAAATAAAGTTTACTATTGCAAGTACAGCACTTGTTACAGCCCTGCTGTTCCTTGCACCCTGCCTGCTCTTGGCAAAGTGTGGGGAGAAGTTGTAGATACTCTCAGTTACTCGAAGAAGCTTTTAATTGTGCACTGGCATTGAAGCAGTTTCTATAAAGACGGCTTAAAAACCCACCCAAAAATGTTTATAGGTTCCCAGAATAGGTTGGGTTAGAAGGGACCTTCGAGATCATCCAACCTCCTGCACTGGGCAGGGACACCTCCCATTAGAACAGGTTGCTCAAGGCCTCATCCAGCCTGGCCTTGAACACCTCCAGGGAGGAGGCAGCCGCAACCTCTATGGGCAGCCTGTGCCAGAAATACCAAAAGAAACCAAACTACAACCCAAACCAAATGAGCCAGCAACAAAAAAACTAAACCACCACACCAAACAAACCCAAGCGGGTTCCCCAGCTCCTGTGCAGAGTCTTGTCCTCCAGAGGAGCTGTGCTTTCAGAGTGGAACCCTCACCTGAAATCAAGACACAGAAGTTAGGTATTGCATGGAGAAGGCTTCTCATTGGGAGCGTGTCCTGTTTGCTGGCTCAGGGCAAGCAGTGGAGTGGGCTGCCATTATTGACACCATGGCTTGAGCTGAGCACAGCTTTCAGGGTAGAATTCCCAAATAGTTTAAAAACAAAAAAAAAAAAAACCCAACACACTTTGTAAAACAGAAAAAAAATGTACATTTATAATCTCCTCCTTTTGGGGACCAAAGAGAATTTTAGTTTTGTACAGTCTGTGCTTTCTAGAAGTTTAAGTGAAGCGTTTCTAACTCTACAGAGATGTAATTTACTCTTTGAATGATATAGGAGGGAACTGAAGGAGCTGTGAGACAACTGCATTTGAACCATGAACACCCCCTGATACTTGCATTGATTGTTTCATGCCCCCTCCAGCTGAATTGTACCTGCTGTATTGAGGAGCTGGGGATACTTAAAGCCACTTACCCAAATTGCAGTCATCACAAAAAAGCTAGAGAGGAAGAAAACAGGACAGACAGTTGTTGGTTTTTTTTTTTTTTCCTTTAAACTTGCTTAGATGAAGTTGCTTCTTCCAGCTAGTTAGTCTCAGTTGTAACTGAGCAACTAGGAGTCATTTCTCTCTCTTAAGAGTACAGTTCAGCTTCATAAAGGGACTCAAACCCCATTGTAGATGCAGCTAAATTTAGGCTAAACATTTGAGCCTTGTAGGAGTGGGATGCTTGAGTCTGCAATGGTTCTGCTTAGCCTCTTGCACTGGACTAAGTCTCCAGGCCTCCAGGTGTTTGTGCCTGTAGGCCTGAAGGTAAATTTTGCAGCCTATGTGCAGTCATCAGAAGAAGAATGAAAGCCTGAGGTGTGAGTGGAGCAGAGCAGCTGGCTGCTGTTGTAAGAGGTTTGGTTTTCAGCCTCAGTCTAGCACACACTGCTGCAGTGGTGTTGCAAGCTGCCTGCAGCAGAAGCTTCTAAGATCAGGACTAAGCTGGTTTGAGAGCTTCATCCCTTGTTAAAGTTGCTTCCTTCTTGCTCTGCCCTTGTTCCTTTATTCATACCTCATCTGTCTGATGTTTTAGTGTTCGATTTTTGTTGGGCCCTCTTCACTGATCTGTGTAGTGGATGCTTCACAGAAGAGTGCTGTGTCTGCTGTCCTCTTGCTTAAGTGTGGTACCTCTCCCTTTTCTGCCAGCTTGTGGTGCTTGGGCTGGGTGTGCTGGGGGAAGTCCTACTCTTTCTCTTGGTGCTTTGGAAGGTACCTGCTATGCTGCATGCCTTGGTGGGAGCCATGTGCTGAGAGGCTGAGAGAATTGGACACTCATCTGCCTCTGTTGAGAGCCAACCTCTGTAAAGATTTGCAGCCTGTGTTTCAGTCTCTGCATTCCTCATGGGCTTTGTATTCAGAACCACAGCATCAGCAATGAGCTGTGCCTTGGAAGCAGCTTCTCATCTGTGAGCTTAAATGCGGTCGGTGAAGTGGAGGTGCTTCTTCATGGGCTTTGTCACAGGTACCTCCCTCTGCATCTCATGGAAGGAGCTGTGGGTTTGTGCTTCACTGGCTCTAGGATAGAAGAGCCTCCCTGAAAACGAGTGAAGCTGTCATGTAGCACCAGATGGATTGTTTGGAGGGCCACCAAAGCTCAGACACGCCCTGCAGGTAGAGATGCTGTGCGCATCAATTTCCAGAGCAACAGCAGAGTTTCAGAATTAAGGTGAAGTAGGTAGAGAACCCAGCAGAGTGTTGGGACATACTCTGTAGGCATTCTGCCAGCCTCCTCTCTTTGTTTCAGCAGAGGCACTTAGTTGTGAAATGAGTTTCTCCAGACAGTCAGGAGGACTCCAGAGTGCCACTTCAGGGCTTTTTCTAGTGCGTTGCTGTCTGTGTTAGCCACTTGGCCACCTGGCTAGATGAGTTAGACAGCGTCAGAGTGGTGCTGTCCAAGCTGAAAGGGTTCCTTTTGTCCTCTTCTTCTTTTCACATGGTCTTCTTTTAAAAGGGCTCTAATTTAACCCTTTGTGTTCTTTTTTAAAAAAAAAAATCACCTTAAAAAAGGAGTTGTGCTTACACTGTGATTTCTGGCAGCCTTTAATTTAGCGTCTACAGCACAATCTTAATGTTTCTTTTGGGATGTGCAGCTTTCAGAAGTGTTCTTAGATATGCCCAGAAAGGAAAGTTGTCTGTTTATCAGGAGAATGTGATTAGGTGAAGTTACCTCTCCAGGATCCCAGTGTCCCTCTCTGAGGCGTGCTGGCTGAGTTAGTGAAATTGCCTTTTTAAATCTCTATGGGTGAAGAAATATTTTTAAATAACTAGCCACAGCTATTCCTTTTTTTAAATTATGCTTGGCAAACAGAGGATATTTAATTTTATAGGCAATATGTGACCTTGGTTTGACATATTTATAACTCAGAGCTCGTTTTGTTTGTTTGTGTACTCTGAAGGTTTTCTCTTCAGGTAGGGAAGGTTTGCATTTAGGGAAGGATGTGGGAACTCTCTGGCTGAATTCAGTGAGGACCCAGGAGTGTTTTCCAAGGCCATAGGCAGATTGTCTTCACAGGGTAGCTGGGCTTTCTCCTCTTTGTGGGTTGGGGCTGGTCCCTACAGCTGTTCTACTAACATCTGCATGTGAGCAACAGAACAAAGTCTGAGCACCTGCCTCTGCTGGCTGGCACAGGCTGTTGGTGAGAGGATGGGAAAGGGCAGGGGATTGCCTTTGCCTTGGGCAAATGTCTCACCAGGCACACGGAATTCAAACCTTCCTGTGTGGGAGAGGAAAGACCCTCTCTCAGCTAGCCTGATGTGTCACCCTTGGTGTAACCTTTAAAGCCCCAAAGTAGTCTTGTCTAAAGGTTTCCAGTGCTGTTAGGTTTTGCTGATGTCTGCAGGTTCTGGTGGTCCTGGCCAGCAGCCTTTCCTTACGCCCCTTGCTACCTTCATTTTTCTACTGTTTATACTTCCATTGTGAATGTTTACTGGTTTCTACTCTTTGGCTATTGTGGAGGGGAGAGCATATCCTAGCACTACAGCTCGTCCAGCTTTAACTCATACATCACAGTTCTGGAGCGAGAAGAGATTTTGATTTATATGTCGTGGCGGATTTGTTGCATTTTAAAAAGATTTCTCTGCTTTTAAGGCACGTTTATGGTATAATAGGACAAATCACTTAGCTGATCATTTATCTCTTGTCTAGACTTGCCTCCCGTGTTAGTGTCATGTGGAAACTATTTGTATATGTTGAAGTTTGTAAGGGTTCAGGAACCCCCAGTAAAATAGTAAAGTATGTATTTATTTCCTCACTACGCTCTAGTTTGATTTGCAAGTTGACACTTTGTGTGTCTCCTTTCTTCCACAGAATTGTAAACAGGTACTGAAAAACTGCTTCACCTAGGGTGCCTTCCATGTGTGGGATCAACACTTGTCACTCACAAAAGCAGAGGTGTAAGTGTGTTTGTCCAGGAAACACTATTTTTGTACCGTGGGTCACTAAAGCAGCTCTGGTGTCACTGTGCTTTGTCTCCACTGCTCCCAGCCCTGTGGGTACTCTACTCAGTCCACCTGCCCTTTGTGCACTAAACAGTTAAATCTCATCCCCTGACAAATCAAAGGACTGTGTCGTTTTTGCTCTGCCTTCAGCTGCTGCCTGAGAGATGGAGATGAAGCTGGTGGAAGCTAGGAGGTGTTCCAGATTTCTTTCCTTGAGGCTTGTGGACAGAGATGCTCAGTGTAGGAAATCGGTATCCTCGGTGCCGTTTCTGGGTCCTCTGTTGAAACGCAGCAGGCCTAAGGTAAACGTTTTGATTCTAGCTGGTAACTGATGAAGTCATCAGGGTGTCTGAAAAGGTCTGAAAGACTTCATCCCTCAGGGGTATAGGTCCCGCAGTAGCAGATTTGTAAGCGCCGAGGCCCAGAGGTATGGGAGGGAATTCCATCCGGGGCTGAGCAAAGGCAGTGCAGGTTTCCTTTTACCACAGCAGCACGAGTCTGCTGTGAAACGGCCTTGGTCATTTGCTTTGGAAGTAAGAGAAATGGCAGTGTTCTGCCGAGGAGAACTTGACAAGCGTGCCCTGAATGCAGAGCCTGCCTCCTGTCCTTTCTCTGACCTGGGGGACTGCAGATCAGGTGCCCACTTCTCATCAAACCCTGGTCAGGACTATCCCAGGTTAGCAGATGTTCGTGGTGCAGCCTTGGAAACACTGTGACGTGACTTTGGGGAGTTAAGGCTGCATCCAGGGCCAGCTGGTGAAGTGGATGATGTCTGTGGCAGCACCTACCAGCTCAGCATCCACAGCTCCAGCTTGTGTCTTCCAGCTCTCTAGGTGGCAGCTGTGCTGTTCACAGTAACCAGTTCCAAAGGCACAGCAGCTCTGCAGGAACATGGAACCCCCCCCTGGCTTGTTCTTACACCAGAAGTGATTTGTCAGTCTGTTGTGTGCCTCTCTTCTCTTACTGTTCATGCCAAACAAAACCCACAAGCTGAAGAATTGTCTTGCAGTGGAGAAAGCAGCCTTGGTTTTGAAATCCATCCTGTTCTAGCATAATTTCAACGGTCTATTTATCAGTTTTCAACCTCATTTTGCTTTTCCAGTCTCTTGTATATGGGCACAATACATTTTGTAAATTGTTTGGGTTTTTTTTTCTGATTTAGTTGTCTTTCCTTTTTTTTTTTTTTGTTTTTTGTTCTTTCTGAGATCTGAAGATTTGAGCTCTCTGGATTTTCATGGTACTCTTCTGATCATGTCTTCATAGTGGTAAAAGTCTGTATTTTTGTATGTAGGGAAATGGTAGTTTTCTAACACTTATCTTGATCAATATGATATGGAATCATTTGTGAAGGACTTCCTGTTTAATAAATGGACATGAAAATACTGAAACACTCTCTTCTTCTCTAAAGGCAACGTAGAAGCTCCTCGGACCAAGTCTTGGGGCCCATCAGCTGACAATCCAGCAAGTGCACTTCCTAAGCAAGACCCTGTCTTGGGGGTTGAGAGAGCTTCTCCTCCCCCTCTACTCTGCCCTGCTGAGCCTGCATCTGGAATATTGTGTGGCTGCTCCATAGCTGTAGGAGCTAAGGGATTAGGTTCTCACTGTGCATTTCTAGGATGGGGGTTTGGCTTTGTCCATGTGGGGTTTGTGTGCACAATTCTGACTGCAAGTGAGGTGTTTTGTTAAAGAGCTGAACAAGTGAAGAACAGAAGTTAAGAGTCAAAATTATTATTTTGTCTTCTCAAATCAGAGTGTGTCTCTTTGTCTATATTCTTGTGTCCAGTTCTGGGACCTTCAGTTCAAGGAGGACCTCAAGGAACTGCTTTAAAGAGTCCAGCACAGAGCCCCTGAGCTGCTGCAGGCAGTGGAAGATCTCCTGTGAAGCCAGGCTGAGGGAGCTGGGAGCAGAGGAGCCTTAGGGCTGCCCTCAGTGCTGTGCTAAAGATGTGCAGGACACAGCCAGGCTCTGCTCAGGGATCTCCAGTGACAGGACAAGGGGCACTGGGGGCAAGCTGGAGCAGAGGAGGTGCCACGGGACCACAAGGGGGAACTTTTTCCCTGTGAGGATGCTGGAGACCTGGAGCAGGCTGCCCAGAGAGGCTGTGGAGTCTCCTTATCTGGAGACACAGAAAACCCTCCTGGATGTGTTCCTGTGTGACCTGCTGTAGGTGACCCTGCTCTGGATGAGCTTTGGAGGTCACTTCCAACGGGTAAGACACAGTGGTTCTGTGTAACAGCTCTCAGCGGCTATCAGCCCTGCCCTGCCCTGCCACACACATTGTGTTGAGACAATAGACTGGGCTGTGGCAAGCCCTAGCAAGGCAAACTTCATAGGGGTGGAAGTTAATGAACAACCAGACAGGTTGCTAATGAACAGCCAGGCAGAAGAGTCCTTGCTGAGAGGTCGTATGTAGCAGAGAGCAGATGGAGCTGCTTTATTGCCAAGGTGGCCCTGGTGGCATTGCTCTTGTCTCCATCTGCTCCTGCTGTAAGGGGCTGAAATGCAGCATCCTGTGGTTTGCAGCAGCAGGTTCTGGACTGAAAAGGAGTCTTGCAGAGTGAGTGGGTGATGCTGTGTTACGTCATGGGCTGGAGGCTGCAGGTCCTGGCCCTGCAGCTGGAATTTTTGGTCCCTGGATCTTTTAGGTGCAAGATAATAAAAGCACTGAGTCAGTATGGGTAGGAACTGTGGAAATGTGGAGGTGGCTGAAGGGTGTTGTGGAAGGAGTTCAAGGCCAGGCTGGATGAGGTCTTGAGCGTCCTGATCTAGTGGGAGGTGTCCCTGCCTATGGCACAGGGAGGTTGGAACTGGATGAGCTTTGAGGTCTCTTCCAACCTAAACCATTCTATGACTTGGCAGTGTGGATGGTGCTCCTCAAGCATTGCTTAGGGCTCAGTTGTGTGTGCAGGTAGACAAAGGCTCCGCTGAGCTTCTGTGGAAGGCTTCACCGAGTCACAGCCTTGTACCACTCTTGTGCTGCAAGCTGGGCCAGCTCCCTTTGCTTCTGTGCTACAGTCTGAGCTGTTGTGGTGTTGCCTCCATTGGAGCTGCTTAGAGATCAGGCCTCAGGGTACCTCATGCTGTTGTAGTCAGAGGGTGAAAGTGCTTATGTGGTGTATCCTGGGCTGCACCCCAGTGTACCCCACCACTGCTGCTCTCCTGCTCTTGTCGATTGAGGAGAACCAAGCAAACAAGCAAAACCACCACCACTTCTATGAAAAGAGGTTTAATCCATCATGGTTTCTAAACCATGCACTAGTTTGCAGCTGTGGCATGCAGTACATATTTTAATTAATAATAAAAAAAAGAGTAATACAAACCAATGGGATATAAAACTCAGCCCAGGTCCCCTGGCATCACAGTGCCTGTCAGTAAAATGACATCAGAGAAGGAAAAAAGGTGGAATTTCAGAAAGGAAAAGGTCCCTAGAGCTCTGCCTCACAACAGCAAAGATGATTTGTCACATTTGAAAGCAACCACTTGTTTTGCTTTTATTCCCTCAGTGGTCTGGGCACAGGAGCTGTAGGAGCTGCCTGTAAACAACTCTGAGCCTGGCCAGCACCTTCCTGAGCACCTGCTGGCCGTGAGGAGGAACCAGGCTCTGCCCTTAGCAGCCAGCTGCTGGCAGGGAACTGGAACCCAGGGGGAATTGTGCCCCTCTGTTGCTACCTGCTGCTCTCAGGTCAGTTACTGTTTGCTGAGGCCCCTGCTGGTGCTGTGTTTTCGTGGAAGCATCTCCAGGTTTCTGTAGAAGAGGCCTGCCTGGTGCCATGCATGAGGAGCATGCCCTGCCTTGGCCAAGCAGCTTGGGTTCATGGCTGGGCACCAGGACTGCAGGGGAAGTTGTGGTACCCCTCAAAATGCCTTCTTGGAAATTCAGAAGACTTCTCCACCTCAACGCTCAGCTGTGAGCCACCATCCCCAGAGCTGTTCCAGCACTGTGGGCACATGGTTTGATGGCCCTGCTGGTGTGGGGTTGGTGGTTGGACTGGGGGATTCACAGATTGCATTGGGGTGGGAGGGACCCTCCAAGGTCATCTGCAGTGAGACCTAAAACAGGCTGCTCAAGTCTTCTCCAACTGAAACAATTGTATGAAATGTCCCTACAGGGAAAGAAAAAAAGAATCAAACCAAAATGTAGAAATGCACTAAAGCAGTGGGGCTGGGAAAGTGAATTTCCTTGCAGCCATTCTTTGGTTTGGAGGTTGTTGTTTTGCTTTTTCACAGTGGGAAGGATGTGTTGCCCTCCTGGGGCCCAGGTATCCTGAGTTTTACAGAAGCAGCTCTGTTTTGTGAATCCAGCACTGCTCCTCCTCCTGGACCAGGGTTTGCAACACAGAGCATGAGACTGTGCTGCCTTGTGCACAGATACCTGCAGGCTTTGCTGGGCAGATGCTCCTAGCTGCTATTTGGCAAATCTCCCTTGCCTGTATCTGCAAGCATGTGCAAGGGCTTCCATGCAAATGGTAGGAAGGAGGCTGCTAAGATGATGCTCTGCCTCCTCCTTGGGGTGGGAATTACAGAGGATGGGATGTGAGCCCATCCCAGCAGCTAACAGAAGTGATAATGAAGGATGAGCCAGCTACCCTGGGGCACAGGGACACTCCCGAGGGTTGTTCTTGCTGCGGGTTTCCAGTTGTCACTTCCATCTTGTTGCAGGTAGGCAGGAGATGTAAATGTATTGAAACCACCACGTCAGCTAAAACCTACACCTTCAGTGCTTGGGAGAGTGGAATAGTCAGGCTTCAGGTCAAGAAATACTGTTAGGCAATTCAGAAACATAGAGATGAAGGGGAGGCACTCCAAGCCTCTCTTCTTTGGCACAGCAAGCAGTATAAAAGCTCTAAGTGTTAAAAGACTTGGAATGAAGAAAGCATGTTAAGGCTCTACTTAATGTGTGTAAATACCACCTGCCCCTAGGACCTTGTGCTGAGCAAGGAAGGACATGGGAGAACTGAGATGTGCTGTCTGGATGCAGACCTCTGGGGCAGGATCTGTAGTTCTGAGGAGTTGTCTGATGGCACTGGGAGTTGTTTGACGTTCCACATCACTGCCCTGTCTGTGCTTTGGTGATTCCACAGGCAGTGAGGTGGGCAGAGGATACTGAGGCCATGGCGAGGGAGATGCTTCAGCTGGCAGTGCATTCAGCAGAGGAAAGTGCTTGGTCATCATCCCTTCACACTTGGCTGGTCTTTGGTTCTTCAGTCTGAGTCAGAATCAGAGGCCTCATCTGCAATTTGAAAGAAGGAACCAGAGTGAGAACTGGAAACCTCGATGTCAGCTTTGACTCCTGCTGGGTGTCTGCTTCAAAGGACCTGTCCTTGTAACATGAGGGAGCTTGAACTGGTTTCAAAGGATCTGAGAAATGCTGCTGGGAGGCACTTAAACCACTACAACACAGACAAGTCGCAGAGAGATTATTGCTAGCATGAGCAGCAAGAGGAAGCCTACTGAGGACTTCCTTCCTGGACCAGAATGTTGCTGTGGGGCACGGTTCTGCACTGCTCTGCAAGCCAGCAGCTTCAAGATGCTAACAAATCCCAGCGGGGCTAGAGAGATTCATCTTGCCCAAGCTTCAGGCTTCTCTTGTAAGCAAGCAGAGAATTTCTGGCCTCAGCAGCTGAGTCCCTAGGTGTGAAAATGAGTTTGGTGCTGGAGGAAGAGCGCTACAAGGCAAAGCCCTCCTTGCCCAGTCAGATCAGCAGCACCAGGCTGAGTGGCTGCATGCTCTGAGCAGCCTGGGCTAATGTCATGTGTCCTTGCCCGTGGCAGGGGGCTGGAGCTAGGTGATCTTTAAGACTGCTCCAATCCAAACCCTTTTGTGATATTGTGATGCCTGATTTGGGCCCCAGGTATCTGTGTCCTGACTTGACTGGAAATAGGTTCAGACTCCCAACAGCACATCTCTTGATCTTTGGCTCAATGGATCTGTCCATTGAGTCTATTAGAAAGAAACTTGACAACTATCCTGTTAATTTTGTGCTTTGTGGCCCCATTTGTCCACAGATGGTCCAAGCTTGACTTGGAATAAGAGGCAGTGATGATAAAGAGAATGGGAAGAGAAGAGTACTAGTTGGTGATGAAAGACTCTGAGCTAGGGGGTGTTCATTTGGAACTTATTAAAGGAGAGGTAGGTGTGTTTGGTTCTGAAGTAAGAGGTGTTGATGAGAGGAACAAAAGTCTGTGCAGCACAAGAATGGCTGTAATTGGATTTGCCTTTGAGGCCTTTCAGAGTTAGCTGGTGCAGAACTCCAGGCAGTTCCCCGTTCCTGGCTTGCTGAATCCCTGAAGCTGCAGTTGGTGTGCTGAAGAGTGAGCAGCTCCAGAAAGCAGCAGAGTTGTGGCATGCAAAGACAAGGCAGCCAAGAACAGAAACTGCTCCTAGGCAATGAGTGCTGCTGCTGCCCTGTGAAGGATGGAATGGGGAGGAAAATGTCCTGCTGGACAACTCCACCTACCTTCTGACTTGTGCTCTTCAGGGGCATCAGAATTGCCTTGCTTGAGAAAAGTCACCAGGTCATTGAAGGTTAGGTAGAAATCAATGGCATACACAATGGTGGCCACAAAGCCAAACACCTAAAGTGGCAGAAGAACTCTTTAAGAACAGGTTGTGGCTATCGAGGACAAACCAAAAGAAGCCTCACACAAGGAAACTTTGGAGATGCAACTTGGCCTTGATTGCTTTTCTGGTCTGTGCCATTCGAAAAAGGCAGGGAAGGGAAATGTCTTTGTGGCCCACTGGCATCAGCTAAATTACAGCTGACATGGAAGAGTGAAGAGTGGATCCCCACAGCTGCTCTGCGTAGACCTGCCCCAGCCTACAGCCCTCTCTGGTTCTGGGCATGTTCCAGGCATCAGCACTGCCCTGTGCTACAGGAGAACATATCCTGCACCTCCATCATCCCAGCTCCCTTTCTCAGGAAATCTTGTTTGCCTGGCTTGGAAGAGATGTCTCTATTGCAGTGACCCAGGCTGAGATAAAATGATTCTGGAGTCAAAGCAGCACAGGCTGGCACAGGCAGGGGTGTTGTCAGCCTGGGGGGCCAGGGGAGATGCTGTGGGATTGCTCCATGTCTAAAGGCAGTGAGAAAGGCTGAGGAAGGCCTTTGCTCTGCAGCTGTGCCTGCCTTGGGATGCTTTGCTGAGGCTGCTGCCTAACACTGCTGCCTTTGTTCCTCCCTGGCTTTTAAAATGATTGTGCAAACGTTCCCTTGCATGCATTATTGATGCTCAGAGGCAGGCTGCAGGTGGAGAGGCTGGGGTCTTATTTCTGAACACAGAATCCTGAGTCCAAGGCTCTCTCCTGAGCAGGCCTTACCCTGGAGAGTAAAATGACCCTGCTCCTTTCAGCTCATCCAAGTAAAATTAAGCACGAGAGGCAGGAGGCTGAAATTACTTAATTGAGACTCTCCTTGGTAGTTACAGGTTTGATTTCTTTTGCTGTTATTATTATTTTCCTCCATTTAATGATCTTTACATTCTTTGCAGGAAAAAGAAGAAGTTTATCCAGAAACCCCAACTGTCTCCCTGTGAGCAGTCAGACATTGGAGTCATCTCCCAGGGGTAGCAGTGGACACTCCACTGGACAGTGTGAAGACTCAGCTCATCTCGACTCCACTGTCACCTAGAAAGGTTGGAGCAGATGATCCTTGGGTTCCCTTCCAAGGTGGAATTCTGTCTGTACAGTTAGTGAAACTGAAGAGCAGGACAGGAGCCTTCCCCAGGCAGTAAACACTGAGCAGCACTGTTAGGCTGAAAAAAACAATTCCTTGATTCAGACCCTGTGTTTTTAGATAATTGCCCGTTTCTTTCTTGCCTCAGGCAAATCCAATTCTCAGTTAATGGAAGAAACTTCTGCTCCTTGCAAGGGGGTCAAAATGGAAGTGTTCCTGCAGGCAGTTCCAGCTGAACACTGAAGTGGAAGGCGCAGGTCTACTTACCCCTGCCGCTTTGGATGCTCCGTCGCTGTATTTTGAGACAGCAGCAATGGAGATGGCAAAGTAAATGATGGCAGCAGTGACACAGCGCAGGAAGTCCTGCAAGACAGGCAGAGTTGTGTCCTCAGCTTACTCAGGGGGCCCCAGCACACACACAAAGTCCACAACTCACCTCGCAAAGCCTTTGGTGTTGTGATGGTTTTGGAGTCTCCTGCCTGCCTCCCCCCATCCCCCAAATAAATTCACCCAGACAGACTCTGCCAGCTGGAAGCTAAGGAATGGAGCTTTATGTTCACAGCTTAGCACAAGATACAAGCAGATAGTTACAGCAGAGCACAAATACTTACAGCTATAGACAGTAAAAAGGTAATAACAGAAGCACAGTGCCTCTCCCAGAGACTGGAGTGCCCAGGAGGGGCTTCAAACCACTCTTCCTACTTCTTTCCACCCTCTATTCTTATCCCAGAGTCTGCCTTATGTGCAAGGTGAGTTGGAAGGATGGGCCAGGGGGGTTAGAAGCAGAATTAGTTGGGTTACACAGATCCAGCTAGAAGCCAGGGTGAGACACAGACACTGGCAGACTCTCTTATTTATGTTTGTGTCCTCTCAGCAAACCTAGGAGTGAAGGAGACATCAGCATTGTTCTCACAGCCTATCATCTAAATTCTCATTAAAATATTCCAATTAGGCTCAAGGCAGCACAGGCGTGGCTACAGCCTGGTGTGCTGTAGTGGCTCAGTTCATCCTCTGGGAAACAGGAGAGGTGGCCAGAATCTAGGCACAGGCTTCTGCTCTTAGAGGTGTTGGGATGAATCCTGCTTCTAGCACCCTCATGTCAGGCAGGGTGAGAAGGGGCTGCCTTCTGGGGCACTTACCTTGCACTGCAGCAAGGGCTCTCATGGAAGAACCTTTGAAATGCCTTCAGTCTCATCTTTAAGCAGAGCCCCTGCAGCACCCAAGGCTCTGGAGGAACAAAGCAGCAGTTCCCCTGGGGAAGTGACATGTGCTTGTTTCTGCAGAGCAGCAGGCCTGTCTGCAGGAACTCCTTATTTAGGAACTAAACAGGTTGCTTGGTGTCTAAAACCATGACTTGTGCTTGGTATGACCACTTGGAACTCTGGCAGCTAGCAACCTGAGCCTTGTGAAGTCAGGCCAAGGTCAGTGGTGGTGTTTGTGCTGGAGTGCTAATGACATAATAACCAAGTGCTTTTCTTGGCATCTTCCTGTAGAAGGCAGGAAAACGATGGAACTGAGGTTTCCAGCTGGAAATCCACACCGCCAGAGCCACTGCTATTGTCTGATCCTCCAGTGGCCCTGCTGGTGCTATTTTTATCCAGGGAGAGCTCCAATTCAAATAGTACTGTGACAGACTACTGCTGGACTGTGCTGGAAGAGACTCCAGATGGCTCAGCAGAGCATTGGTGGGGAGGCGTTTGTGTTGCTGGACAAGTGCTGCCTTCAGGATGTCTCTCTGAAGCAACAGAGCCATCCTGTGGCCCTTTGTCAGCGTGGGCAAGAGCCGCAGGGCTCCCCACTCACCACTGCATCTCAGCAGTCTCTGATGCTGCCTGCTTCTGAAGGTTCCAGATAAAGCTCCGTTCCTTAGCTTCCAGCTGGCAGAGTCTGGCTGGGTGAAGATTCCTTTGTTGGGAAGTGGAGGTCAGCTGTGTGCCTCCCTAGAGCCATGCTGTCTGCCAGCACCCAGCCAGCTATGGGATGTGGTACAGCACAGCTTCGGAGACCTTTGGGACCTTCTGCCTCAGAGGCTGCAAGCACAAGTCCCTAATGGGGAGGGTGAAGCTGTTAACAGCCTGAGCTCCTGCAGACCTCCTTTTGCTGGTGGTCATGGATTCCTAGAGTGGTTTAGGTTGGAAGGGACCTCAAAGCTCATCTAGCTCCAACCCCTCAGCCGTAGGCAGGGACACCTCCCAATAGAACAGGTCGCTCAAGGCCTCATCCAGCCTGGCCTTGAACACCTCCAGGGAGGTTGCAGAGCACAGAAGCAGATTCGATCCCATTCTGTGCCTCTGTGCTCCACAACCTCCCTGGGCAGCCTGTGCCAGCGTCTCCCCAGGCTCAGTGTAAGGAATCCCCTTGTAGCAGCAGGGTGAAGGCTCCCCCGTGCAGCAGAGCAGCAGTGGTGCCCTGCCTGCTGCCCTCACTTACCGCCAGCGGCCAGTGCAGTCCTTTAAACTTCTCGTTCAGTTTGGAGGCGTAGGCAAAAAACAGGAGCAGTGCCAGCAGAAACTCCAGGAGTGGTGCCATCATGAAAGAGGCAGCTAGGGAGGCGATGTAGCAGATAAAGATGATGAATGACAGCACCTAGAGAGAAGGGAAAGCTCTCCTTACTGGCTTGGAACAGCGCAGCCTCGGGCAGCTCTGGGGCTGTGAGTCCTGATGCTGGACTCCCAGTGCCTGGGCCAGAGGGATTGTCTTGTTCAGCGTGGAATAAATCCCAAGGGATGTTGTTTGTCTCGGTGCTTGTGGAATTGGCTTCCCAGAGAGCTCAGTGGATTTGCAGCTCTGGGAGTCGTGTGCTCTGGGTTGTAACCTGTGCTGACAGCATGATGCTGAAGGTGGAGCGGCACTGCCAGCCAAACAGGGCTTTAAGCTGCCCAGCCTGGCAGCTCTGATGGCCCAGAGCAACTCAGCATTTATAACCTTCTCACTGTTGAAAGGGGAAAAAAAGAAAGTCTGCTGCTGATGGATAGGAAGGAGCTGAGAGTGACTTGTTCTGCCCTCTCTGGAAGGCTGTGGTTCTGGTCTCCTGTGTGGACAGCTGCTCTGGAGAGTGCTGGATGGAGAACTTCCATAGATCTAGCTCCATGAGCTTTCCTAACTGCAGACTACTGCAGTGGCATTTGTTCTCCCACTCAGTTCAAATAGCTGAACTGTTTGGGTTGGGAAAGGCCTCCCAGATCATCGAGTCCAACCATTAAACCATGTCCCCAGGTGCCACAGCCACACCTTTCTTCAACAGCTCCAGGGCTGGGTAATGCCTGCAGAGCCTGTGCAGGTTTTCCTGGAGTTTGCATAGAGCAGGTGGAGCTTACCCACTGCATCTGATCCTTACCCCATGGTGTTTTATTTCTGTCAATGACAAGTGGTGGGCACTGTCTGGAAGGGATAGAGTGGAACTTCAGCAGCACTCTGAGAAGAGAGCGCTCGCCCTTGCCAGGGGAGGCTTAGGTTGGGTATAAGGAGATACGCTGCAAGAGTGCTCAGGGATTGGCACAGGCTGCCCAGGGAGGTGATGGAGTCCCCATCCTTGGAGACATTCAAGAAACCTGTGGGCATGGCGCCTGAGGACATGGTGTAATGGCCATGGTGGTGTTGGGTTGATGGCTGGACTCAGTGTTCTCACAGGGCTTTTCCAATCCACACAGCTCTAGGATTCTGTGACTTCCTCCTTCCTATCACATTGCCTGTTGCCTCCCCACCCTCATGCAACAAACCCATACGGACTTGACCTTGATAATCTCCTTCACTTGCCTTTGTGGAGCATAGCTTAGACATGGCTTCCTCTTTTTTTGGTTTAGAAGAAATCAGCATGGAGCTAGGACAGTTTCTCTCTCTTGCTCTGGTGTTATGAAAAGAAAGATGAATCTTTTTCTCTGGCTAAAGGCAGGTGCGTGGAGACAGCAGCATGCAGGGACCAACAGCTGCAGGAAGAGAGGCTCAGGATAGGTCCCACCAACCAACCCCCTTTCAGTAGCAGACTTGAACTGAACTTGGTGTCTCTCTCCTGAGAGGATTAAATGCAGTGTTGAATAATGCATCAGGCTGCAGCAGTGGGGGAGAAAGGGAGGCCACTTTCAGATGTGTGAGTTGATGATGCACAGTGGAGGTCGCTTTGATCTCGCTGCTGTTTGATGCAGTAACTCCACTGCTCCGCCTGCCTCTCTGCAGAGGAAAGGCTTTGCTGGCAGAAGCACGAACTGCTGGGTGAAACTAAGAGCCTTTGTCTTCTCTCACCATCGGCCCTGTGGTGACCCAGGGCTCCTGTCATGCTCCCCTCCCTGGGGTGGCCCTGGGCAGGCCTGTGTGGTTTGGCTGCAGCACAGTGCCCGAGCCCCTGCTGCAGCAGCTCAGGGTGCAAGCAGGAACTTCTTGCTGTGGCAGCAGCAGGGCCAGGGGTGCCTGTGGGAGGTGTGCCCATGGGATCCCTGCTGGTGCAAGGTGAGGTGCAGAAGCCAGCATCCCAGCTTGCCAGCTGGCTCTGACTGGGAGGAGCTGGCATCTGGGGAAACTCTGTCTGTCTGTCTGTCTAGTCACAGGGCAGCTGCTTGTGCAAGCAAGCCTTGGCAGGCAGTCCCCTGACTGCAATGGAGAGGGAAAGGATCTGGCACCAAGCGTGATGATGGATCTCCAGGCAAGCACCAGTCCTCACTGGTCAGGCCCGAATGGCTCCCAAGGCCCAAGGACTCATACAGTCCTTTTGGTTGGGAAAGGCCTTTAAGATCATCAAGCACAACCATTCTTTAACTCTGCTGCTGGCTGTGTGGTGGCCCCGAGGTGGATTTTCAGGCCAGATCTGCAGGGTCACCTGGGGACAGCCCTGTCAGCTTTGGACAAGGCTCCTCATTTCTCTTTGTCCTTCTGCCAGCTGGAGTGCACAGATTCCCTGAGCAGCACTGGATGTCATCTGCCACTGTCTCTTCTGAGTTCTGAAGGTGAGTGGACATCTCATCTGGTCTGCCCATCTCATTGCAGTGCCACTGACTGTAGCCTTTGGTGTCACCTAATATACCACCGTGGCACTGTTACAAATGTGCCTCTCCTCCCTCAGTGCAAACATCCACCTGCCAGCCAGGGACCAGGAATTATCACCTCCTTGCTTACTTTTCCAGCTTTCATGACTCTGAAACTGAAAGCTCCTGAAAAACCCCAGCAGACTTCAAAGCTGCCTTCATCCCGACCCCTCTAGCAACCATCAAATGATCCACTGCACATCACACTCCTCCTGCACTTTGTTTCTTCCCTAAAACTCTGTGTTTAAAAGTGATGTCAGAGAAAGGTCAAGCCATGGCATCTTGTCATTTCTCTAACAGCTCTGTGCTAAAAAAAACCCAAACCAAACACCTAAAGAGGAAGTTCGTGAGGCTCAGTACTGTTGCAAATTGGTTTCTGGTGCTTTCAGAGTTGCAAAGCACTGCAGCTTCTGGCAGAAAACAAACCGACCCCAGCATTTTATCAGCTCTGTCTGTGTGCACACAGGGAGCTTCTTTTTCCCTTGGGATTGCACCCTGGACACTGATAGCAGCCAGAAGTGTTCCTGCACTGCTGCTGAAAGGTCAGTGTGACGGCTGCCAGCTTCACTGGAGGAAGATTTGGATGCAGAAGGCTCTGCTGAAGCAATGAAGAGAACAGGATCCCTTCATAGCCTGGCAGTGGTAAGGTGATAAAAAATCCTGGCAGAAGCAGCAGCCTGATTTTTTCACTGAGCTTTTTTGTGGGAGTGGGCAAGCACATAAAAGAGAGAGCTGTTGCATGTTACTTTTTAAAAGGCAGTTCTGTGCTCTTGTGTTTCAAAAAGTCCTTTTTTCCCATGCAGTTGTTCCCCGAGGTTGTGTTGCTGGAGTTCTCAGGCTGGCCAGGCACTAGGAAGGGATCCTTCAGCACACAAGCAGCCTGCGGTGCAGAGGCTAAAGGAGAGTTGGGTGCAGTGTGCTGCCTGGGGAGGGTGAGCTGCTGGCAGAGGTGGAGGCAGGGATGCTGTGTCTCCTGTGCAGGGAGGACAGCCCCACTGCAGCTGGCTGCAGGGCTGTGGCTGACATCACTGCCACACGCCCCAGGGCCTTCTGCTCCCTGCAGCCAGATGCCTGCTCCGTGGAAAAGCTTTGCTGAAACAGCTGTAGAAGCGACTAGTGGAGATCTTTGGGACAGGAGTGCTTTAGTTAGTGCTGCTGGCAGAGGGAAAGCAGATTGCTGCCTGGGCTCTGCTGTTTGCTGTACTGGTCATGGAGGTGAAGCTCTTGGTTGCCCTCCAGTTGCCTTCTGACTACAGAGCCAAAGGAGGGCATGGGGGAGCTTCTTCCAAGGAGGCTTTACCCAGAGCAGCTGCAGGTTTGAGTTACGAAGGTCAGGTCAGAGAAGACTGAAAAGACAGGAGACAGGAGGAGAGGAGGGGAGAGGAGGGGAGAGGAGGGGAGGGGAGAGGAGAGGAGAGGAGAGGAGAAAAAGATGCATAGTGAGTTTTACATCCTTTGTGTCACTGACACAGCCTTCTACAGGACAGCCTTGAATATGCTACAGCTGAATTAAAAGCATAGGGAGTGCCACTGCATGCTGGTGGCAGGGGACTGAGAGATGCCAGCTGAAGCAGAGACCAGGATAGACACAAAACAGCTGGGGTGGGCAGCAGAATGCAGAAACATGGACATGCTCTGGGGGCAGGCATGAGAGTGGCTGTTAAATGGCCACAGCACAGGACAGAGGGAACTGAAAAATGCATCTTTAAGAGGGGAAAATCTCACGGATGTGGGTTGGACTAGATGACCTTCAGAGGGCCCTTCCAACTCAGGTGATTCTGTGATTCTATGCTGACTTTCAAGACAGCAGCTTAAGTAGTTAGGAAAAATGAGTGGCTTAAGAGTTAAAATAGATGGAAGAAATAATGGTATGGGGAGAGAATAGGATGGGAAAAGAAAGAGAAGGGGAGGAAAAAAAAGGTCAGAAACTGAGAATGGTGATTAGAAGGAGGAACCAGACAGTGAGGATAAAGAGGATCAAGAGAGACAGCAGAGCTTATCCATGTCCTTGATGTTACAGCTTCTTTGTGGGTGTGTAGCTATCCCCAGGTGGAATAAAAAATTAATAGGGCAGGAAGATCAAAAGGAAAATGAGCAGGGGAGGAACTTCCCTCTGAATAAAATTTGAGGTGATAATGAGGCTTCTAGCAGTAATTGGCTTCATCCCCAGCCTGACTTGGTCTAGAGGAGGCACTAGAAGGTTCTGAGTGACAGCCCAGAGAGCAGCTCAAGTGCTGAGGTGAAGCCTGCAGCCCAGCACTGTGAAGATCCACAGTGCGTCCAGCACCAAAGCTGTGCTAATGTCCTCTGGCAGCAGTGGCTGCAGCAGCTTCCTTCAGCCTGACCAAAGCACCTCTGGCCCACAGCGTTGAGCTCCTGCTGCCTCTGCCACCTCCCCTGGCATGCCCAGAGCTGTGCTGTGGGCATCAGTGCTCCCAGCCACCTCCAGCAGGCCAAGGGAAGGGACCAGGCTGTGTGAGCCTGGCAGCTGGCTGGATTTGAAAAATATTAGAGAGAAACACTTTACTGTAAGGATGGGCACACACTGGCACAGGTTGCCCAGGGCGTCTGTGGCTGCTCCCTCCCTAGAGGTGTTGAGGGCCAGGCTGGATGAGGCCTTGAGCAACCTGGGCTGGTGGCAGGTGTCCCTGTGCCCCCTGCAGGGGCTTGGAACAGGATGATCTCTAAAGTCCTTCCCAACCCTTTCTATGACTGTAAGAAGGTAGGGAGTCTGAGTGGGTCTGCTCTAAGTGAAGCCTGCTGACCCCATCGTCTGCCAGCTGCTCTGCTGGGCAAAACTCTTCCACCAGGGACACCACCAGCACAGCCACTGGGCTGAGGGATCTGCTGACTCCAACTTGTGTGCCCTTTCTGCCCCAGCCAGAAAAAGAAGTGTAACCATCTGCGTGGTCGAGATGTGTCTGCAGGCTGCTGCTCTGCACTGGCTCTGAGAGAGTTTTCAGTCTGGGGGGGTTTGGATTTGCCTGCAGAGAGCACTGACTGCAGGAGTGCAGGCATCTGCCATAGCTAACACAGCCTCTGAGCTACCTGCAGAGGTGCCAAGGGTTTGCAGGCTCTAAAGCCAGAGCACTGAAGTGCATTTCTCATGACTTGCCAAGCTGCCGAGTAATAATGTGAGAGAGGCATTGGGTAGGGCTAATGAGAACCTCATTTTGCTTCTGAACACAAGACACTACCCCCATGGTATTCTACACACATCGATGCAGAACCTAACCCCACCACACAGCACTGCTGGGTCAGAGGGAGAAACAAACATTGGAGACAAGAAATGCAATGCTAAAGAGGGAACAGAGATTGAAACTGGGAGAGCTTTGACTTGGGACTCTTCTTCAATGATTTTTTTCAAGTAGGAATCTGCTGGGCTTCTTGAATTTCCCCTTTTCAGCCTGACAACTAATTTGACTTTGGGCAAGCAGCACAAGCAGCGAGGCCTGTGCCTGGGGAGGCTTAGGTTGGAGACTAGGAACAGTTTCTTTCCTGCACAGGTGGTCAGGGATTGGCACAGGCTGCCCAGGTAGGTGCTGGAGTCCCCATGCCTGGAGGTGCTGAAGAAAGGTGTGGCCATGGCACTCTGGGACTTGGTTTAGCAGCCATGGGGGTGTTGGGTTGATGGTTGCACTGGATGACCTCAGAGGCCCTTTCCAACCTTACTAACTTGGTACTGCATTTCTCCAGCTGCATACAGACTGGGTTTATTCTGAATCCTGTTCTGTCTTCAATGATTTCTTCCGGCAAAGCTGAGAACTCTGGAGAGAAGCTACTGCTGCCTCCCCTCTGCCAGGAAAGGACATCCTGAACACGTGTGCTGGCCTGCAGGAGCACTGGGACAGCTCTGCTGCAGCTTCAGCAGATGGGGCTTCAAAGCTGCCTCCAGCCAGCCGAGCCCTCGGCAAGCCCAGAGTGGCCTTAGGGAGGACAAATCCCTGTTTTGTTCAAGACAGAGCAGTGTTTATTACCCCAAGGAGGCATGATCACTACTTCTCTATGACAACAAAAGGGTGAGTCTGATCCCGTGACCAAAACAGTATTCCTTAAAGATGTGATCATTTGGAGATCTTAGCAAGCCAGGCTCTCTGACAGTCACAACTGACTGGCTGTGTAAGCTCGTCCAAGTCTAAGCCCAGTCTGGATGGTATGCACCAAAGCCAGGTGCCAGGGGGAGAAAGTCCTTGGGCTTTGCTATCTCCTAAGTGTGTGGCTTTGTGAACCACAGCTGCTGTGAGGCATGGAGGGGGAGGCCTGGACACTGCACAGCACTCTTGGTGCATCTGGTAGAGCTCACAGCCTGCTGCTTGCCCACGGTCCCTGCCCCAGGAGTCCTTCTCCTCTCCTGAATGAATGAATGGGTGTTCCCTTCCAGGCCAGCCTGGCATCTCCTGGGTGTTCCCCTGCTCACAGATAGAGAAGTGCTGCTCAGAGAGCCTGACAGTGCAGCCTCCTGCCATGTTCCTTCCCTTCTTCTTGCTTCAGTTTGCTTGTTTCCTTCTCAGAGCTGGCACAGTGGATAGCTAGAGACACATGTGGCCAGTTCAAACCCCCCTCCAAGGTCTGAGCTCCCCCAGGGTGTGGGTGGGCACAGGTTTCAGCATGCTGTGCCCGGAAGCAGGGAGCTGATGGTGCCCCAGCTTGTGCCACACATCGCCCCAGGGCAGGAGCTCTGCTGGCACAGGCTGGCACCCTGCGCCTCCCCCAGCGCCTTAGGCGGTGCGCAGCGGGCAGCAGCGGTCACTGATTCGTGCTGCAAAGGGGTTAAAAGGAAATCAAAGCCCTTTTGAAAGAAAGAGGGGTTCCGGCTCAAGGGGAACGCAGCCGCGGTGCTGGGAGCCCGACCTGAGGAGCATTTGGGTTTCAGAAGCCTGCCCTGCCCGAGCACGCTCAGGTGCGGTGCGGCGCTGAGGCTCAGCCCTGTCGGTGTGGCTGCTCGGGGCAGCCGGGCGGAGCCGTTCCCCTTGGCCCCGGCGGTGACCCTGCCTGTCCCGGGGCCCCCCCGGCTCGGCGCCACCCCCCAGACCCCCGGGCCTTACCGCCTCGGCGAGGAGCAGCTGTCCCTTGCGGGAGCGGAGCAGCTCCCGGGGCGGCAGNCGGGAGCGGGGCCGGCGCGGGCTGGGGGTGGGTTTTTTGGTGAAGGAGGGAAGCGGAAATCGTGACACTGCGGAAACGTGAAAAAAAAAAAACCCTTCAGCATCCCCAAATCTGGGGGGCGGCTCCCGGGGGGCGGGGGGTGCGCCGCGGCCGCCCGCAGCGGCGCCTCTGGGGCAGCCCCGGACGGGGAGAGGGCTGCGGCGAGCCGCTCCCCGCCTCTGCCCCGCACAGCTCCCGCAGCCCGGGCAGCAGCAGCAGCAGCAGCCCCGGCAGCGCTCCCCGGGACCGTGCACTGCTCTGCTTCCCAAAGGGAGCCGCCCCGGTCGCCGCCTCCGCCCCTGCGCCGCCGCCCCTGGCTCGCTTTGCAGCGCACCCGCCGCGGGCTGCTCGCTCTTCGCCTTGGGCACCGAGGAGCACAGAACTTTCCCGCTGGATTTCTGAGCTTTGGCACTCAGTAAGTGGCTTCTGAAGCTTTATTCCCAATCTCCATGGCAGCCCTGCGGTGGTGGCGTTACGCTAGGGGAGCAGTGCCGGTGCGCTCTGCGCTTTCCCAACGCGATGAAGGAAAATTCAGCCTCAGCAACCAGGCACTCCCACGGCATGAGGCGGTCATCAGCCAGGAAGCTGATCGATGGCGAGGGGTGGGGGGAAAAAAAAAAGCGCTCCTCAAGATTTTTACTGGTACAAGAAGTAATTTTAAGCACACTTAAATAAATAACGACAAACAATGCAGTTTGACCTATTTGTATTTTATTACAGGGAAAAAAAAGGCAAACGTGAATTCAGCTCATACAGGTTATGAACAACCAATTTTAGAAAAAACAGGACAACTTCCTGTGAAGCTGACAGTGGTGAAACTGCAACACTGAAACGACATTTGTCAACGTAAGAACACCTTCTAAAGAAGTACCTAAATTGAAAGTGAACACATGGAAATGCAAATTCTTGAAAAGACAGTAGTCAAACAGTTACCACTGGAGCTGTCCTGCTAGTAAAATAGTAACCTTATCTTCCAGCAGCATTGCCTCCTCTGGGTCTACCAAAGCTAATCTTCTTGGAAAGAAGAACTGCATCCACAACACAGAGAACAAACAGTATGAGCCCAAACACCTACAAAAATAATCAGCAGGTTAGTTTCCCCACACAGTCTCTGCCTTCCACTGTACAGGCTCGTCTACCAGTTATTAAAGAAGCAGTCAACACATCTTCCTAACTTGTCCCTAGCCTTCTAAATGCATGTGTGATGAGAGAGCTGATGAATTAAATAGCATCCATATTTAAAACCCACCAGCAGCTTGCTTTGATGTTTGTGTGAAGCCCTGCAGTGCTGTGTTCTCCTTGAAAGCTAAGCTTTATGCCAGACAAAGCTTTTATCTTAAACCAAACTCTTTCTGTCTCTTTAAGGACTGCCTAATTAATGGTATTGGCCCGGAGAAAAGTCAAAACCAGCCTAGCAGGAAAAGAACAGTGCTCCTGTCCTCTGAAGCTCTGAAGGGGAAATATCTTCCACAGTGAAGAAAATGTAAGTATTTTTTTTTAAATTGCAACTTCAGGGAGACAACTGAAAAGATTTTTGCAGAATAGCCATGGAGTGGACTTGCTCAGCTTTTACCCTTCAGCCCAATTCCACAGGCACACGGAAGTTTCTTGGATGTTAGGAACAGGTTTTGCACCCTGAGGGTGCTGTGACACTGAAGCAGGTTGCCCAGGGGGGTAGTTGGGGCCCCTTTGCTGGAGATATTCAAGATCAGGCTGAAGAAGGCTCTGAGCAACCTACTCTAGTGAAGAATGTCTCTGCTAAGTGCAGGGCGGTTGGACTGGATGAGCTTTGGAGGTCCCTTCCAACCCAAACCATTCCACGATTGTTTTAAAATGGAGGTGTCCTAATGAGGGGAGCACTGCTGAGGCGAGCAGAAAAGGAGGATGTTCTGCCCAAACTTGTTTTCCAAGCCACCTGCTTAGTCTCCTGCTTTCAAGCCTGGTTTGTATTAACTTCACACCTGAGAGCACAAATCACTTTCCAGTTAGTCACTTCACTGGAAAGTCTCCATTATGCTCAAGCAGCCACTGTCAGGCATCAGCTTTCCACCTCAGTGTCCTCTTCAGCTGATTCTCTGAATCTCAGTGTGGCAAGTTCTGGATTTCTTTGGTTTCTTGGCACATTTGATGCTCTCTTATACTTCAGGAGACTCCTATACTTTCAAGACCCAGGGTCTTGTTCCCCTTATTTGAGTTAATTAGTTTTCACATGATAAAATATTGCTTAAAGTATTAAAGTAGTTTGATCTTAAGTATACACACACACAAAAAAACCCCACCCAAAAAAACACCCAAAAAACCCCCTTACAATTATAGCATGAAAAAATGTCAGGAAAAATACAGAATCATAGAATTGTTTTGACTGGAAAAGATCTCTATGGTCATCAAGCCCAACCATGAATGGATACACATCAGGAGGGAGGCCTCAGCATCTCTGCTAAAAAAAGTGTCACCTCTTTTTATTGGGGTTGTAACCAAAAAAGGGAGCTCCTGAAAGAGCTCTCTCTCACTTAGGTCACAGAATCTAAGAGATTCTCACTTCAAGTTTCAAGCTATGAAAGCAAATGCAGGTTACTCACATTAGGTAAGCTCTAGGAGTTTCCAGTGCTTGTAATTTAGTAATACTAAATATAGTATAGTGAATAAACTAATATAGTACACTAAATATATAGCATACTAAAGACACTAATAATTTAGTAATATATTTAAGATATTGACTTAAAATAAATCATGTCAGGTATTTTAAGTGTATCACTAAATTTTTAGTGACCTGAGGGTTATTATTTTCAGTGCTCTACAGTGAATGTGCACTCATTTGTTTTTTT
>VWZI01020604.1:705205-750787 GCA_013396835.1 Psilopogon haemacephalus | reverse complement strand
GAGCGGCCGCGGGCTTCTCGGCCAGCGGCATGGCGCTGCGCTCCCGGCCCGGGCCCGGCGGCGCTGCCGGCTGTAAGTCCGCGGGGGAAGCGGTCCGGGGTTCTGGGCAGCGCGGACGGGGCGCTGGCGGCCGCTCGGTAAAGGTCGGGCGGGCGGGGGGAGCGCCGTGCCCCAGCGCTGGTATCGCTGTGAGGAGACACCGAGCCTCTGCGCAAGGCAGAGCCCTCTCCTTCAGACCGAGCAGACTGCAGCTTCCCGTGCCTTGCGGCCCCTGGCCAGCAGCGCTTGGGCAGCGGCACTCGGCGTTCGGGGTGCCCGCTAAGGGTCAGGGCTCCTGGCGTGGCCGGCACCGGTTTCACGGGCGGCTCTGAGGTGCATCTTGCCGGTGCCCGTACCCAGCTCGCTGGCTTAGCCCTCCGAACTCAGGGCATGGGGCACTGAGAGTTCCCTTCCCGAAATTATTTTTTATTTTTGTCCCCGATGTGAACTCGTGGAGGAGCAGCGGTAACAGAAGTCTGCTCGAAGGCTGTAGGCGACCACTGCTTGGCTCTTGGAAGTGCCGAGGAGAGTGGAGAACCTGGGCTAAACCCATGTCGGTGCTTGCCACAGCCTGCCCTGGCAAAGTTGCCTCCGGCTGGTAACTGCTGTTTATTTCTGTTCCAGACAAACACCTGATGAAAGAAGACCACAGGCAGACAGTTGTAAGTATTTGTGTTTCCTGAAGGAGCTGTGTAAAAGGTGTCACCTTTCAGTTGCTCTGAGCAGCCCTGCCTCTGAGGTGGTGGGTTTTAAAAAAAAATTAATTATTTGGAATCTCATTAATTTTAAACTAGAGCAGGGTAGGTTTAGGTTGGGTGTCAGGAGGAAGCTCTACAACACAGTGAGGGTGGTGGAATACTGCAGCAGGTTGCCCAGGGCTGTGGTTGAGGCCCCATCCCTGGAGACATCCAAGGTCAAACTGATGGGACCCTGAGCAACCTGCTCTAGTTGGAGCTGTTCCTGTTGACTCAAAGGGAATTGGATGAGATGACCTTAGAGGGTCCCTTCCAACCTGGTGCATTCTATGATTCTGTGCTTACTTTGAAATACAAATTATTTAAAGACAGATGCAACAGAATTCTCTTAGTTTATTTTATTTGCTCAGGCTCCTGAAAATAAGCAGAAGACATTGTAAGGTCTGATGGTTGCTGGAATTACTAATACAGTTGGTGCTTAAGTTTAAGGTTATAGTTGAAGTCTCTGAGGTGAGTTGTGGTGTAGTGCTGGGGAGCCACACTCCCACAAGTGACCTTCAGAAGCTGCTGGGGCCATGAGGAGGGGCTGGGAGGTTGGAAGCAGTGGCAGGCAGCTGGCTGCAGGGCTACCCAAAAGTAGGCTGCCCTTGCCTGGTGAATTATTGTGTGGTTTAGGTTGGAAGTGACCTCAAAGCTCATCCAGTTCCAGCGCCCTGCCATGGTCAGGGACATCTCCCATTAGCCCAGCTTGCTCAAGGCCTTGTCCAGCCTGGCCTTGAACAGCTCCAGGGAGGGGGCATCCACAGCCTCCTTGGGCAACCTGTGCCATTGTCACCACCCTCACTGTCAAGAATTTCTTCCTTGTCTCCAGTCTCAATCTGTTCTTCTCTAGTGTGAGGAAGGCCAGAGGTAAGTAGAGGGGCACAATTCCATCCCATGTCCAATCTGTCTTTGAAGAAGAGGCAGTTGGTGTGTGTGAGGGAGAGAAGTGGTGCCCTGCAGGGGGAGTCACAGAATCCAGAAGGATCCCCAGTGTCTCTCTGTAAAGCAGGTTATTTCCACTGATGTGGAAAGAGTGGCCTCTGCACGTGGCCTCTGCTGCTGTCTGCCAGCCTGGTTTGTAAAGGTGCTTCTGTTTGTCCTCAGATCTGTGTCGAGGGGAACATTGCAAGTGGAAAAACGACCTGCCTGGATTACTTTGCACAAACCACCAGCATCGAGGTAGTGTATGGGTTTTTCCTCTCTTGCCATCATCAGGCAGCTGCTCGTCTTCACAAATGTGGCAGTGGGCTGGGAACTGTTGTCCCTTCCTGGGCTCAGGAGAGAGGAGCTGCAGGTTGTGAGGCAGGGCACTGAAGGGGACACCTGTTTATAGTCAGAGGGGGGAAGGGTAGGGCAGGCTTGCTGCACTTTAACCAAAGCTAAGATCAAAGCCCAGCAAGCAGTTGTTTGTGTTTCCAGCAGTTCCCAGCAGACAGGGAAGCTGCTTTAGGGTTCCTCACAGAAGTGCTGGGCTGCCAGGTGCCGTTTGGTAATTTAACAGGAATCATCCTTATGGAGTAAGTAACTGCTAAGACAAAGGGTCAGTGAGCTGCAAGCAGTGCAGCCTTTTAACCTACCTTCCCAGGCCTGGCTGTGCAGCACTGCTGGGGTTTCAGACCCTGTTTGAGCCAGAGAAGTCTCTTGTGAGCTTTTCTGGTTAATTCTGTGGAAGCCTTGCATAGCTTTGGTTTGTTAAGTTGCCAAAGTACAAAGATAGGATGGTGGCAGTCTGATCTTCTCTTTTGCTGAGAAGTTAATTTGTCAGGAAGTGGACTGAGTGATCTTGAAGGTCTCTTCCAGCCAAGTACACTCTGTGCAACTGGCGCTCAGCTGAGCCATTCTGTCCCTTGTGTTGTACCAATTTTGACTTGAAGAAGGGAAATTCTGTCCACACTCAGTAGGTAATCAATCAAGAGTTTTAATTTGGCAGTTAAAAATACAAAAAAAGGTACTGTATGGTGCTGTTCTCTGGGTTTTGAGAGTGTTCATCATCAGCTCCTGTATGACAGGGTTCAGTTGTTGTTGGTTTTGGTGAGCTCCTTAATACAAGTCCTGAACACTGCCTTACTGAGTGAGGATTCATTATAAATAGTTACAGTTTTGGATTTAGAATCTATGAGATGATTAACATGGAGCAATTCTTTCTACCAAGGTTTTGACAGAACCAGTGGCTAAGTGGAGGAATGTCCGTGGTCATAACATCCTGGTAAGTAGCAGAAATCTTCTTTACAGTTACTACATGGAGACTTGTTACCAGGCAGCAAACCTGTTGGAGAAGGGGTGGTTGTCATCTTAGACTGCAAAAAATAGAGCTCTGTGATGCTGGAAGATCTTTTACTGGGATTAATGCATGCATCAGATAGAAAGGCTGTGTGTAAGAGAGGGTTCTGCCAGCCCAGAAGGCTAAGGGCAGCCTGGGCTGCATCCACAGCAGTGCGGCCAGAGATGGAGAGAGGGGATCCTGCCCCTCTGCTCTGCTCTGCTCTGGGAGACCTGCCCTGCAGGACTGTGTCCAGCTCTGGAGCCCTCCACACAGGAAGGACATGGAGCTGATGGAGCAGGTCCAGAGGACGTCATGAAAATAATCAGGTAGCTGGAGCACCTCTGCTCTGAGGACAGGCAGAGGGAGCTGGGGTTGTTCAGCCTGGAGAAGAGAAGGCTCCAGACAGACCTAGCAGTGGCCTGATGGTACCTGAAGGGGCTACAGGAAGGCTGCAAAGGTCAAAGGACAAGGGGCAACGGTTTGAAATGAGAGCAGAGCAGATTGAAATTGGATGTGAGGAAAAGGTTCTGCACCATGAGGGCACTGGAACAGGTTTCCCAGAGAGGTTGTTGAGGCCCCATCCCTGGAGATATTCAAGGGCAGGCTCAACAAGGCTTTGAGCAGCCTGCTCAAGTGGAGGATGTCCCTGCCGAGTGCAGGGGGTTGGACTGGATGTCCTTTGGAGGTCCCTTCCAACCCAAACCATTCTATGATTCTGTTCCCTGATTGTATAAAGTGTCCCTCTCAGAAGGGTATCACCAGCAGCAGCCCTTCTCTTGTTCTTGGTAGAGGCAATTTTGATGGGTGATGCTGCCTGCCTTGCATCCCCTAAGCACCCTGCTTGCTTTATTTATACCTTTTCTGCTGTTTGGACTCACAGAACTGTCTGGCTTGTTCTTGCTTCCAGGGCTTAATGTACCAGGATGCCTCAAGATGGGGAATAACTCTGCAGACTTACATCCAGCTGACGATGCTGGAGCAGCACACCAAGCCCATGGTGAACAACCTTTCACTTTCAATGCAAAACAGAGTTAGATGCAGTTCTGAGTAACACCAAGAGACATCTGGGGCTGCTGCAGCACCTCCCCTGTGAATACAGGCTGAGAGAGTTGGGGCTGTTCAGCCTGGGGAAGAGAAGGCTCTAGGGAGGCCTAAGAGCTGCATTTCAGTATCTGAAGGGGACCTACAGGATGGCTGGGGAGGGACTGTCAGAAAGGCCTGAGGGGATAGGGTGAGGACAGTGGTTTGGAACTGGAGCAGGGCAGATTTAGGTTGGACATCAGGAGGAAGTTGTGCGCAGTGAGGGTGGTGGAATACTGGAGCAGGCTGCCCAGGGCTGTGGTTGAGGCCTCATGCCTGGAGATGTTCAAGATCAGAGTTGATGCGGCCCCAGGCAGCCTGCTCTAGTTGGAGGTGCCCCTGGTGACTGCAGGGGGGGTTGGACAAGATGCCCTTTGAGGGTCCCTTCCAAGGCAGTGCAGTCTGTGAAAGAAAGAAGCAGGGTGCAGCATGTGAAGTGTTGAGTGACTGTGGGGTTTTGCTTTGTAGATTGCCCCTGTGAGAATGATGGAGAGGTCAATCCACAGTGCCAAGTACATTTTTGTAGAGAATCTGTACCGCAGGTATGGTGTCGCGTTTGGTGCTGGGCTTCTGGGGCTGCAGGAGATGACAGCTGTCCACAACTCACCCGTTCCTTTGGCAGTTTGCCTCTGAGTGGTCTGGGAAAGCTGGCAGCTCCCTGCTAGGGTGGCTGTGCTGCCTGCACTCTGGCTGAATGAAGTCTGTAGAACGTGAGCCCAGTGAGAGCCTTTTCCAGAAGTGTATTGAGAGCATCTTTTAGAACACTACATGCTGAAGTTCTCTGCTCTCCAGCTGAATGCAAAAGCCTTGCTTTAAGCAAAGCAGGCACACACTGAGCAGGATGAAAACTCATGAGAGTGTGAAGAGTGACACTAGGAGGGAGAGCACTAGATAGTGCTGTCCCACCTGGCATCCAGGGCTGGCATTTCTTGCAGCAGGATGAGTGCCAAGCAGGAGCTCAGGTCACATGGTGCTGCCCACAGTCAGGATTCATAGGACCAACGGAGGCTGCAGAGCACAGAAAGATCAGGAGCTGTTGGTCTCTAAGGTCCCAGGCTGCCCAGGCAGGTTGTGGATGTTCCCTCCCTGGAGGTGTTCAAGGCCAGGTTGGAGGAGGTCACCAAGATGGTCAGAGGACTGGAGAACCTCCCCTGTGAGGGCAGGCTGAGACAGTTGGGACTGTTCAGCCTGGAGAAGAGAAGGCTCCAAGGTGACCTTCAAGCAGCCTTCCAGTACCTGAAGGGGACTGCTGGGGAGGGACTATTGATAAGGGCTGGGAGTGACAGGATGAGGGACAATGGCTTTGAGCTGGGAGAAGGGAGATTGAGGCTGGAGATGAGGCAGAAATTCTTGACAGTGAGGGTGGGCAGATACTGGAACAAGTTGCCCAGAGAAGTTGTGGTCCCAGGGAGGTGTTCAAGGCCAGGCTGGATGAAGCCTTGAGCAATTTGGACTTAATGGCAGTTGTCCCTGCCCATGCAGGGGATTGGAACTGGAGGATCTTTAATGTCCCTTCCAGCTTAAAAGCAGAGGATTGCTGAGGGCCTCAGTCTTACAGAGGGAGAAGAATCCTTCAATACTTCTCACACAAGCTGTTTGAGAAGAGAGGTTGGCTGAAGCAGAGGGTGAAGAGCTGTGGGACTGCCAGGAGTATCAGCTCCTCTCTGACCCAGTGTCACTCAGTGTTTGTGTTTGGCTTTGCAGGCTCTTTCCCAGGGACACAAATAGAGTAAGATTTACGACGCTGCTGAAAGGCTTAAATTGTGAGCAATTGCTGTGAGCTTCTCCTGCAGGAGTGTCCCAGGTCTTGCCACCACTGCAGAGCTGCACTTAGCACTGAGGGAGGCACTGCTCTTAGGTGTAAAACTGTAGGAGGCTGTTAAGTGTGTGCACGTGAGTATGCCTGGCCTGGTCTAGGGTAAGCTCTGTGCCCTGGGAGTGCAGGGAGCTCTCGGACACAGACCTGGTTCTGGTCATGCTTCACTTCTGCAGTAACAAACTTCACTTGACTGGAGTCAAATGTCAGCAAAGCTGGGCAATTAAAAGAACTTTTTGTGTCTTTATGGAGCTCGAGCTGGATCCAGAGTCCTCACAGAAGGACAGGGGAAGGCAGAGGCAGGGTGTCTGCAGGGCAGAACTGAGCTGGAAGTGCCTTCCAGGAGTAGACTAGTGGGGCCTTTTCTTGTACCACATTTCTGCTGACCTGCCCAGTTCCCCATATGGCTGGAGAAGGGCAGCAGAGAGTGTTGGGCTTCTGTGTGCCTGCTGGCCAGAAACACAACTGCTGCATCAGAGCAGCAGGGAGCTGTCCCATGCGTGAGGCAAGAGATTCAGCTGGAGGGCAGATGAAGAAGGGGTGGTACAAAGAGGGGCTGCCTTTCTTGCCTGGTGGGGTGCAAATAGTGTTCTGGATTATCACAGAATCATACAATGGTGGGAGCTGAAGGGACCTCTGGACATCATCCAGGCCAACCCCTCTGCCAGAGCAGCAGCACCTGGGACAGCTCAAACCGGAACACATCTGGATGAAAGTCTCCAGAGAAGGAGACTCCACAACTGCTCTGGACAGCCTGCCCCACGGCTCTGTCACCATTAACTTAGAAGTATTTAGAGAAGAGAGAAGGAGAGGGTGAGGGAGCTGGGGCTGCTCAGCCTGGAGAAGAGGAGGCTGAGGGGAGACCTCATTGCTCTTTCATCTCCCTGAAAGGAGGTTGGAGCTAGGTGGTAGTTGGTCTCTTTTCCCAGGCAACAGGTGCTGGGATGAGAGGAAATGGCCTCAGGGTGCACCAGGGGAACTTTAGGTTGGACTTTAGAAAAAGCTTTAAAGGTTCTCAACCACAGGAGCAGGCTGTGCAGGTTGGTGGTTGAGTCACCTCTGTCCCCTGGAGGTGTTTAAAAGAGATGTGCTGAAGGATGTGGGGGAGTTAGAGAATGGTAGGACTGGATGATCTGGAAGGTCTCTTCCAACTGAAGCAATTTGGAGTAATTTTAGTCAGGTGAAGAAGCTCAGAGTCTGGAACTGATCTCTGCACCCTGTTGCCTGTTCTGTTCACTCAGTGGGAAAATGCCAGAGGTGGATTATGTTGTCCTGAGCGAATGGTTTGACTGGATCCAGAAGAACACTGACATCTCAGTGGATTTGATAGGTAAGGTGTGGGTGGGAGGACCAAGAATTGTTTCTGGGGTAAGAAATAATCCCATTACTTAGGTAAGAAAAGATCACTTTATTCAGGTAGTAACCAGTACCACTCCTCAGTGTACGAGTGGCTGCAGTGGGTGGCATCAGAGCATGAACCTGTGGGTGGTTCATGGACTGATGAATGCCAAAGGGGAGGTTCAATGGTAGGGCTTAGGTCAGGATTCTTCCCTTCTAGGCTTTGTGAACCAAATTCCTTTGCTTTTATAGCTGATCTTTTATTGTAACTTTTTGTTCTCACAGTGTATCTGCAGACTTCTCCTGAAGTTTGTTACGAGAGGTTAAAGAGAAGATGCAGAGAAGAGGAAAAGATCATTCCTCTGGTATTGCAGTTCTTAAATACTTCCCAAGAATGTGTGCTTCATCCCTGGGCATCTGTTACCTGAATCACTCTTTTCTAGGAGTATTTAGAAGCTATCCATCAGCTGTACGAGGAGTGGCTCATCAAACACACACTGTTTGAAGTTTCCTGCCCAGTGCTTGTGAGTAGTGTTTTGTCTATAAGCAGTTAAGCCTGTGGCAGAGGGTACACTGCAGTACACAAGTCCCTCTGCAGTCTTCCTGTAGGATCCCTTCAGGTATTGGCAGGCAGCTTTGAGGTCCGCCTGGAGCCTTCTCTTCTCCTGGCTGCACATCCCCAGCTCCCTCAGCCTGTCCTCACAGCAGAGCTACTCCAGCCCTTGGATCATAGAATGCTTTAGGCTGGAAAAGACCTCAAAGCTCATCCAGTTCCAACCCCCTGCCATAGGCAGGGACACTTCCCACTAGATCAGGATGCTCAAGGCCTCAATCTTTGTGGCCTCCTCTGGCCTCACTCCAGCAGCTCTGTGCCCTTCTGCTAAGAACACATTAGAGCTGGGGGCAGAATCTCCTCCCTTGCCCTGCTGCCCACTGATTTCTCTCAGCTATGCCTGGTGTTAGTGCAGCACTGTGCAGAAATGAAGCCCTTGTGCAGCCTGCACTTCTTCTCTGGCTGTACCAGCCCTGTTCTGGCTGGCTCACAACCCCTATTTTGTGCTGGCAAGGATTCCTAATTTCATCTTCTTTATTTCCAAGGTCATTGGAGCTGACCACGACATGCAGAAAATGATAGAGAAGTATGAAGAAAACCGGGACCAAATCCTGAACCCCTCTAATAGGCAACAGCAGTTATAGGAGTCTACCACTGCTGCATTTTAAACACATCAAGTCTGATTTGGCGACAATTTGGGGTGCTTTTAGGATTTTTAAATGTTAGTTTGTTTCATTCCTTCCTTCTCAGTTACACTTTGTAGAATGTTGTGGACTTGCTGCTCTGGGATGTTCAGACACAAATCCCAAGCGGAACAGAAAGCAGATCTCTTTCCTGTGATTAGGTTCTCTGCCACCTTCCCTGTGTCACTTTCAGCCAGCTAGAATGTGGCTTTCTCTCATCATTTCCCACTTTGATGCTGCCTCTTAAGTAATCTAAGTTTATTCTTACTATTTTTCTCCCAAGGCATTTGGAAAGAGATAGTTCCAGCAGAGCCTGATGGGGTGATAGGTTGGACTCAAGTGATCCTAGAGGTCTCTTCCAACCTGGTTACTTCTGTGATTCCAGCAGCAGAATATCAAGGAATCATTTCTGGAACTCATTAAAGATGACAGATGTGCTGGACACAGCATCTTTCTTGAGGGTTTGCTGTCCCTTCCCATCTCTAGTTTCTGTACAGAGGAAGGGGTATGGGGTGTGGGGGGGTATTTAATATTAGAGAATGAAACAACCCCAATCAGGTTGTTTTATGTCATTAATGTGAAATGTTTGCATTCTGCTCTAGATGTGTAAATTAAAATTAAAAAAAAAAATAATCCTGCAGTCATCATAAATAGCTGGGTCTGAGCCTGGAATTTATTTGCTTGTTTCTTGATTTAAAACACAGAATGGTAATAACCCCCACAGGGGGAAGAGACAGCCCAGAACACCCCAAAGAGTTAGGAAGAACAGAGAGGTACCTGAAAGAAGATGAAGTAGGTTGTGTTGGGTTGACCTAGCCAACACTTAGGCAGCTCCATAGTTGCTTGCTTCCTCCTTCCCCAGTAGAACAGGGGAGAATAGGGAGAGCAAAATTAAGAGTTCTTTTTGGGTTGAGACAGAGGAAGTTAGAAGAAAAGACGGGAAGAAAATCCCCAAAGGCAGGAACTCGGCACCTCCCCCAGGCAGAGTGATCCCAGCCAGTCACTGAGCAATGGCTGCCTCCTTGGACAAAACCTCCTCCTGATGCTTTGGGTTGGAAGGGACCTTCAGGATCATCCTTGCCCTGGGCAAGGACACCTCCCACCAACACAGGTGGTTCAAGGCCTCCTCTAGCCTGGCCTTGAGTACCTCCAGGGAGAGGGCATCCCCAACCTCCCTGGGCAAGCTGTGCCAGTGCCTCCCCACTGTACAGCAGTGCAGAGTACCCCAAATACAAGCTCCTGGTTAGTTGCTGCTTTGACCCTTAGCTGTTTCTCTCCCAGCCCAGTTTCATTCCATGGCATGGGCATCCCTTTGGCCTGGGCAGCTCAGCTGCTGGGGCTGGAGTTAGAAGAGGAGAAAAACCCTGTGACAGGCACTGCTCAGCAGCAGCCACCACACCGGGGTGCTAGCAGCAGCTGCAGCCACAACTCCCAACCACACTGCCCCAGAGGCTGTTAGTAAGGAAGTTCTCTCAATCCTAAAATGAATCTGTGTGTGCAGGTACAAAACACTCTGTGTCTGCTGGCCCCTCCCAGAGCTGAAGGCAGGCCTCTGAGCTTGCTCCAGGCTTCATTCCTTCTACACTGCTGGAATCAGATAGTGACAAGACTCCAATAATTAGTCATTAAGAAAGCATTTTACCTCCTGAAGCTTTTATAGCATCTGTTTTTCTTATACTTTTTGAGGGATAAAAGTGAATCGTTTCTGATTTACACTAAATTAATTCCAGCTAATACTTTACCTATATTAAATTCAGCTAATATATTCTACCTCCATTAATTCCAGCTAATATTTTACCTGCAGGGGAGAGAAGCAAACCATTCCTAGCATTGAAATGCTACTGGTAAAGTTCCTTTGAAGCAAGCAGTATGCAACTGTCTGCCTAAGTATCAAAAAGCATTTTGATGCCTTTCTAGGTAAGAAAGCAGCACAGAAGATGGTGCTGAAGTGCAGCAGCAGTGACTGTGCTGCTCTAAATGTAATGTTCTGTACCAGTTTGTCAGTGCTGAGGCTCCAGCTGACAGCTGATCTGATCTAGCAGTCCTGTTGCCTTTCCTTTTCACACAGCCCTTAGCTCCCCTTCTGTGAGGTGGTTTCTTTGCTACCACTGAGACACCAGAGGAGGGCAGGTTTTTCCCTGCCTGTAACCGGTGCTGAGGTGAGAGGCAGGGAAAAGGCAGCAGGAGCTGCGTCTCCCTCTTCTGGCAGCAGTGAGCAATCGCAGCTCAGTGCTGCTCCCGAACCTCTGGTGGCAGCCACAGACAAAAAAGTCATCGCCAAGAGGAGAGGGCTCTAAAGCCTGCGGTAAGGCGACTCTGCAAGAGCTAAACTCTTACTGGATACAGTAGGTATCCACTGCCCCTTGTCCTATCACAGGATACCACTGCAAAGAGCCTGGCCTCCGACACCCACTCCTCAGATATTGATAAACATTGATCAGCTTCCCTCTCAGACTGCTCTTCTCCAGACTCAACAGCCCCAGCTCTCTCATCCTTTCCTCATCAGACATGTTCCAGTCTCTTCATCATCTTCATAGCCCTCTTATACTTGAAGACCCTTTCAGGAACAGGTCTGTAAAGCAGAGTTTCTTGAAGCTGTTTGGACAAAGCTACTATTGCAAAGATCACCAAGGCCAAGAGCGAGGGGAGCAAACCCCAGGCAGCTGAGAACTAAAGCACAGCTAGAATCAAGCCTGATGGCATAACATTCCTGGGTCGGTTCTGTCAATGATGACATAAGGCTCCTGGAGTTCACTGACTTTGGAGTGATGAGGCCCCAGCTTCACCTCACTGGCTTCAGGAGAGCTACCCTCAGGCTGCAAGGGGCTCCTTTTGCCCTGGGCACTCCTTAGGTGTGAGGACTGGACATCGATACTGTGAGGTGGAACATAGGTGAGGTGAGGAGGCTCTCTGATGTGTATGAAGTACTCAGCAGCTGGATGAGCAGAAGCGGCCAGGAAGAGTCTCTTGCCATCAGAAGCAGCAGTGGGACTCTCCATGCTCCCAGCATCTGAAGATGGCTCAGGACATGCAGCTGCACTGTTCTGCCCCTGAGCACTGCTCAGGTATGTCTGTGGCATCCTGGAGTGGTTAAATTCTCTCACATGCCTATCACCTGCAGGCACATATGGCACTGAGTCGGGCAGGCCAGTTTCCTCTATTGGGTACACGAGGTCTTCCTGGGTGTCCTGGAGCTGGAGTTTTGTGAAGGTTAAAGACAGGTCACAAGCCTCCTCTTCCCTAGGCAGGCTGCAGTTCTGGAGAGATGCAAGGTCCCTGTAGGGCAGTGACTTCAGCTCGCCAGGTTCATCGGCAGGCTCTGAGTCTACACAGTTCATGGCATCACGAATTTCTGCCTCAATCGACTCCGGGGGCACTTGCTGAGCTTTGCAGGCCAAGGAGGTTTTGCTGCCACTAGAGCTGTCAGCAAACACTGCAAAAGCTGGTGGACCACTCGCTCCTGGTGAGAGTGGCCCAGGCCTGATCTCATCTGCAGCTGGCACTGCGGCGGCTGCCAGCACACGCTCCTCACTCAGGCTGGCTCCTGCCTTGTTTTCAAACGCCTCTGGAGAAAGGCTCTCACCAAAGAGAGGTGTTTGCCTTATAAAAATGTCACTGTACTCACTCAGGAAGTCCTCGCTCTCTGAGCACTGGCCTGACAAGCGCAGAGAGCTGGTGCCCTGCCTTTGGTGTTCCTGAGGCCTGTGAGTGGATGGAGCAGCTGCTAGCTGAGGCACCTCGGCTCGGCTCCTCAGGCTCCCGGCAGCTTCAAAGGACATATGGCTGTGAGCTGCCAGCTGCTGCTGAGTAGCAAGGCACAATTCTGTGTCGCTGACTGCTTTATTTTCTTCACTTTCAGCCTCCTCTTTCTGGGGTGTCTGATCATCTTTGTCCTGAAGATGCTGAAGCACCTTTGTTCTCTTCTGCAGGGTCTTCTCCACGTTGCCAGGTTCCTCTTCGCTCGTCAGTTTGAGGATGTTTTCACACTCAATCCTTGCCAGGAATATTTCAAATGCAGTCTGCTTTGTTTCCTCATTGTTCCTCTGTTTGACAAGTGAAAACTCCGTTGCTGTTGTTGCAGTGTAACCTATTTTCTCCAGCACTGTTGTGACAATGTCATCTGGGAGCACTGACTGAATGTAGTAGACGAAATTACCGGTGAACGTCTGCAACAGAAGGCAACAGATCAGCACTGGGGGGAGTGTGGGTGGGTAAGGGAAGCATGAAAGACATCCTGAAACTCAAAAGGACTTAAAAAAAACCCCACTTAAATATTTTTTAAAACCCAGGACCCTAAAAGAGTGCCTTTTGGATCAGTGAGGTGCTTCTGTCAGCATTGTTCTGTCAGCCTCTCGAGCGTTACACACATTAATTTTGTGAAGTGATGTCAGTTTAAACCTGCTGAGAGCATCAATATGCAGAAAGGAAGGGAGAAAATAATTTCAGTCAAACTAGAGACACTCAGCAATAAGTCTTAACGTGCTCTGCTGAAGAGTAGAAGCTTTTATCAACCACTGAAGGTTCAGGGAATAAATCACGGAGGTCTCAGCTTTTCCTAGACATGATGCACTCATTGTTAGTTCTATTTCTGAACCGGTGACAAGGCTGGAACAGTTCCTTTTTCCATGGCTCAGGTGTCCCTGCCCCTGGCAGGAGGGCTGGATCTGGATAACCTTTAAGATCCCTTCCAACCTAAACCATTCTGTGAAATCTATAAAATATCACTTTCTGCATCAGGTCCCCGTCTTTAGGTGTGCACGGGACAGAGCCAGAGCACGCAGCAGTTCCTCTTTTGGAGGGGATTTTTCCTACTCCACCATGCAGCCATGAGAGCTTGGATAGGTGGTAAAATCAGCGTAGCAGAAGGACACTGCCCAGCTGGCCCCTGGTATCAAACTGTCAGCAAAAGTGACACCTAATGCTCAAAAGTATCCCGTCCTTACGAGCAAACTAAGGTTAAAGCCTAGAGTAATGCGAGCCTGTCATTGTCCATTTTTACTTCTGTACCATCGCGACCGAAGGTGTCTGTCTGCAAGCGCCTGAATCGTTCAGCACTCCCGGGAGGACCCCGGAAGGTCCTGCCTCAAGGAGGACAAGGCCAGCGAACCCCTCGCAGCAGTGCTCAGGGTACCCTAACACGTCTAAGCGGGCTGCTAAGAGCTGCTCCCGGAGCCACAGGAGGGTCTGCTGTGCCTCTGTGCAGCACAGGCCCAGGAAAGAGGCCCGGCCGAGCCTCCCCAGGGCCTTGCGCCGGCCTCCGGCCCAGCACCACGGCCCTTCCCTACCTTCAGCGACCTGATCTCCTTCCTCCACGGGCAGAGGAGGAGGTTGACGCAGAGCAGCTCCAGCACCTCCAGCGCCCTGAGCAGGTCTGGGAGGACGCTGCCGCCCCGCTGGCCCCGGGCCCGCCTGCAACGCTCCGCCAGGCCGCACACGTCCAGGGCGCCGCACGCGCCCAGGGCTCCGCGCCGCCGCGCGCCCAGCAGCCGTCGCGCCCTCGCCTTCAGGGAGGCTTCATCGCACACCGACAGCTGCCCCTCCGCCCCCCGGGACGCGTAGTAGGCCAGGTAGTCCCGCAACACCTCCTCCTCGGCCGCCGCCGGCTCCTTCATGGCGGCCTCGGTCCGGGCGCGCAGCCCGCCCACGGCCGCTGCCCCCGAGCGCCATTGGCCGGTCCGCCGGCGCGCGTCCCGCTCAGTGNCCAGCCCCAGCCCTGTTCGTGTCTCCTCGCCCCGCTGCTGGTCCCCCTGCTCCCCTGGCCCAGCCCCAGCCCTGTTCGTGTCTCCTCGCCCCGCTGCTGGTCCCCCTGCTCCCCTGGCCCAGCCCCAGCCCTGTTCGTGTCTCCTCGCCCCGCTGCTGGTCCCCCTGCTCCCCTGGCCCAGCCCCAGCCCTGTTCGTGTCTCCTCGCCCCGCTGCTGGTCCCCCTGCTCCCCTGGCCCAGCCCCAGCCCTGTTCGTGTCTCCTCGCCCCGCTGCTGGTCCCCCTGCTCCCCTGGCCCAGCCCCAGCCCTGTTCGTGTCTCCTCGCCCCGCTGCTGGTCCCCCTGGTCCCCTGGCCCAGCCCCAGCCCTGTTCGTGTCTCCTCGCCCCGCTGCTGGTCCCCCTGCTCCCCTGGCCCAGCCCCAGCCCTGTTCGTGTCTCCTCGCCCCGCTGCTGGTCCCCCGGCTCCCGTGGCCCAGCCCCGCTCCCCAGAGCAGTTCCCGTGTTGGGCAGCTGTGCAATTCCAGCAGTTAGTGCTGGCATCAGCTGCCCGGGACCTTAGCGGCTGGGCTGGCGCCTTCAGCGGCGTCCCCCCCGACTCGTCTTGCCGTGAGTGTGGATTTGGCTTGATGTGTTTTTAATGTCTCATCTTTTGCTTTGTTACGTGCTGGGTTTTCTGATGACTTTGTGTCTCACCGCTGGGAGCGGTGGCTTCTTGCTAAGGCAAGCCCCGTGGAAGGGGCTCTGGAGTGCTGCAGACAAGCTGAGTTTCTCTCTGACTTGCCAGGCAAGAGGGCTTTCCAAAAGCATATGCTTCTGGTCGTCATTCCAAGTGAAAGATCATTAGGAAATACTTCTGTGGGATCTATGTGGATAATTGCTATATAAAAATTGCTGATGTAGCCAAGAGGGAAGGGGGGACAAATCCCCGTTCTCCCACCACATGTTCAGAGGAGGCCATCTGGCCATCTGCTGCCAGGGCTGAGCTTCCTCCCCTGCCATATGTGCCGGCGTGCGCAGACAGGCTCTTCGCAGGGTGCCTGCAGGCAGCCCACCTCCCTTCTCGCCATATGCAAACCTTTCCTGACCCAAGTGAGAGGTTTGGGTTCCAGGTTTCTGCAGGCTGCCTCCCACCGCAGGGGGATTGGAGTCTTTAAACTTTGCCGTTCTCATTAACATATAAATTAGCTGCAGTTTACTAAAACCTTGAGTGTTTTAGTAGAAGGGTGCAGAGGCTCTTGCTTTCTTGTTGGTTCTTCTGAGAGTTTCACATTTGCAGTGAGTTCTCCATCTATCCTCTCCTGATCTAATGCCATTTGCTGGGTTTAATAGATCCTTTTTCCCCCTGATGCTCTGAAATCTTCGAGATTATCCAGTCTAACCTTTAACCCTACACTGAAGGGTTAGCACTAAACCATGTCCCTAAGTGCCAGGTCAGAATGATGGAATGGTCTGGGTTTGGAGGGACCTTAATGATAATCTAGTTCCAATCCATGTCCCCACCAGTCCAGCTTGCTCAAGGCCCCATCCAACTTGGCCCTGGGGAGGGCACTGACAGCTTCCCTGGGCAGCCTGTGCCAGTGTCTCCCTGCCCTCACTGCAAAGAGTTTCTTCCTGATCTCCAGTCTAAATCTGCCCTCTTCCAGCCCAAGGAAGGACACAGGTGATCCCTTCTGACACATCCTTTCACACCAACTGAGTGCAGCTGATAAACACTCTCTTGTGTGAGGGTTAGGATTTTAATTTACAGGAGTCTATGGTCAGAGTTGTGTGTAGAGAGGATTTCTGCAGTTTCAGGAGGGGAATGCTGTCAGACTTTACCATGAGCAGTTCCACCAGTTAGAGGTGGTTGCCATTCAGCAAGTACACTGCTACTGACCTTGCTGTGCTGGAGTATTTCTGAGAAAACTGGCCTGTTATTTCCTGGCTTTTCCTCTTTTCCCTTGGTGGCATATTGCATTTCCCAATCTCCTGGCTTCAGTATTTTTCAGAGCCTGTGAGGGTTTTTGATGCTTCTTGAAATGCCTGAGGGTATTTGAAGGGTACAAGTTTTCACTGCAGCAGTGTTGCAGCCTCTTCCCTTCCTGCCCTTGCTGATCATGGCTGGGTACACTCCACCTGAGCAGGAGGGACCTGACTGCTCTGATGGATGCTTGTTTCTTGTGCAATCCAAATGTAAGTGCTTGAAACACAATGTTGCTTAGATGCCTGATGAAGAGGATCCCAAAGCTGGCACTGACACAATGAAGAGCACAGAAGCTGGTGAATGCAGGTCAGTGCTTTACTAAAAGCTTTGGGTAAGGATCTGTATACTGCAAATGGAAGCAAAAGAGATGAGTACAGAAACACAGCATTGGTACCACATAGCAAGAAACAGCGTGGCCAAACAGTTTGCTTTCTGACAGTGATAATGGCATAAATGAAAGCCTGTGGTCAGCCTGGTTTAGGACTGCCAGTAAAATTATGCAAGAGTTTAGGGTAAAATCCAATACAAATTTCTTATGAGGAGCATCAGGAGACATTCTGTTAACTTTGCTGAGATATGTAGACTCATTCCAGTCGGAAAAGGCCTTTGTCCAGTACCTTAAATATTCTCCAAGCCATGAAATGATGTTCTTACTGCATCATTACAGCAACATGAGCACAGGAGTAGCAGCAGAAGCTGCTAGAGCAGCTTCAGAGCTCTGCACTTCTGAGTGTTGTTTGCAGAGGTACGTGGGTTGGCTTTACAAACGTTTTTCCCCCGTAGCTTTGCTGGATGTTACCTGGTCAAAGACATTAACAGGAGCAGAAGATTCAAAGCCAGTACTGCAAGTGATGATGGTAAGTTACCACTAAAGGCAGCATACTTTACTTTTGATTTGCCCTTCGTGTTTTAAAGGCAGAACGTCTGTATGTAGTGGTCACCTGGGCAAATGCTGCAGGGTGGGAGTGTATGGCTGGGTTGGCTGGCACATCGGTGGGGCGATTCTGATGGGCACGTCCCTGGTGGTGAGCTGTGTGTAGATGCTAAGTAGACGCTTTGGCTTGAGGAGGCAGTGTGCCACAAGAGGGAGCAGCCAGCTGCCTGTAACCAATGCTGCTACACAGCATCCGGGGAGCGCCGTGGGGCTGTCCCGACCGCTGGCAAACCAAACAGGCTTGGATTAGTTCTCTCTCATCTTAATGATGCATTTCTGTCGTGAGGTAAAATACAACTCTCCCGTTTTCAGCGGAGGCCTCCTTCAAACGAGTTTCCTTTTTAGCCACAAAGTTAGTGGAAGGGCAGAAATCCCTGCCGGGTTAAGAGCCAAGCAAGTTGAAAGCATTTCCCACAATACACAGATATAAGCATCCCTAACACAGCAGAAGCTTGCCTGCCAGGTGTGAAAAGCCCTCTCTGCTTGCCTTCAGAAGACCTTCAGGTTTACCTCAGGCCCTCTGTGCCTGTCTTCAGAAGAACCTCCAGGTTTGCCTCAGAAAGAGGCTCATTTCTCGGGGGGATCACTTTTGCCCTCTCACATTTATCAGAACTCCCCTTCCACCTCCCCACTAGCAGCCTGAAGTAAGCAGAACCTGGTCCCAGTGACTTACCCTGTTCTAGGCAGGTCTCCAAGAGCTGCAGGAAGACTCAGCTGTCCTATTCTGCATAATAAACCTCTGTGCTCTTTCACTTCTCACTTTACTGCCAGCAAAACTGGTACATTTCTGTGGGAGTTCTCATTCCTGGCTCCTAATAGATGCTGCAGACTTTTGTCTCTCTTATTGGAGGAGCCTTTGCACACCTCAGAAGTGTTTCTGTGCAGAGCAATACCTGTTAAAAACAGACATGGCCTCTGCTGTGGCAGTGCTTGTTTTAGGTAGAGCCTAATGAGAATACTGAAAGCCTTGCTGTACTGCCACAGAATTCTGTTCTGATAGTTGAGCAAAACAGATATTTACTCATCTACTTAGCCAAAAAAAAATCCATACTTACCTTATCATGTGCATATGAGTCAGTAATGGAATCATTTATACAGCAGTAAAGAACCATGTAATTACTTCCCATCTAAGTATTAATTATCATTGTGTCAGTCTTTGGAGTGGTGAATGATGATTACAGTGGGAAATGATTTAGTATTTACAGAAAACCTAAGTGTAATTTGGAGAATTTGGATGATGCTTCCTTTCAAACACTCTTAGATGGTTACTGATTTTGACATAGCTTTCAGGGGGGTAGCAGACTGGAAGCCACGTTAGCGGTGTGAAAATGAACCCCTAAGTGGGTTCTGCTTTCCATCAAAGTAAGGGATTGAGTGGAGCTAAGCCTCTGATAACTCTAACTGCTACTGTCTGAGGATGTAGCTCAATCCTTGTGTGGAGATAGGAGGGGGTCTGTACCATGAAAGAGCAAACTCTCTGCTATTCCTGCTGCTGTGCATCTGCAACTTCCTAGAATCCTGGAATGGCTCAGGTTGGAAGGGACCTTAGAGCTCAGGGAAAAGAAAGGGAACTCAGCTGCTCAAGGCCTCATCCAGCCTGGCCTTGAACACCCCCAGAGAGGAGGCAGCCACAGCCTCCCTGGGCAGCATGTTCCAGAGTTTCACCACCCTCATACTGAAGAACTTCTTCCTCAGCTCCAGTCTAACCCTGCTCTGCCTCAGCTTCAAACCATTCCCTCTTGGCCTGTCTCTAGACACCCTGATGAACAGTCCCTCTGCAGCCTTCCTGCAGGATCTCTTCAGGTAGTGGCAGGCAGCTCTAAAGTCCCTCCTGTACACACTCAGCAAATGGAAGCGTGGGGGAGGTCCAGGTCTGTGACCAAAGGTTAGATTTGTGGGTAGCAATATTTCAGTGGCAAGGCTGGTGCCTAGTTAAAGGGGTTTGTGCACAAAGTGAGGGTCTCTGTTCCTGTGCATGCCGACTTCACTATCTGCTATTTACATCACACACATTGCTAGAGGTCAAGGGCCTTTGTAATGCTACAGGATGCTTGCTGAAGAGACCTGCTCGTGCCAGAAAATGCCATCCTGCACAGGAACTGGCATGAAGCATCTCCTGTGATTGCAGGAGCTGCCTTTCCCTTGGCTGCAGCAAGTGCCCAGGAAGCACATGCAGCTCCCAGGCCTGCACACAGCTGCAGCACAGCTCCCATAGGCAAAGCCAGTTGGGCTTTGGGGTCCCACTGCCATGTCTCCATCTCTTGCTGATGGTTTCTTTTGAGGAAGACTTTGCAGCAGGCTTTGCATGACTGGCACTGGCAGTGTGCTGTCTCTGGCTGCTGAAATACACATTTAGACAAAGAGATACTCAAAAATGTCAACACATTGAATGGCATCTACTGGTGACACCTACCAGAACAACACAATGCTCTTCTTTCTCCTCCTGCTCTAAACCATGCAGAGCAGCCTAAAATCAGCAGGTGGACCTGCCTGGCTAACATGTATCTACATCAAGAGTGGCTGATTTCAGGGTGTTCCCAGATGCTTCACAAAGGTCAGCTGCTTGGCACTGCTTTGGATGCTGCATGATGCCATGGAACACTGAAGCACAAAGAAGGAAGTTTAGGAAAACTTTCAAAATTCACTGTTAAAAAAAAAAAAAAAAAGGAAAAGGTAAAACCCCATTGCATCCCTGTTTAAAAATATAAAATAGGTTAAAGCTTTCAGAGAGTTTATTCTTCCGTGGAAATGTTTGTTTGTTGGTCTGAGTTCTTCAGAATAACTGAAGGAAAGAGCCATAGGTGTTCACATGATTCGGTTCAGAAGGGTCTGGTAGGCAGTAGGAGAGTTTTTCAGTACTTCCACTGGGACAACTGGGATGGGGATGTTCTGGTCACACACCACAGCCTCGTACCGGGGAGCAGCCTCTGGAGCAAGAGATGACAGAGAGATGGCCGAAATGGGCTGCTGCAGCTCCTGCAGCCTGGCTGCCTGATTTGCAGCCTGTCCTGTAGTCCCAGCTGCTGCTGCTTCTTCCAGGCTAACGTTCAGAGGTATTTCATTTGTTTGGCAAGGGTCCGTAAGAGAATACGGAGGGGGATCATCTGTGGGGATATAGATCTGTGTTGCTCCTGGTCCCACGCATTCATCATAGCTGAAAAGAAAAAAAAAAAAAAGAGTTTTTCATTAGATTGCTGTGAAAAATGCCACAGGATGTTACTGACAGCACCACAGGGGCAGGTGGAGTGAGAAAATGATCATCTGGTGTTGTGTTCCTCAGCCCTCATCCTTGCTTAGCCTCCCATGTGCGACTCTGGAGAGCAGGAAGCTGTAACAGCACATCTCTGCCTGTCTGGAAATGATCCCTGAGGACTCAGTGGAAGTTCATCCCCCGTCCTCCTGCATGAAGGTAACCTCTGTGGCAGCACTGCTGAGCTCAGCTCCCTGGGCACAAGCCCAGCTCCTTGCAGCTGGCTGTGCAGAAGGAGTAAGTGCTGGCTCCCAGAGCTGTGCACGCTGCAGCAGTCACCACAGGTGTGACACAGCAAGGGCTCCTTCCTCCTCACAGCTGCTTTTAAGGAGTGAGTTAGAAAATGGCTGGGAAAGAGGAGTGGTCTTGGCATTCTTCAGTTATCCTCCTGGTCTCCCCTAGAGCTTGCTGAGGTGCAGAGCTGTGTGGAATAATGCTGACAGACTCATGCTGGTCATTGTGAGACTCAGCAGATCCCCATCACATCCCTCCCAAAAAGGAGGAATGCCAGGCAGACTGCTTTGTGGGATTTTCCTGGGAAGCCAGCTCAGGTCTGTTTGCTGTGAAACACCCAAACCAAACAACAAATCCTCTGCCTACTCAGTTGACCTGAAAAACAGTTTTGTGGAGCCAGACAAATTAAGAACCCATTTCCTCAACCATGCTAACTGCAGAGCTATTAAGATCTTGGCTACTTCCTGAAACTCAGGATATTTAGCGTGTGTCTTCCCAGTAGACTGCAGGCAGTCTTTCTGCTCCTGTAATTGCATTACTGCCAGGCTAAATCCAAGCTAATAAACCCTGCTGGTGGGTGATAAGTGGCCTGCAGCAGGGCAGCTTGCATGGCTTGTAGTGAGCTCAAATCTACTGCCCTCAACCATGGAGCACCTGCCTTACAGAAATGCTTGGTTCTGCTGCATCTGTTCACACCTTTCCCTTGGAGCACTTTTGGTTGTGCCTAGTGTGGGTGATGGAAGTGGGGTTGAGGGAGGGAAAAAGGAAGAAAGTGAAATCCTACTGCTAGGTTGCTAAACAAATATAGAGTCATAGAATGCATCTGGTTGGAAGGAACCTTCAAAGGTCACCTTGTCCAGTCCCCCTGCACTGACCAGGGACACCTCCAGCCAGATCAGGTTGCTCAGGGCTCCATCAGGTTTGACCCTGGATGTCTCCAGGAATGAGGCCTCAACCACATATCTGAGCAACCTGGTCCAGTATTTCACCAACCCCATGGTAAAGAACTTCCTCTTCAGGTGTTGCTATTTTTACTTCCCTTTTATCCTTTATATTCATGAGGAGAATGTTTTTAAATTCAGATGAGAACATTTTCATTTCCCCATCAGCAAGAAAGGCATTTAAAACATAAAGCTGCTCTGAAGATCCTCAGCAGGGCTGCTGGGTACCTCAGAAACAAGCCCCAGCATACAGGAGGTCCAACTGTAGAGGAGATTTCAGCCCCTACCAAGCCTGCTGAAGCTTTCTAAGCATACCTGATACTCTTTCAAAACACCTTAGACAGGAACCCCTCATGAGCTGAGCTGAGGAATGGGAGAGGCAGTCTTTGCAGCATGACTTACTGTGAGCTGCAGCTTCACTTCATGTATATTTTGCTCCTCCAAAGCCCAGTGAATGTATTTTAAATCCTGCCACAGGTTTTGACTGACTTCATCAGGCTACTGAAGAGCACCTACTGGGTCTTGTTACCATAGTAAAAGAGTTTCAGGCTGGAAAAGCCCACAGTAAAGTCACTTGGAAGGTGGAAAATTTTGAATCCTTTTGCTGGGACCCAAAAGGAAAGAAGCTTCTCTGTCCTGATTTGGGGCCCAGGCTTGGCTCAAGGGAAGTCTGCCACTGCCCTAAAGGAGAAATGGGCACAGTATGAACCTTCTACTTCATGTTGGTTTCTGCATCTCTCTCCCTTGGTCAGGTGGGAATTTTGATGGGGAGTGGTTGGGCACTTTTATGTCTCTCTGGTGCTAACACTGATGTTCCAGAACAGTTTCTTAGAACAAGCTAGGACACAAGGTAGTTAAGTCCAGCATGAGCTGGGGAGCTTACAGGAAGTGTAGGTCAGCTGGTGCTAACCTCTGTCACTCATGGAACTCCACAGAATAGAAAATCCTCCTTTGGGCCTGTTTCAAATTGGAAATGGAATTGGTATAATCTTAGACCTGTCTGCTAAAGAAATGTGTTCTCAGAGCTGGCTGACAGGAGGCTGAGCTTGTGCTGGGCAATCTGGCCAGCTGCCCACTCAGGCTGCTGCTTGGGTGTCAGCTGCCTTTTATTGGTAAGGACTGGTGGGTGTGGGTCCAAAAAATAACCTCAGTTTTCAAGTGGATTTATAGGAAGTTCCACAAATTGAGATGCCAGGATCAGAATAATTTTTCACATGTGAACTTTCTGCTTCAAAACATTTACCCCATCTGTACAAGGCCATTTATTATACAGTGTGACTTTGGCATACAGGAAGAGCTGCCTGTGGAACGTGCACGGAATAGCAAAAGCAAAGATGTGTGGGTTGTGTGTTCACACCTGCACTGCACAGGTGTACAGGCACTCACACAATGGGCTGGGCTTACACCAGCTGAATTCAAACCAGACTGCTTAAACAGGAATAAAACAAGGAAAGTACTGCCTTCAGTTTTGGGCTTCCCAGTTGAAGAGGGACAGGGATCTGCTGGAGAGTCCAGTGGAGGGCTACAAGGATGCTGAGGGGACTGGAGCACTGCCTGGTGAGGAGAGGCTGAGGGACCTGGGGCTGCTTAGTCTGGAGAAGATAAGACTGAGAGGGGATCTAATAAATGTTTATAACTATCTGAGTGCTGGGCTTCAGGGCTGGGGGCTCCCTTCTCTCAGAAGGGAGACTTGCTGGAAAAACAGAAAAACCTTTAAAAGTTTCATGAATTTTCATTTCTTTTTTCTTTTTTCTGTTTGATTTTTCTGTTTACTGTGATCTTAACGTCAGTAATAGATGAAAGTTCTTTAAAAACAACCTGTTTTTCTTCTGGAAGTGAAAATTTGACTGATAAAATAGTATCTTCTGAAGAAAGGTGTTCATAAGCAACTTCCCTTGTGTTTCATGAGCACGCCATCAAAACCATACATTTTAATGTGAACACCAGTAAATAAGAATTTGCTGTACCCATGCCTTTATTTAATAAGATATTCTGCTAAGGAAAATTCAAATTTATCCTTGAACTAAACAACTTCTGTCTATATTTTGAGTTTGTGTGACCTGCATATTTGTAGCAGGTATAGGTCTAACAGTTTTGTTTCTTTGCAAGTGCAGGACTAGAACAGTCAGAACCTTAGGGAAGTGCTTACCAGGGAGGTGAATCAGGATACATGACGTTGACCTGAGAAAGTGTATCCAGATAGGAACCAAAATCAAAAGCTGGGGGAAACTCCTCCATGCAGGTGGATCTCAGCTCTCCAAAAGAGCCACCATAGGAGAAGCCATCTGGAGCTGGAAAACACACAATGAATACTTGCTGGTTTTATCCTGCCTGGTGGATATTCTCAGACATTATCACTCTTCATACCACTGCCATAAACCACAAAATCAAACCAATCCGAGGCAGAAGAACCAGGGTTCACACTGCCATAAACCACAAGATCAAACCAATCTAAGGCAGAAGAACCAGGGTTCACAGGAGCTTTCTATTCCACTAAGAGCAAGTTACCATCATCTGTATATCACAGAATGGTAGAATCCCAGAACGACTCAGGTTGGAAAGGACCTCAAAGCTCATCTGCTCCAACCTCTGCACCACAGTCAGGGACACCTCTCAACTAGACTCAGCAGCCCAAGACCTCATCCAACCTGACCTTAAACACCTCCAGGGAGGAGGCAGCCACGACTTCCCTGGGCAGCCTGTTTCAGTGTCTCCCCACCCTCACTGTAAGGAATTTCTTCCTATTCACCAGCCTCAATCTGCTGTCTTCCAGCTCAAAGCCATTGGCCCTCATCCTATCACTACAAGCCCTTGTAAGAAATCCCTCCCCAGCTTTTTTGTAGGCCCCTACTGATGTACTGTCTACACTGATGTCCTCAATGGCATCATTAATGATGATGACAGCTGAAATGATGTTTGGATGCACTGTGGCTGTGCTTATATCCAGTTATTCTGTGGTCAGAAGAGAAGTCATTGCCCAGCCCTTCTTGTAGGTTCCCACTGCCGGAGTGGTAACCCTCCAGGCTTTCCAACACATCGAGGTTACATTCTGTGCTGTACTGAGGCTCCAGTGGGACATGAAGATAAACTATAAAGAGTAGTGATGGAGAAGGACTCCCACACCCTATCGAGGGGAAAGAAGCTGTTTATGAAATGCTGTTGGCACTGGCCTTGTTTACATTAACCACTAACTACAGAGCTCGCACCATGGGAACTCAGAGCCAGCACAAAGATGCTGTTCAACAGCAAATCTGCCCCTGACCTGCTTATCCTGGGTTTTATTTTACTTTTTTATCCCTTGCACAGCAGCCAGATGCTTTTTGTTGCCTGCAGCACCAGATAATAATGGAGTTAAGCATTTTCTTGCTGTAAGTAGCTGGCTTACCATAAGCAGCATCTCTCCTGGGATGTGGGTGTCTCAGGCGGCCGTCCTTGCGCAGGCTGCCCACGATGATTGTAATGCAGGACAGAAATAGCACAAGTCCAATCACTACTCCAGCCACCAGGAGAGGTGAAACAAGTAAACTGGTATCGTTTCCATTGTCCCCATAGCTGGGGAATTCACTGCTTGGGCTGCTCTGGTTCAAGTGAACTTCTGTACAGCAGAACAGAAGGAGAGAACATGTCAGTTGTGAAGAGAGACAAAGCGTGGTTATACAGATGCCAAATTGAAGGGCTTCAAAGCCCTAAGAGACAGCCTGGGGCAGAACCCTGTTTGAACTCATGCTCTTATGAACAAATTTCTTCACAGAAAGGGTTCTCAGGTACTACAACAGGCTGCCCGGGGAGGTGGATGTAGTGCTGAGGGATATGGTTTAGTGGTAGTGGCTTAGCGGCAGTGGTGGGATTGTGAGCTCTAGGCAAGCAGCTGGACCTGATGATCTCAGAGGTCTCTTCCAGCCTCAACAATTCCATGTACTGTGTACAGTTCTGGAGCCCCCAACACAAGAAGGACATGGAACCGTTGGAGCCAGTCCAGAGGAGGGCCATGAAGATGCTCAGAGGGCTGCAGCAGCTCTGCTACGAGGACAGGCTGAGAGAGTTAAGCTTAAAAAGAAGATGATGGCTTCAAGCCAAAGTGTATTATCGTTGGCTACCACTTGACATTGAGAGAACTGATCAGATACATAAAAATCCTGGGGAATTAGCATGTAGTAGGGCTTTTGTTAATTATTTAGAAGCACTTGGCTGTTGGCTTGGAATCTTTATGAGCAATTAAGATAGCCAAGAAATGTGCTGAGCTGTTACAAAGCATTTTCTGAATTTTCTGAAAATTAAACTGTAGCATTACATCAAAAAGGTAGGGAAAGCTTAAGTGCTCTTAGCAACAAAGAACTTTTGGGTATATGATATGGTGGAGGGGTAGATCCTGCTGAGCTCATTGCCCTTGCACTAGAGCTCAACTTCCTCCAACTTCTAATCATGTTTCTCATTTGTACACTTGGGATTTTTTAACTCTCTCTGTTGTTATGTGTCCACCAGGTGTCTGCTCCTGCTGCTTGCCAGATGTCTTCATCTTGTTTATTTTTTTCCTTGCAAATTTTGTCTTTGGTAGATTTAAGACATCCCAGCAGAGGCAGTTAGCTGAAATCACAACTGCAGAGAACTGACACCTGAGCTGAAAGCACAGGTGGAGCATTTCTTGCTACTTTGGCTGGCTTGATAAAAGGGAAGAATCAAGCTGTTTGCCACCATGAAGAGATGTGTCTGGGATGTCAGCCTGCTCTTTTGGAGAGTCCTGTTGTGCCAGCTCGGTGTGAGTACTGATATTTGGTTATGTTTTGCTTGATAGGCTCTCTCTTGTGCTCCTTCTTTGTACTCCAGGTGTTATTCTTTTATTTCAGCACATTTAGCTGGCAAGTTCTCAAGACTGCCTTAGCTGGAACAGGAGGCTGTGGATACCTCCTCCCTGGAGGTGTTCAGGGCCAGGCTGGATGAGGCCTTGAGCCACCTGGATATAGAAATGCTGTGTTGGTTTCATTTATAATTGACATGTGGTTCCAGATATTTCTATCTCATAAAGAGAACAGCAAGAGCAGGGTGCTGCTTGGTTGGGTTTTTTTTGAGCTGAATTACATTGTTTTCCATGAAAGTGAAAACTGTGACTAATAGATGCATGAATGTAAGTCCTTTGTAACTCATGTTTAGAGGATTAGCTGTACTGGATGCACAAACCACTGCTTTTATCCAGTGAAGGGAGCTGTGTAAGCAGGCACAGCACAAATGGAACATGTTGGCTGTTGCAGTCATGGATACAATGCTAGGGGCACATATGGCTGAGTGAACTCTTAATTTACCATGACAGTGCTAGTGGAGAATTGCCTCCTCTCTGCTCTGTGTTGGACATCAAATTATCAGTCTGCAGACCCCTTTGAGTTGCACCTGAGACCATTTTACCTAGCACTCCTGCATCTCAACAGACCAGCTTGTAAAATAACTTTAGGTAACTGAGTTGGCAGTTCAGGACATAGTTTGGTGGCCATGGTGGTGTGAGGTTGATGGCTGGACTCTGATCTTAGAAGTCTCTTCCCACTGAAACAATTGTCATAGAAGTAGAGAATCATAGACTGGGTTGGGTTGGAAGGGACCTCCAAAGGTCATCTGGACCAACTCCCCTGCAGTGAGCAGAAGGTGTAGTACAACTCAGCTTTCTGTGGCACATGTTGTGCTTTTTCCTTCTCATTAAACTGTCTTTGAAGGGAGGCTCCTTATCCCTTGCAAGCAATGAAGTTTCAGCTGGGTTAGATCTACTCGGAGCGAATGTTTTGCTGTGCAGGTGTGTCATGGGAGTTTGGTTCATCCAGGACAAAGGCCTTTGTTAGGAGTGGCTTCTCTCCTGCTTTGGCTGTACCTGCTTGTATCCCAGATGAGGCAGAAGGGGAGCACTGCATGTAAACAAGAATCATATCTCTGTGTACTGAAATAGATGTGGATATTTTAATTGTCTTTTTTTTCTGAGGACACATCGGCTCCAGGGAAGCTGCAGTGGTTTCTGTAATTGCCCCTTTGATGTTTCTCCCTGCATTTAGGTGTTCTAATCATCCTTAAAGTAAAAAAACCAAACCCTCCCTAGGACATGAGGCTGTGTGTGGTGGGGGACACTTCAGGTTATCTGATGCTCTCGGCTCCAAGTGAATGTGGAGCGTCCTTACGGGTACAAAAGCTGCCTGTGACCTTGAGCAGCTCAGCCAAGGCAGGAGGGGTGGCCTCTCCTCTGAGATCCCTAACTCTGCCTTTTTATCATCTCTGCTGGCTATCAGATAATGACTTTTCTCTTCTTGCATTGACATCCTTATTATAGATCCAAAATGAGTAAGATTGGATCACCAGCAGCCTGCAAATTGAGAATGTCAGAAGCAAAGAGAAGGAGGCTGCACAAGGGCTCAGCAAATAAATCTTTTCAGCTGCTCTGGCTTTAGGGTATTATGTTGATGTCACAGCAGTGTGTATAGGTGCTGCTTCAAATTAACAGGGAAAAATCTTCCCATTTTCAGATCTGTGCTCTGTTTTATCAACATGATAAATACCCCTGCAGTGAAAGGAATCACTCTGGAAGTGTAACAGCCTACTTAGCGAGGGGACAATGTCTTTCTTCCTCTATTTTCTCATATACAAACAACTTTGAACTAACACAATTTTATAAGCAGGACCCAAACCTATTATTTTTTTCAGGCATTCCGTGTTAGGGCTTGGAAATAACTATGATGAGAATCCTGTTTCACCCATTAAAGTAAAGTTGCCTTCACAGTCTTGGATCTAGCTTAGGTTGGATGTGACTTGACTGGGGCAAAAGCAGTAACTATTTTTTTTTTTTTCCTTGAGACAAAGTCTGGTGGTGTCCCCAGCATAAGGACATGGAGCTGTTGGAGCAAGCCCATGTAGGGCCACAAAGATGATCCAAGGGCTGAAGTACCTCTGCTATGAGGACAGGCTGAGTGAGCTGGGGGTGTTCAGCCTGGAGAAGAAAAGACTTGGAGGTACCTTAAAGCTGCCTTCTAATACCTGAAGAGCTCCTGCAGAAAGGCTGCAGAGGGACTTTTCATCAGGGTGCCTAGAGACAGGTTTGAAGCTGAGGCAGAGAAGGCTTGTAGAAGAGTAATTAACTGCTTAGAAAATAATGACAACTGAACTAGTGATGCAGCTGGTCGTGTCAGGAACAGGCTGCTAGGATAGAAACCTGTTAAATGCTCTTTTCTTGAAGAGGTGCTAGCATATGTGGTATATCTCAGCCTTCCCTTCAAGGTGACTTGAATTTTAAAAATAATTAAAATGCTTTTGCAGTGTTGTGCAGTGCCATATGAATGATGGTGTTGCTAGCAGAGAGCACACAAAGCCTGGAGTATGACTTATGTATCTGTAAAGGCTCCAGCAGCCTCTGCCTGCATAAATCAAGAGGCTTTCTCACACCATTAAGAACTGACTTTTGTCTGAATAGGACCAGGACTCATGCTCAGACAGCTGCAGGAATGTCAATAACTGCCAACAGGTATTGATCCTTGGGATAGTTTCAGTCACCTAGTTTCTTTGCTGCAGGGAGCCACCAAAATTCAAGGACACGGAAAAATTTATAGAAATATAAGCACCCAAATATTACTACTTGGAACCCTTGGGGTGGGGGAATTCCTTTCTTTGAAATCCTTAGTGCTTACTCTAGGAGATCTGTTGGGTCAGTGTGAGTACAGGGCTTGCCATGCAGCCAGACACCATCCCCTGCATCTGCTGTGTCTAGGGGCATGGATTCTGCCCTCACTTATTTATCTTTGGCTGGCAGGCTTGGAGAGGAGACCTACACCACTGAAGGGCTGGGAAAAGAAAGCTCCTTCCAGCTGACAGGCAGTGGTGTTTCTCCTGGAGTATCATAGAATAGTAGGGGTTAGAAGGAACCTCTGGAGCTCATCCAGTCCAACCCCCCTGCCAAGGCAGGATCACTTACAGAAAGCCACACAGGAACACATCCAGGTGGGTTTGGAACGTCCCCAGAGGTGGAGACTCCACCACCTCTCTGGGCAGCCTGCTCCAGTGCTCTGTCACCCTTAAATTAAAGAAGTTCCCCCTCATGTTCTAATGGAACTTCTGATGTTCAAGTTTGTGTCTGTTACCCCTGTCACTGGCCACCACTCAAAGCAGCCTGGTCCCATCCTCCTGACACCCATCATTGCAGTACTGATCAGCATTGCTGAGATCCCCCTCAGGCTGCTCTTTTCCGGACTAAACAGTCCCAATCCTCTCAGCCTTTCTTCATAAAAAAGATGTTCCAGTCCCATTACTCTCTCTTTGCTGTGTCCTCTCCAGCAGGTGCCTGTGCTGCCTGAACTGGGGAGCCCAGAACTGGACACAGTGCTCCAGATGTGGCCTCACCAGGCATCACAGAGGGAGAGGAGAACCTCTCTTGACCTGCTGGCTACTCTCTTCTTGATCCAGCCCAGTAGCTTAACCTTCTGATGCCTTGCACTTAGAGCTCACTTTACAGGTTCCACATAATTCCTTCTGAGCAATGATATCCTGTTGGTTGCTCTTCCATTGGAGGCAACAGAGAAGAGTGACCTTAAAAACAAACCAACCCTCCCCAAACTCTAAATGTAGGCTTTAGGAAAGTCCATTTAGTCATCTTCCTATGGAAGTCACAGTCTGTGTATGTGTGTATTTGAAATACAAGATGCATTTTGCACTTCAAGGCTAGCTTTAGCATAGGGTAAACATCCCTAGCTGTTAGAGGTGAGGGAGCTGCACCTTCCTGTGCTGGAAAAGTCAAAAGGGTCCTGGGCTTGCTGCCCAAACAGAAGATGTTGGCTAAACCAGACTGATACTTAGAGATGCCCTGAGAACCACCTCTGTATGCTGCTGCACTGTTTTCTCTCCAGGCAATGAGAAGTCTGTGGCTGTTCCTCTCTGTTCTCACCACTAAGCTATGAATTCTTTTCAAAAGGGATTTAAAGAAAAGGAATTTAAAGGGGAGAGAGCTTGCAGTGTGTTGATTATGCTCTAAAACAACAGCCTCTTGCTTACTTGGTATAGTCCTGGTGATGTTTCCTTTCTTTTGTTGTCTACAAAAACGAACATGTTGCATTCTCTCTGTATTGTCATGACTTTATATCATCAGGGAAACTTCTTGTCTTTATTAACTCATGTTCCAGGGAGTATTTTCAGAATGAGTACTTAGTGAAGTCCACCTTGACTGCTGCTTGCAGCGTAGTACTCAGGGCAAGAAAGCATCTGGAGCCCAACAAAAGCTTGTGGGCTGACCTCTTAGTGACTGTATCTTACTGCAGTGTCTTTTCACAGCCTGACCTCTTGTTTCTCTACCAGTTATGCTTTTGCTGTGCTATACCACATAGTCTACTCCTACCACGGAGAATCAGATGCCTAGACCAAAGCATGTGTGAAAAGGAGCCAGCTGAAAAGCAGAGGGATCCACAGCTTATTCTCTTGGTATTAAACTAGTTTCAAGACAGAGAAATGCATCTCTGAGCCAACAGTTTCCATCTGAGAGAATCTGAGGAGAGAACAATGCTATTTGTAATCCCCTGCTAAATGCAAATAAGTTCCGTGTCTCTCTCTTCTGGAGACTGCTTCCCTGAGTCAGTGGAGTTCATTTACATTTTGGTGACATCTACAAGAATTTTGCCAACACAGCTCATTACTGCAAACATTGTGTCAGTTCTGACATTTCCCTTTCCTCAGAGAATCCCCACAATGTCTGCTGTTGTTCTCAGACTCAAGGCTTGGCTGGCAGAGGCATGCAGACAGCAGCACCAACCTTAACCATAGCTGTCCCTCAGCTGGCAGAGCACCATTCCCTGAGCCAAGCTGCCACAGCTTTTTATACAAACGTGGAATTGTTTTGGCTGGCAGAGCCCTGTAGGACCATTGAGTCCAACCATCAACCCAACACCACCACAGCCATTAAACCTTGTCCCCAAGTGCTGTGGCAACAGGTTTCTTGAACACCTCCAGGGATGGTGACTCCAGCACCTCCCTGGGTAGTCTGTTCCAATGCCTGACCACTCCTGAGCAAAGAAATTTTTCCTTCTCTCCAACCTAACCCTCCCCTGACACAATTCCAGGCTTTTCCCTCTTGTTCTATCACCTGATCCTAGAAAAAGAGACCAACTCCCACCTCACTGCAACCTCCTTTCAGGATTCTCTTTAGGTATCTTTCCAAGCATCACTGGAGACTCTCATAAACAACTGTGATTCACAGAGCTTGTCATTGATGCTGGAGAGGAGGAAGAAATTCTTGCCAGTGAGGGTGGGCAGACACTGGCACAGGTTGCCCAGGGAGCTTGTGGATGTCCCCTCCCTGGAGCTGTTCAAGGCCAGGTTGGATGAGGCCTTGAGCAAGCTGGGCTGGTGAGAGGTGTCCCTGCCCATGGCATAGCATTGGATTGGGATGACCCTGAAGATCCCCTTCTGACCAAAACCATTATCCAGTTCCATGGCCTGGGAGCAGCCTGGATGCAAATGTGCAAAGAGGTTGTAAAATGACAAATTCCCTTTCCTCTGTAGGAGTTGCTTTAAAAGGAGATCTCCTGGACTAAAAGTGAAATGGAAACAAAAGAATGCATTCACTGGGGCAAAATGTGATCATTTCAATGGTTGTGGTCTCTCTGGAGAGCCCTTAGGTTCATATCACAGCTGTTTAGATAACTGTACTGTGTCTCCCTTGGAATCTGCTTTTCTGACCAGAACACTCCAAAATCAATATCTGGGAACATTCATATATTCCCTCAGTCTGATGACAAGATAATGTCAATCATCCTGGTGGGCTCCAGGCAGGATTATCTAGAGAGAACTTTCCTTAGGCAGGATTACCTACAGGACTTTACAGAAAGCTGCATAGAGAGTGATGGAGATTATTAATCTAAATGGCTTCTGTGCTTACTAGAAAGGGAATCTGCAGGATTATCTGGGTAGATGCAGCTTTCAGCACAAACATAAACCTGGCTCCTCTTAATAGGAGCCTTAAGTAAAGTCTTTTTGACAGCGTTAGTGTTTGTGTGGAGGAGTATCAAGGAGATGGAGACTCCCTTTTGACAAAGAGCCCCATGATACACAAAGAGACAAGGGGTGATGGGGACAAGTTCCTGATGGGGACATTCCCATTGGACCCCAGAAGAAAATGTTTCCCCATGAGCACAGTCAGACAATGGAATCATCTCCCAAGGGAAGCAGTGGAGTCTCCTCCACTGGGCAGTGTGAAGACTCAGCTTGGCAGGGTGCTGAGCCAGCTCACTGCAACTCCACTGGCACCTAGAAAGGCTGGAGCAGATGATCCTTGGGGTCCCTTCCAACCTGGTACTCTGTGAAGTGACATAAGGACCCTTAATGCCTTTGGTTCTGAAGGCTGCAGTCATGCAAGGCTTGGAAAGAGGGAGAGATGATTGCATAGGGTATGTCCACCTTTGGCTTCAGGGGGAAAATGCTTTGTTTCCTGTGGGAACTGTGTGTGTGTTTTAGCCTTCAACACTAAATAATATAGCTTTAAAACCCCCAAACCCACAGCTAACCTGAGGCTCTAGAGATACCTATGATCTTTGTATGCATCTATGTTCCTGTGCTAAATGGTTGGCTGGGGGAGCAGAAAAAGAGCAGGTGAAGGCAAGTACATCTCAAGTGCTACAGGTCAGCACTGCTCTGCTGAGTGTATTCTTTGAGCAAGGTATGGCTGACCCTTTAGCAAAGATGGTGCCTTTGATGGCCAGGAGAGGTTTTGAGAGGTACTGATGGTAAGGCTGCTGTAATGTGAGTGAGAAAGAGCTGGCAGTTTGTTGGGTTTTTTTCTTCCACTTTTGTAGGGATTTTTTTCTGAAATTCTTTCTTAGCATCTTCTTTTTCCTTTGCCCTTCCCATTTCTGAGATCCTGCCAACCTGCACAGCTGAAAACCTCAGTCCCTTATTCTAAAGGTGCACTGAGCCCACATGGTAGTGGTTGCTGCTACAGGGAGCCTCTGTTACAGACATTATTATATCTGAGTTGATAAATGCTGGAACAAAAGGTTCTCATTTTATTCCCTCCCAAAGCCTAAGTACATGAATCCAGAATATTAGGTTAGGCATTAATGACACAGTGGGCAGGAGGTGATTTGGAAGTCATTTCCTTTTCACTCTGTCATTAGTCTGCTTCTGTAGCTGATGAAGTGCCTGTATTTGGAGATGCAGATCTCACCCATTCCCCTTAGCCAGGGACAAATCCCAAATCCCCTGGGGTGAGCGTCCCTGCAGGGTGAGCACATACAACAGGCTGAGGCACTCTCTGACTGAAAAAGAGAACTGTTTGTCAGATGAACTTGTAATGGCTGTCCTGTGGGAAAGCTTTCTGATTTTAAACCTGCACACTGCACCTTTCATGCTTTTGGATTCTCTAACCTGAAGTTCTGTCTTTAAAGGCTTCAGCACTCACACCAGAGCTGCTAGTTTAGACCTAAGTACCAGCGGAGAGGATCTAGTCCAGTCCAAAGTAAAAAACACCAGGAGGTGCTGCCTTAGAGCTGCCTTCCAATAGATAAGGGAGGCTGCAGAGGAACTGTTCATCAGGGTGTCTAAAGACAGGCCAAGGGGGAATGGTTTGAACCTGAGAGAGAGCACGGTGAGACTGGAGCTGAGGAAGAAGCTCTTCAGTATGAGGCTGGTGAGACCCTGGAACAGGCTGCCCAGGGAGGCTGTGGCTGCCTCCTGCCTGGGGGTGTTCAAGGCCAGGCTGGATGAGGCTGAGTCTAGCTGAGAGGTGTCCCTGCTCATGGAGGGGAGGTTGGAGCAGATGAGCTCTGAGGTCCCTTCCAAGCTAATCCATGATGGGGTTCTACGATTATCTAGCCCAGTGCAAAGTGCAGAGCCACCATGTTTCTGTGCTGCATTCTGAAGCATTCCAGTGCTGAGAGGAGACTGGAGAACCTGGTACACCAGAGGGAACCATACAGTCGTTCTGTGCGGGCTCTCTGTCGGTGCTGAGCTTCCAATAGCTCTTGCAGTACTCAGCACAACCAACACACGACAGAGGTGCTTTGGCACTTGTCTGAAACTTGTGTGTCTGAAGTGTATCTGAGGTGGCAGATGTTAGTGCCTCGCTGGATGACACTCTGCTCTCAGGTTGAAAACAGCAAATCAGTCTTTCCATTGAAAAATAATGACTTTCCTCCAGGCACTTTCTGCTTTGTGTGCCCTTCTGTAACCACTGCAAATGAGCTGGTTTGCAGTCTGGAGCTGTTGCCTACTGTGAGGTGTCCAGAGCAAACCTGTGGCTATTTCACTCTCTTTTGGCAGATTCTGCAGGCTTTTCCTGTTTAGCACTGAATTAACAACACTGCATTTAGAGGGAAAAAAAGTATTTACATATACTACAAAGAGTTTATTGCTACTTACTTGATGCACAGCTTTCTAGGAGGACAAGAAATAAGGCAGACTTATATGCAGTGTAAATTGCTGGAAGGCTTTCATGTGATGCAGGCAAGATCACCAAATCCAAGGAGTTCCTTTTAAGTGTTCTGTGACCCCACCCAGTATGTCCTTATGGATGAAAGGACAAACCACATGTCTACCTCTAATCTCTGCTGAGGAAATTAGGAGTTAAGAGCCTAAGGGCCTTGTCCAAATTCAGGTCTTGTGTGTCTTCCTGTGCCTGTTAACTGTAGCCCTTCTGGATTTGCAGTCGTAAACTCAGAATTTTTCACGCTCCATGGATCTGACCTGAATCCTGCTCTGCTTAATGGGCTCAGATCAATTCTGCAGAGTGCCTGTGTTGTGTGGGTGCTTCAACTCCAGCACGAAGGCAGGTAGCAGGTTGTGGCAACCAGGGATCTGTAGACTAACAGGTGTTGAGGGCCCTATGCACGTTTCAGAGAGCTTTGGGATGGGCTCTGTCTTGCCTCAGTACATCTGAGTGCCTGTTAGAGGATGGATTATCCTAGGCTCACTCCTGGAACTCGGATCTTGGTTTACACTCATCTGAGATGTGCTGCCAGTGGGTGTCAGTCTGCTCTCCCTTTGTAACTTCTGGCCTGGCTGGAAAGTTGTTGGTACCTCCTTCTGTGTCCAGTGTTGCGGTCAGTAAAAACCCCAAGGCTGCAAGGAGTTCTGGTGGGTCACTAGCGACAGCACTATTGACAGCCCTGCAGGATGGAGGGTTAAAAGGAATTTGCCCTAAGAGATGCTGCTAGTTACAAAATGGGTATTTGAAAAGGAAGTTTCAGAGTTAAAACTTTAGCCTGTAACCAGTAAACAAAATGGGCAAAAAGCTGAGCTGATTACATTACCAAGTCTGCTACCAAACAGCAGTTGCTGAGCCCACAGCATGCTTCTGTTCCTCAGAAATCCAACTCACCAGGGCAGCGAAGCTGGCGAGGGGTTTGGAGAGCTTGTCTTAGGAGAGCCTGAGTCAGTTGGCATTGTTTAGCCTGAAGAAGAGGAGGCTGAGAGGAGACATCGTTTTCTCTCTGCAGCTCCCTGAAAAGAGGTTGGAGTGAGCCTGATGTTGCACAGCATAAGAGGCAATGGCCTGAGGCTGCCTCAGGGGATGTGTAGGTTGGATATTAGGAAAATTGTCTTTGCTTCAGGGGTGGTCAGGCTTTGGAACAGGCTGCCCAGGGAGGTGGTGGAGTTACCATCCCTGGAGGTGTTCATGGTCTTGTGGCCCTGGAGGTGTTGGTGGTCTTAGAGGTCTTTTCCAACCTTAATGACTCTGATCTTTCAACTTGCTTGCAACAAGTGTGGTTCTAAACCAAGTGGCCAGAGCCACCTGCACTGCTTCCAGAAGCTCCCTGGTGACTCTGTTAAGCACAGTGAGTATCTCTGACCGGATGGAATTCCTACCTCTCCTGTGCCCAAGCATTGTTTTAATCAGCTGGCAGTTCATTTGTCTGTTCACATTAACATTTCCAAACACAGAGTGCCCAGCCAGCAGTCACTGCTCTGCAGAGCTGCCAGTGTCTAATTGTTTCTGGCAACNGAGAGAAACATAAACCTGTCCAAAACAGGAGATTAAACATGTGAGGAAAGACATTTTTTTTTTTTTTTTTTTTTTTTTAGTCTTCTCCCCCCTCAACTGGCATTTCAGAGCTGCAGCCTTCACAATACATTAGCTTAATGCATTTTGAGCTCAGCCATTCCCACCACTGCTGATATGTCTGCTCTCCTACTTGAAATCAGCAGGCAGCGTAAACGATTCAGACAGATGAATAAATAAAGCTCTAAGCAGCCACATCCCTGCAACAGCAAACCCAGATCAAGTCACAGGCCTAGGCTGTTGCTACAAACACAGCCTGGGTGAGCAGAGGGTTGTGCCCTCCGAGGTGGTGACTCACTTGAGCATGTCAGTTTGATGGACATGTAGTCTCTGCCACACTCCTTCCTGTAGCGACAGCGCAGCCAGTTCAGGAGGCAGAGTCCCTCGCCGCACTGCAGCTCCTCTTTTTTACATGGCAGGATGCTCTGCTCAGCTGGAAGGAGGAGAAACAAGAGATGACTTTGTGTGACCAGCAACTTCTTCCTGAGCAATGGAGCCCTGTGTCTGCTGGATGGCAGTCCTGCTGCTGCTGAAATCCCTGGGTGCATGAGGTCACTCTGCCCTCCTTGCCAGATGTGAGAAGGGTCTCAGGCTCACAGGATGTCAGGGGTTGGGAGGGACCCAAAGAGATCGAGTCCAACACCCCTGCCAGAGCAGGACCAGACAATTAAGTCACACAGGAACAAATCTAGACAGGCCTTGAAAGGCTCCAGAGAAGGAGACTCTGCAGCCTCCCTGGGCAGCCTGTGCCACTGCTCTGGGACCCTTCCAGTCAAGAACTTGCCCCTTGTGTTGAGCTGGAGCCTCCTGTGCTGCAGCTTCCATCCATTGCTCCTTGTCCTATCCTAGGGAGCAAGTGAGCAGAGCCTGTCCCACCCCCCACTCCTGACCTACAGCCCTCAGATGTTGATAAACATTGATTAGATCTCCTCTGTCTTCTCTTCTGCAGACTAAGCAGCCCCAGGTCCCTCAGCCTCTCCTCCCCAGGCAGTGCTCCAATCCCCTCAGCATTCTCATAGCCTTCCCCTGCACCTTCTCCAGCAGATTCCTGTCCCTTTTCAACTGGGGAGCTCAAAACTGAAGGCATTACTCAAGCTAGGGTCTCACCAGGGCAGAGTGGAGAGGCAGGAGAACTTCCGTGGATCTGTTGGACACACTCTTCCTAATACACTCCAGGATCCCACTGGCCCTCTTGGCCACCAGGGCATGTTGCTGTGCCAAGGGTGTTCTCCACCAGCACTCCCAGGTCCCTCTCCATGGGGCTGACAGGCTTTAGCATCCAAAAGAAACCAATCTATCATTGCCCCAGCTTAACACACAAAAGAGGGGGGAAAAAAGATCTTGCATAAACCTGGAGGACTGGATTAAAGGCTCTTTAGCCCTTAATATAACTCACAATCCCTCTCCAGCTTGACAATTAAGTGTGGGAACTCAGTCTGATGAAGAGGGAAGGATTTTTTGAATCATCTTAATAAAGCTCTTTGTAAATTTATGGAGACACAAACTGAAGTCTGGATTTTCAGAGACATGAAATCCTATATAGCAGGGTCTCAGAGCTCAGTTCAAGTTGCTTGATGTGAGCAATCTGAAGCATTTCAAACATAGGCAAAGAAAATTTCAAGCCCAACTTGATAAACATTTGCTTTTAAAAGTAAGGACACAGAGGGCTAGTGTGCAACAGGTAGCTGGCAGAGGACAGGCAGTTTTGCTGTCTCATGGCTTTGCCTGCTTGCCAGTATTTTTAATTTGGAGCCTTTTGGTCACCCTTCCTAGCTGCAAACTCATGCACTCTGGAGTATTTGTTGCTGATTTCCAATTCTCCACACAGCTGCTCCAGGAGATGCCAGTGCAGTTATAAATACCAGCAGCCCCAACAGCATCCTGTTAGAGGAAACCTCAGGTTGTAGGCTCTGCAATCTAGAGACCAACCATCAGATTGTGCTCCCACCTCAACACAAGGGGCAACTTCTTTACTGTAATGGTCCCAGAGCACTGGAACAGGCTCTCCAGGGGGGTTGTGGAGTCTCCTTCTCTGGAGCCTTTCAAGGCCTATCTGGATGTGTTGCAGTGTGACCTGAGCTAGATTGTCTGGTCCACCTCTGGCATGGGGTTTGGTTCCTTCCAACCCCTGACACCCTGTGAGCCTGGGATTAGCTCATACTGGTTTGCTGCAGTACAGGTCCCAGACAGTTACTGTATTTCTCAAGCAGTTTTGGGGTAAAATGGCAGAGAATTCCAGCAATTAAAGTTGTGGGGATGCCTGCCTGGTATGCTTTGAGTGTTTTAGAGTTAAAATATGACAGAAGCAGCAGCTAACAACTTTAGACTGGTTGCAAAGTCACTGCAAATAGCCAAAAAGAATTTACCTGCAAGAAAATGATATAGAAGGGGAAAAAAAATAACCAAAAAGCTAATGTATTAGAGTAATTGCTCCTGGTATGCATCTTTCATTTCTGTCTTCAAGCTACATTAGGAACTAAACAGACTTTGTGGAAGTCACCTTGACTATTTCCAGTCCAGAAGCTTTCCACTCTCTCTTACTCACTGTTCCTGTTTTTGTTAGTTGGACACAGTCCTCCTCTGTCACTGGTTAGGGTTTCACTGTTTTGGGATTCAAGAAGGTTTGCTACAGCTCCTGCAACATAAAATCCCTGCTTCACTTTTCTCTGCTTTGCTGGCTGTGAAGGTCACTGGAAGAGAAATGCCTCTCTTCTCTCATCCAGAAAGCAATACCAGGCTTTCTGTTGCTGCTAGCTGTTGTTGAGCTGTGTCAGTCACTTTGGGATGTGATCTTGATGAGACTGCTAGAAGACCCCTGGGTTGTTTTATTATCTTCAAGGACAACCACGAGGACTTTAAACTACAGGAAATTACCTGGGCAGATCCAAATGTTTTGAATTGAAAAGCAGTGGAGGACAACAACTACATAACCATATGCAAAAGTAAAAGCAGAATATTGCAACAGTGGGAATTGTCCAGTAGCAAGCCTGCTCCTCCAGCCCCAGAACCAAAGGCAGAAATGAGATTGGACAAGGATGGAAAAAAACCCTGCTACAGGAGAAAGCAGCTAGTGCAGTATCTTGTTAACAAGAATCAGTGCTAGACAGCTACCAGTCCAGGGGGGCCTTGCTTTCTCCTCCAATTGCTGGGTAATCTAAAGCAATCCATTTTTCTGCCAACCTTTCTTCCCTTTTCCCACCCTCAGTGTTATCCAGACACCTGCAATCTGGAAGGACAAAGCCTGTTGCTTTCTTCATGAGAAAAAATTCTGCTTTCTACCATGATAAAGTTTCAGCCTTAGGTCTTTTACGTGGTAGCAATCCTGTAACAATTTCTCTTGCCTACAAAGGTTGGGGTCTTTTCCAAGCTGGCATTCTTCAGTTTTGTGTAATTTTGCAGCTACTACAAAATAAAGCTAGGATACCAAAAACCTGTACAGATGTTTACAGAGCTGCTCCTCTTTAAGCTTTGAAACTGAAAGGGATGAATTAAAGAGGAGAGATTCTAAAGTTAACATCCCCTCCACCCTCACCCATTTTACTACTACTTTTAATACTCACAGAATCATAGAATTGTTTGTGATGGAAAGTCTTCTAAGATCACCAAGTCCAACCAGCAACCCAACACCACTATGACCACATCAAACCATGGCCCCAAGAGCCATGCCCACAGGTTTCTTGAACACCTTCAGACATGGGGACTCTCCACGGGGACCTTCAGACACGTAGAACAGGCTACCCTGGGTAGCCTGTTCTAATCCCTTTCCCTTCAGCAAAGAACATTTTTCCTTATCTCCAAATGAACCCTCCCCTGGCACAACTTCAGGTCATTTCCTTTCCTCTTATCGCCTGATCCTCAGGAGAAGAGACCAACTCCACCTCACTGCAGCCTCCCTTCAGGGAGCTGTAGAGAGCAATGAGGTCTTCCCTCAGCCTCCTCTTCTCCATGCTAAACCAGCTCAGCTCCCTCAGGTGCTCCTCACCAGCCCTGCTCTCCAGGCCTTTCACCAGTTCTGTTGCCCTCCTCTGAAAAAAAGGCAGGATCCTAATTCCTTGCTAACGAAGGAAGAAAACAATTGCTGAAAGGAAAATCCTCACTTTAATGCTAGAAGCAAAAGGATTAGCATGCTTGCATCTAAAAATGGTAATTAAAAGATAAGAAACTTAGAACTGGAGAGGCCAAAGAAGCAAAGTGTCCTAGAAGCACAATTAGCATGAAGAACAGTGCTGAAGTGGCTGGGATGTCCTCCAGTGAGTTGCCTTAGCACAGGTCCTTGCAGACTGCAGGTTTCTCAATGTCATAGCATGTCAGGATTTCTAACAACAGTCTGAGGGATTTCAGGAGGTTCTAGCAAGATGTGGTTTAAGTCTTGCAGCTAAAATCCCCGTTTGCATAAATGCTGTCAAAGCCAGCTCAGTTGCTTCTGCCAGCTCTGAACTGGAGGCCAAATTTTCAAAGCATCTAGAGAGAGAGAGACTCTTCAGCAGGCATTTTACAAAAATGCATAATCTGGTGTCTGCATCTCCTTGAAAGGTGCTTTGCATTAAGGTGTCTGTGCATCTACTGCATTTCAGGTGCTTCAGCACCTAGCTCAAATGCAGTCACTGGATAATAAAATGTCAGCCTGCAAGAATTACCAGCACTCAGCACCTCCCAAAACTATCTTTCCCCCTCTCTTCTCTGAGAGTTTCTTAGATCAAACTTCTACCAGTTGGAGCATGTTCCCTTCAAAACCCAGGGCATCGTTTCTCTTTATTTACAAACACTCTAATCTGTATTTTTGTATAGGCCTGAGTTCTATCATTCTTTCCACTAAAAAGCAAATATATCAGGAATGAGAGGTTGGAGTTGGGAGAAGCTGCTGAAGCTAGAGCACTAAGTCAGTGGTTACAGTAGAGGTGAATGATTTGGAGTTACTAGCCTACATCCTCATAAAGGAGGATGAGAAACTGCAAGCTTGGAGAGAAACTGATACCTTCCTAGTGCAAATTCCAGCCTAATAAATGAAAAGGTTAAAAAAATGTTATATGCACTTGATGTAACTGAGATTTTGAGCCATCATAAAATAAATTGATGGAGGATGCTGATCAGGGTACCACTTAGTAGGGGAGAAGCGTTCTGAGGTGCGGTTCTGGTGGCATTTGGACTTGATGATCCTGAGGATCTTTTCCAACCTGAATGTTTCTGTTATTCTGTGTTCCTTTTCTGCAAAGAAGGAGTCATTCAAGCTTGAAGTGCAAGTTGAAAAACTAGTGTTGATGTCTTCTGAAAGAACCCACAGGGAGAGAGGGGTTCCTTCAGAAAACATCAACGCTTTGAGGGGGAAAAAAGAGAAACTCAGTGAAGAAAAATGAAGAGCAGATTATTCAGGGGATTAAACTTTGCTGTATACTTAGAGATGAGGGGCAGCTGGAGTGTGCTTCTGTTACTGCTTGGCATACCAAGTACATGTGGCTTCTGGTAATGAGTGGTAGATGTTGGTGCTTCATTAACTGACCCTTCTCAAGGCAGCCCATCAGTGGCAGCAATAAAGTGCTGCAGGGTGCAGAGCTCTTGGTGCAGATCTGCCCGTCTGTCTCTTTCTCCAGGACACCAGCTCACAGCAGAGCAGCCCTGCACAGGCTTGAGGCAATTCCCTGTCTTGCTGAATGTCTCTTACCTGCTGTAGCCAACAGAACCAGTGTAAGATACTTGCCCAGAACCCAACTCACCCAGTTCCTCTAGCTGTGTGCAAACCTGAAGCTCTGATGGTTGAGTGCTGGCCCCTGCGCAGTTGCGTTCAAGTGGCTGAGTCTGGCGACCACTCTGGGAAACATGCAGGATTTGCCATCAAGAACTAAGAGATGTGCACTGCAGAGCACTTTTTTTTTCTTGCTGTGCGTGGAAAGATTTCCTTATTTATGAGCAGAAGCTTGTTCAACCTTCCATTATCATCCTGAGGTGTCAGAGCACAGCTGGCATCCAGCTGCGCCTTTGCTGTACATGAGCTGAACGCTGAGGGACAGCATCCAAAGAGTCTACTCAGGGGCCTGCTGGTTTCAGAATCAGGATCTTCTGTGCTTTTTGTAGCAAGTGTGTCCCTATGCCTGCCTTAGGATGGTTTTCATGCAGAAAGAGAAGGCAGTCACAGTAAGGACACTTTTGTTCCTTCTTGATTTAGTGAGATAATTCTGTTTAGTGAGTCTGTAAGCTCTATGAAGGTTAAAACACAGGAATCTTAAAACTGGCTTTTGAAATGCTATCTGCACATTTTGCAGCTTTGGCTTTCCTGCTCCATGCATCCAAATGAATTTTCTAGAGATAATGCTGACTTCTCACTTTCACAATCACACCTACCTGACCAAAAGCTAAAAACACTTTGCAAGGAAAATTCTCAGAAAGAAACAGCTCTACCAACAAACTTTAACAGCAAAATTGATTTCCAACCAGAAAGTTCCATTAAATGCTGGAACTATCAGCCTGGCTTGGAACTCTCTGGTTGAAGCTACATAGATTCTGATTGTTCACTTGCCTGGACTTGGCTTTACATCTCTGTCCTGTATGAGAGCAATATTCACGAGGCAAAGCTGACTCTGCCTGAGGAGAGCTGCAGCCCTGCTCCTGGGCTTCTATACTTAGAAATTCAGTGTTGGGAAGGTGAACAGCTCTGGTACCTGGCATGCATGAGCTACATGTGCATTGTGTAGCTCAGGAACACAGCCTGCAGAGCACAGTAACTGCCAGCCATGAAACTAGTCTCCTTCCATGAGCTCTAGCAAAGCATTCTGTTGTTGTTCTTATTGGTTGAACCAAAATCAGTTAAGCAAAACAAAACTACTGTCTTAAGAACACTGAATTCTGAAGAGATGTAGGTGCCCACCTGGCAATTAGGGCAACATTCACACTATTCTTGCTGCAACAGCTCTGTTAGCAAATGCCACTACTCTGAAATGGAAGCCATACCAAGCTGTCTTGGGACAGGCAACAGCAGGGAAAAACCTGAGCTTGAGCCAAGAAGTGGATAAGAAATGTTATTCTGATATGGATCCCCAAGCTGAACACATGCTAGCTACAGTGGTGATGTCCAGGGGTCATCTGTTAGGTGACCAGAGAGTGAACAACTCTCAGAAGCTACTGATTTTGCACTTGCTCTTGAGCCCAACTTTAGCATGATTTTTTTTCCCCTGGAGTTTTAAGGCATTAGCAGGCACATCTGAAAGATCTCATTTTGCATTTACTTGGTTTTGAACTGTCTTCAGCTTTATCAATCAACTCTGCTCCTAGTCACCATGGTTATCTTTGGGTTAGAGCCTCCAAATTGTTGATAGAAGCCAGTCCTGACACTCTGAATAAGTTCTCCAAGCTGGTAGGTTGTGGCAGCAAACATGGAGCTTGAGAATATTTGTGTCTGTGAATGATGGCAGCTGCCTGACACTGTTGGTTCTTTATGTATGCTCCAAAGCAAACCAATCCTTGCCTCTTCTTTCTTTAAATTTCAGGTTTTATCTCATGATCTCTGTCTCACCCATGATGGGCTTGGAAGTTGTTACCCATGTCATAAGCTGTGCTGAAATGTAAATAGGGGTTTTTTTTGGACAAGAAGCACTTGCTCTGAGACAGCTCCTGCTTGTTTTTAATGGTTGTGGGTATGTTTTTATCAGCATGCATTCCTTCATCTGAGAGATTGGACACGCTGCTTTGATTCCCTGCATACATGTGGCTTGCTGCCAGAACAGGACTAGTGACAGGAGCAGAAGTGCCTCCTATAATGTTTTATTTCCTTTAAAAAAAGAACCCTTCATGTAATACCTACAAAAGCCAGTCATAAAAAAAAAAAAAAAGGAGAGTGAAAGGGAGTCAGATGTCAGGAGTTTTTATTTCCATGATTGGAAGCAATTTTTAGCCACATTTATTTCAGCAGGGAGTGCCAAAATGGTATCAATTTTGACTGATGTCAGTGTGCTCAATTTGTTAGCAGCTATGTGCTAATTCGTTGTAGGAGAAAATGCTGAAAAGGAGTTTTTTTTTTTTTTTTTTTCCTCTTTTAAAGAAAAAAAGAAACACTGAAGCCCTGAAATGCTATGCTCCTCTATTCCAGGCAATTTTCTCACTGGCTTCTGTGAGTTCTGTCTGTGTAACAAGCACAAGGTTAAGCCCATTTCTGTTAACTCAGTTGTTTCCTTGGTCAGGAAGCTATTGGCTTTTTAATGGATTGATGTTTATCTGCTGGAGGACTTTAAATATAATATTCCTACAGCTGTACATGGCTGCAAGGCATGACAGTAATGCAGTTAAAAAAAAAAAGAGACTACTTACAGAGATTGGAATAATTGCTGCCTAGTCCAATATGGATGGAGCTTCCAGAGATGAGAGGAAGATAGATGGAAAGAACTAAGGAGGGAAAAATGGGAGGGGGGGGAGAAAGGTCCTTAATAGCAGTTTGTTTTCGTTTTGCAGCCAGTTGTCAGCTGAAGATAGATCGTGCTGTTAACCTGCACTCACTCTCTGGGGCAGGATTACATGTTTTGGGTGGGCACTGCATGCACAGACGTACCCTGGATGGGGGTGAGCAAACCAAACAAATCCTTGCTTCGTACTTCCAGAAATGACTCCCGTTTAGGAAATGTTGTTATTATATAGGGCTTGCACAACTCTTCGATCCCAAACCCCGTGTACAAACAACGCTGCCTTACGTAAATATGCTAACTATTGCCGTTCAGTCGTCCCCCGGTCTCTGACACAGGTACCTATCCCTGTAAAACACAACTCTTCGCTCATGTCAGTGCATCTTGCAGGCATTAGGGGCGTGTGTCAAACCGGGTTGGAATACATTTATTCCCAAATGCGATACACATCCTCCCCCTATGCATTTCAGCTCTAGCATTTATAACTTGCGCTCGAAAGATTTGCACTCGCAGGCAGGAGTGAAACGTGTGCTAAATAGCAAGGCGTTGGGGTCCGCTGGGCGCTGCAGCGGCTGGCCGCCCCTGGCCCAGCCGGCTGCGGTACGGCATTACAGGGAGCCCGCCCGGGCTGCCCTCGCCCCCAGCCGGAGCCCGCGGGCTGCCCCCGG
>VWZI01020604.1:690099-704986 GCA_013396835.1 Psilopogon haemacephalus | reverse complement strand
GGCCCGCGGGGAGCGGGGTCCCCGGGGGGCAGCGGGGCCAGGGGCGGGCACGGGCCGCACAGCCGAGCATCTCCGGGGGGTGGGCTGGGCTCCTGGGGCCTGCGGTGACCCCCGCTCCGCGCCCCGTCCTCCCTCGGCGCTCCCGCAGCAAGGGAAGTGTCGGGGCTGCTGCGGGGATTCGCTGCCTGGGTAAGGAGCTGTAGGCGGATAACGGCTCCCGAAAGCCGAGTCCAGCCCCGCACTTGGGCTGGAAGGGAGGGGACTGCCTGGGAATAAACCCGCGGGGATGGACGGGATTATCCCAGCAGTGTTGCGGAGATAAGTCTCTGCGGCTGGATGGGGGCCAGGAGAGGGCTGTAGACCAAGTAAGCGCTAAAACTGCTTCGTAACTACGAGAGTTACTTGTTACCAGCAACCTTGGAAGCGTTCCTCTTTGTGCCTTTTAAATGCACAGCGGTAGAGACAGAGAAGACGGGGCTGTGGCGGCTGCTGAAGCCTGTGAGCTCTCCTGAACGGCTGGCACCAGCTGCTTAAGTGAAGGATGCAAGAAACGAGAGTTTTTTTGGGTACGTGCTGGCAGCGGTTTGTTTTTTTTAGGAACCAAATTGCATTGGCAGTTTCTCCCGTGCAAGACTTATATCTGCAGGTGCTTGCAGAGTGGACGTACTGCTCCTGGCTTGGGGAAATGGAAGCTCCATGAGCATGTGGACATCACTCTGCACTTCCTTGCCCCCGGGGGGCTGTCAAGTCTGGAGAGCAAATTCTCTCGTGTTGGAAGAACTGTACCATTAAAATGGTACAGTTCAGGCTGTTTAATTTCTCTTTATTTCAGTAGTGATGGAAGATATGTTTTAGTAGGATGGAAGACATGTGATGAAGTTTGGAGTGGATGGAAAGCTTTGTAAACTCATCTGTGAAGTTTCCTGCTGTCGTTCAGCACCTTTTTTTCTTGGTGGTTTTTGTGGTTTTTTTTTTTTTTTTGCTACTTATTTTTAAATCTAGGTAAGCATTAAGCAAGCCTAAGGCAGCTGAAATGAAGGTTTGCTGGAAGTAGTGCAAGCATAGAAATAAATTACCTGTTTCCATTGGAAAACAGACGCTAAGGTCATTGAATCCAACCATCAACCCAACACCACCATGGCCATTAAAGTATGTCCCAAAGTACCATGCTTACAGATTTCTTGACTACCTCCAGGGATGGGGACTCCAGCACCTCTCTAGGCAGCCTGTGCCAGTCCCTGACCACTCTTGCAGCAAAGAAATTGTTCCTCATCTCCAACCTAACCCTCCCCTCGCACAATTTCAGGCCATCTTCTCTCCTGTCACCTGATACTAGGGAGAAGAGTCCAACCCCACCTCACTGCAACCTCCTTGCAGGGAGCTGTAGAGACCAGCGAGGTCTCCCCTCAACCTCCTTTTCTCCAGACTCAACAGCCCCAGTTCCATCAGCTTGTGGTTATGACTCAAAGGGACCTGTACCTGTTGCCAAAACTGTAGTACCTGCTTCTTAATTAACACCTCCACCCAAAAGTCCTTCCAAATGCTGTTGCAGCTATTACCTTGTAATTAATTTCTTCAACAACTTGGAATATCTGACTCTGTGAAAGGCTTCTCTGTTACTTCAACAAATTACTTCATTTTGGGGTTCTGAATTGTGACATAGGATTGTAGAATGCTTTGGGTTGGAAGGGACCAGTCACCAGTTCTGCTGCTCCTGCCTTCTCTTTCTCCTAATGTCGCAGAAGAAGGAGGACCAAAGCAGAGGCTCTGCTGGTTTGTGGCCTCTGTGTCCAGTCAGAGTTCTGTCACTTTCTCAAGAACATTCTCAGTATGTTAAGGGGGCTGCAAGGAAGCTGGGGAGGGACTTTTTAGACTGTCAGGTAGAGACAGGACTGAGTGGAATGGAACAAAGTTAGAAATGGGGAGATTTGGATGTTAGGAAGAAGCTCTTCAGCATGAGGGTGGTGAGAGCCTGGAACAGGTTGCCCAGGGAGGTGGTGGAAGCCTCATCCCTGGAACTGTTTGCAGCCAGGCTGGCTGAGGCTCTGGCCAGCCTGATCTAGTGTGAGGTGTCCCTGTTTGTGGCAGGGGGCTTGCAACTAGATGATTCTTCTGGTCCCTTCCAACTCTGATTCTCTGGTTTTCCCCTAGCCTTTAGAAGTAGGATATGAGACTGCCTAGGAGCTTGAGGTTCAGGATGGCATAGCTCATGGATGGAGCTGTGCAAAGTTGCTGTCTTCAGTGGGTGTTTCCCAATTTACTGATAAGGAAAAGCAAGTGAGAAAGCCTTGCTGGAGACAGATAGTTTATTCTTGGTTGGGTTTACATTTTTGTCAGTCTAGGGAGCTCATTATAAGGCTGTACCATTAGTGCAGTCTGCTGAAGTGACAGACCTCAACTCAGCTTCCCCTCTCCTGGGGTTGCATCTGGGATTCGTAGAGCTCAGTGCTGAAGTGATGCTTAGATGTAGTAGCTGGGTTGCTGCTACCTGCCTGGGTGTTTTGTGACACTCAATGTTTTGTCATGAGATCTCTATTTTTTTGTCGACCAAGAACTTTTATGTGTTAGTAATGAGATGTTTGGAGGCTTCTGTTCATCACATCATTTTAAAATTTGTTTATTTTTGATGGAGAAGTTGGTGGGAAAATAAAGATCATTTCAACTGTATAGTTTACTCATCCCAAGGCATTTTATTTAAGGCTAAGTTGATTAATCAGTTTATGGGAACAGGAAGATGGTGAATTAAGATGATGTTGCCCTCTGTGGAGATATATAAAAGTGTGTGTGTGTGTATATATGTGCTGGGAAATAACTGGGTCCAAGGTTGTTATTGGAAAGCAAATAATATTTCTCCTATCTGTCATTTCAGTCTCCCTGATGCCATCTGAGCTCATGTTTAAGGATGTGGAGTGGAAAATTTGATCTTGGTGTTCTTTCCCATCTCCTTAATTAATTTATAGTTAATTATGCAATTTATTTTGTATTGACCTTTCGAGGACCTTAAAGCATCTGGCAGCGAAAGCTGAGTCTCTGCGTTTATTTCCATGAGTCCTTGTATGAATTTACCATCAGTGCTAATGGCACTTTTAGAATTAGCTGGCCACTGGATTGCTACAAGATGATGATATCTGTGTCCCTGAAGATGCAGAATTAGAAATGCACGCAAATGTGCAAAAAGAAGTGGTGAAGAGGTGACAGCACTACAACCAGTAGTAACGGCAACTCTGCATGTCAGGATGTTACTCTTTGATATGTTTGAGATCCACCCTTTGACACAGGAATCAGACTCAGCCCTGGAAGTCCTGTGTTTGTGTGATGAGGTCCACTTGTAGTCTCCATAAAACATGGATACCTGCTCCTAAGGTGAAGGGTATCTGTTGTGTCAGGGAGAAGAGCATCCCTGCAAGATGGTTCCTCAGTGAGGAGCCCTCACCCCATACAGGCAGAATTCAGCTAAGGTTCAGAGCCTCACTTACGTGCCTCAGGTATCATTCACAAAGTCACAGATTGCTTTGGGTTGGAAAAGGCTCTCAAAGGTCATCTTGTCCAACCCCTCTGCAGTCAGCAGGGACATCTCAACTAGAGCAGGCTGCCCAAGGCCACGTCAAGGCTGATCTTGAATGTCTCCAGGGATGAGGCCTCAACCACAGCCCTGGGCAACCTGTTTAGGTGTTTTCCCATTCTCACTGTAAAAACTTAGTCCTGATGTCCAGCCTAGACCTGCCCTACTCTGGTTTCAAACTATTGCCCCTTGTCCTGTCCCCACAGGTCCTTCTGAGCAGTCTGTCCTCAGCCTTCCTGAAGATCCCTTTCAGATACTGAGATGTAGCTCTAAGGTTCCACTCAGAGCCTTCTCTTTTCTAGTCTCAACAGCTCAAACTCTTCCAGCCTGCCCTCCTAACAGAGGTGCTCCAGCCCTCTGATGATCTTCATTGCCTCCTCTGGACCCTCTTCATCAGGTTTATGTCTCTTGTGTTGAGGGCCCCAGAGCTGGACAAAGTACTCCAGGTGAGGTCTCAGCAGAGCAGAGGGGCAGGATCACTTCTCTCATCTGCTGGCCTTGTTGCTTTGGATGCAGCCCAGGCTGCCATTGGCCTTCTGGCTGCAAGTGCCCATTGCCTGCTCATGTCCAGCTTCTCATCCAGCAGCACCCCCAAGTCCTTTTCTGCAGGGCCGATCTCAGTGTCATCATCCCCCAGACTGGATTGATAATGAGGATTGCCCTGATCTAGCTCATGGGGAAGGAGAAAAGCAAGATGAAATTTAAGAAGGCTTCACACTCCAGACTAGTTTCTTGATTGCTGGTCAGAGTAACCCATTGTGGAGGTTAGGAGTTGTGTTTTGTTTCTTTTTTTTTTTTTTCCTATCCAGATGGACACTGAAGCGAAATATTTGGCATTTGCTAGCAGTAATCTTTTTAAAAGAGCCTTTTGATGGAGAGCTCTTGTGGAAAAAAAAAAGCCATCCCCCGCAGTGTTGTTAGTGTAGGCAAGCATGTGAATCTAGCAGTGCATTTGTTAACCCAAAGCAAAAGCACACATTGGAGAAAGCCACCGTGGCAGGGAAAGAAAAGATCTGCCTGACCCAAAATAGGCTTCCTCCTTCTGAAGCTGTTGTGTGCTAGCAAGCCATGCTGGCTGTACTGTGGCAAAGGACAGGCCCTGTCATTAGCTGTGGGTACACAACCAAGGATCTTGCCATTCTGGGACTGTTTTATTTATGAAGTGTTTGTGAATCTGCAGGACCTCAGGAAGATGATAAATAATGTACAGATACGCAGAGGCACAAAGTTCTTCACTGCAGCTGGGAAGGTTTGTCCTAACTGCGAGGAAGAGATGCAGGCTGGGGGATCAGAGTGCCTGGGGACAGCTCGGAGGGTCATGAAGACTCTGTGCAGCTCAAACCTGCTTTCAGTGGCATTGTGCACGCAAAAGTGAGGGCAAAATAAAGCCCCAGAAGCGATGCTGAGGCTTCTGCGATGATGAGGCTCCTGCCTGGGAGGAATTGCTGTGAAAGGCAGAAACCAGGGACAGAGAAGAACTTGCACAGAGGGTGACTCGAATGCAGCCAGATTTTCATTAATTAAAGTAGATAATTCAGGGCAAGGGGTGCTGGGTGGAAGCTGAGGCACAGGACGTTTCATTTAAACAGGAGGAGGAATTTTTTTGCCTGTGAGGGTGACATAACACTGGAACAGGCTGCCCAGGGGGGCTGTGGCGTCTCCCTCTCTGGAGATTTTCAAAACCTGCCTGGATGTGTTCCTGTGTGACCTGCTGTAGGTGATCTTTCTCTGGTGGGGGGGGTGGACTTGATGAGCTTTTGAGGTCCCTTCCAGCCCCTGACATTCTTCAATATCAGCAGCCTCCAGGTGGTGTTTTCCCTTCTACCCTGATGGGCTGGCACCACAAAGGCAGCCTGAGACCTTTTCAATGGTTGAAGGGAGAGGGCAACATATTCTCTTAAGATTTCTAACCTGTGGAAATAAAAGTGCAGTAGGACAAGCAAACTGGCAATTAATTTAAAAACTCCAGAGCATAGAAGTTCATTTGCTAAGAAAGAGAAGCAGAGTTGGAGGTGATTTGGAGAGGTGGGAAGGCAGGGCAGGTAATTTTTTTTTTTTTTTTTTTTTTGCAGAGGAATGTAAGGCAGGCTTGGAGACAGAATGAACAGGGCAAAGCAAACAAAAAGGAATGGCCCCTGAGGGCTTCACGATATGAAAGGATTGGAGCAGGCTTTGGGATAAATGTCGGTCTCTGACAGCTTGGAGGTGGTGTTTAATGCAGTGGAAAGAGCGTGGCACAAACTGGTAGAGAAGGTAACAAAGAGAAATGGGATGAGCTGGGTTGCTGCAGCACTTAAGAGGTTGGTGAGCAAGACCACATTTAAGAGATCAGCTGCATCAATTTATGGTCAGCTTTTGTGTATCCTCTTGACAAAAAACAAGATCTCCTCAAAATGGTGGCTAAAATGATAAAGTAGCAGCTGTGAGTGAGTGCTGTGGGTGAGCAAAAAGCAGGGCAACTGCCTGCTGGATGGAGGGGGAAACGATGATTAAGTATCAGTGGAGAAAACAGAAGGGAATGGAAAGGGAATGAAGGCACAGGCAGCTGGAGTTAGTGGCTTGTAATCACCAAGGACACTTTTGTGTTTCTTAGTACTTCAAAGGACAAGTGACCTGTGCTGAAAGCCCAGTAGAAAAAATGAAATGTCACAGGCACGTGCACCTGACTGGTGGCTCTGCCCTGCCTGCTCTCACTGCTTCACAAGCTGGAGCCATAAGCATGGCTTTGGTTACTCATCTACATTTGCTCCAGGCTTAGCTCAGAATGTACTGACTGCCAAAGGAAGCAGAGGGCATTCAGGCTTTATTGCCCTGTCTCTTTTCTCTGCATGCTGCTGCTTCTTTGGGGATTAGTCTAAGTCCCAGGTGAAGCTGGTGGAGTGCAACACAATGAGTTTTGTGTATTGCTGATCAGATGCTCCTTGCTTCACTGAAACCTGCACAAAGTGTCTGTCCCTCGGCTGTGAAGCTCCTGGAGCGTGTTCTCTAAGCAAATGTAATGTCTGAAACAGTCACATGGCCAGCAAAAGGCACCAAGGAGATGCATTATTTAGCACCCTGCCTCACACTGAGCTTTGGGCTGGAGCTCAATCCAGCCTCAGTGGTAATTACCTGTGTGCTTTACTGCAGGGGTCCCAGAAATGGAGTGCAAAGCCATGCTGAGGGCACTTATTACAATGATTTTTTTTTTCTATTATTTTAAAATAATTTTGTTTCTGACAACAAAATGAAAATGTGTCCCACCCACTTAGAGATTTTTTTTTTTTTTTCTCCTTGCTTGCTTGCTTCTCATAGATTCATAGAATGGGTTGGGTTGGATTGGACCTTCAAGATTATCTAGTTCCAGCCCCACTGCCATGGGCAGGGACACCTCCCACTGGCCCAGGTTGCTCAAGGTCTCATCTGGCCTGGCTTTGAACACTTCCATGGTGGGGACATCTATGACTTTGCTGGGCAACCTGTTCCAGTGTCTCCCTACCCTCACTGGAAAGAATTTCTTCCTAATCACCAGTCTAAATCTCCCCTCTGCCAGCTTCAATCCATTCCCTCTTGTCCAGGGCCTTGATGTGGATCTTACAGAAACCAGAATCCAGCTGCGTTTAAATTCCTGCTTCTGTGTGACAGGAGCTCCAAGATGAGCTAGAGAGGAGCACTCCTTTGATCGATGGGAGGGGATTAGTGTTGCTGTGAAGAGATTCCTTTACAGAGTCCATCTCTCCTGAAGCTGCTCTCAGGCAGGCTGGGCTCCATGTGTGTGCATCCTTAGGAGAGCTTGGGGTCTGAAGGGCATGAGAGACAGGGAAACCCAGGGAAAGTGGGCATGCTACTGCTGAGGGCAGGGCTGGCATGACTGTTTTTCTAGGTGAGCTCTACTCATATTGCCTCGTTCCTTCCTTTGACTCCTTCTGTAGAAATCCGTAGTCAGTGTTTAGCCTGCCCTGGTTTCTCGGCAGGGGAAATGTTGCAGGTCTTCATTAGCTATCAGAAAAGAGTGACTTGGGGGCAGCCACCTGCAGCATTCAATGAAAACCCTTCCATCGTCTCAAATAAAGGAGAAGTGCAAAAGGTAGGCTTATTTAGATGGAGTGAAGCTTCTCTGAGCTGAATCTGAACATCATAACTACCTGCTAATGGTGGAAAAAAGGCAGCTGTGCTTTCCGGAGATGAGGAGAACTGGTGGGTGGAGCAGCAGAAGCCCTGTGCAGATGAATGCATTGGAAGGAATAAGATCAACTGCTCTAATGTTTTCTGTCACAAACCTGCTACTGCAGCTTGAACTGTTCCCGTTGCAGCAAAACGTTATTGAGAGGGCTCAAACAGCTTGCCTAGCAGGCCAGGGTGGTAATTAGGCTCCCAGCAGCATTTCTATGACAAAGATCTCTTCAGGGTCCTATAACACAGCTTTCAGAGCTGTATTTGGTGCTTGCAATGTTCTGTGCTGGGGTTTAGCATTTGTCCACAGATATGGACTGGAGCTGTGCTCTTGTGGTCACCTTCATCTGAACGCTGGTGTGTGAGGGCTGCTCCTTTTGTGGCTAAAAAGGAAAGCTCTGAGACATTGCCTCTTTAATGCTGCCTGCTGTGAGCAAGCCTCAGGTGAGTGCCTGTAAACAGTGCCTTGTTCACTGTGTGGCAGGGACGTGGCCTAGGGTAGCTTCTTGGTAGCTTCTGCAGCCACAGCTCTTGCCACTTCAGTGATGACTGAAACTAGGTCCTGTTTATACTGCTGCAGTGTCCTGTTTATAGTGGTGCAATTCTAGTGTCTTTGAGAAGCATTAAAATAGAACACACAGAGTACAGCACCTTGGTTGTGTGCTACCTTTGCTTCTCTGCCTAGTTGGAGTCTAGCCTAACCCAGTTGAAATGTCAGCTCTTAAGTTTAAATTCTGCTTGTGAGTACTCCCAAGGTGGATCCCTTGGGCATCAGCCCAGGCAGCTTCTTTTGTGTCTGACTATTTAGCTGTCCTTTGAGGTCTTCAGACTGTTCTAGGATGAGCTTTCCATGGTCAAAGGAAATATTAACTAGAGGTGAGTGTGTTGCTCAAGTCCTGCTGTGAAAAATTTGAACCACAGGGCCTCTGAACCTGGTGACTGAAAGCTTCAGAGGTGGGCTAAAATTTGAAAAAGCTCACCTCAGAGTTATGCAGGACAAACAACTGCTGTGGCACAGGAGGGGGAAGGCAAAGGCCAGCTAAGTTTTCAGAAGGGAGTCCCACTTTCAAGCACTCTATATATACTGGCTAAAATCTGCTCTTGCATGGTGTAGCTGAGATGCAGGAGGAAGTCTGTGTCATGGTTAGGATATGAGGCCAGAGCTCTGCTCTTGCAAGCAGCCTTTATTAGTGCAGGTTGCTTCTAAGTCACAGATTTCCTCCTGAAATGTTCAAGCAGCAAAGGCAGGCAGCTTTGCACAGGCCTCTTTGGTGACTGTGTCGTTTCTGCCAGACATCCTTCTCCTGGGAGGCCATGTGGTGCTTCCAGTTGACTCAGAAGTGATGTGTGTGGCAGCAGATGGAATCTGCACAGCTATGCCCATAGAATGCCAAGTCATCATCCCCAAAAATCCAGATGCTGCTCAGAATCCAAGAAAGCCCATTCTGAGTGGAGTAGAAGGGAGCAGTGCTGAAGAGAGCAGCTTGATTTCTCTAGCTAACTCAAGGCCTGCTTAGTGTAGAGAGAAGAGGAGGCTGGCCACAGGCACTCTGTTGTGGCTCTTCAGCACAGGCCTAACTCTTCTGATGAGCTGACAGTGATGGCTCTGCCTGGCTGGGAGAGCAGTTTTGCCAGCTCCACACAGGTACTGAGAGACAGAGCTAAGCGTGTCCAGGATGTGATGGCTCAGTGGGGTGAGGAGTGGTCACTGCCAAATGCAGGGAATGAGATAATGATTTTGTGTCAGTAGGAGACAGCTCTGCTGCCTGGCATTACTGGCTGCCCTACGTCTAGCCCTCTGCTGGCTTCCTAGATGTGCTTCTCAATGCCAGCTCTTTTGCACGGTTGACTACCTTGGTGGATCCCTGTTAGTCTTGCCTTCTGCTTCTGCTGTCAGTTGCTGCCAAGTATAGGAGGGCAGGGCACCCAGGCATGGCTGTCCTGTGTTTCTGACCCTTGTCTGGGCTGCATGGATCACAAAGCTGGTGGGTTTTGCTGCTGTGGATCCTTACCTGGCTGCACTTGCATACTTCATAGAATCAGGGAATTGTTTGGGTTGGAAGAGACCTCTATGACCATCTACTTCAACCATCAATGTAAGCCGACCAGTGCCATTAAACCTCATCCCCAAGTGCCATGGCCACACACATCTGGAACATCTCCAGGGATGGGGATTCCACTACCTCCCTGGGCAGCCTGTACCAGTCCCTGACCACTATTGCTCAAATCTGCTCAGCAGTCTGCCAGGAGCACAGTTTTAGGAGGAAACCCTCGGCTCTTGTCAGCTGCAGGTTCTGCAGAGATGCTCTCTGGCTCTCCAAGGAGAAGGAGGCCTGGCAGGGTGGGAGCTGCAGTCAGTGTGGCTTGCTCACAGAGCTCTGGTTGCTGGCTGTGCTGTCCATGGGCATCTGTGGAGGACAGAGGAGCAGATGGCAGCAGGATGGGACCCATGTGCATCAGGGGAACAGATGTGAGCGGAGCAGGCTGAGGACCCTCAGCTGCTGCAGTGCCAAGAGGAGACCCTGTCCCTCGGGCTACTGCCACAGCTGCTGCTGTGCACAACACAGCTTTGGGGGGGCAGAAGGAGAAAGGACTTCTTCTTCCTCTCCTGCTTTTGACCTGCACATCCACGCGCTGCCAGGTGTCTCTTTTGTCCTCTCTCCTCCTCCTGGCAAGATTTGCTTGCTGCCAAAGAGCTGTGTTGGGGCACATTCTTATGCAAAGCTTTGCAGTCTGCAGGCTTCCGGAGGGTTCCTGGGGTGGGAGTGCTGGGACTGATTGAATGCTTTTTACAAATTAAATCCACTTGCATGGTGTCTCTGTCTCTGCTATGAAGCCATCCATCTACTTGTGTGACAGGTGATTTCTGGGAGTGCTTTCAGGTGGGCACTGAAAGGTTCTTGGTACTGTGTGTTTTTGTTTTTTGTTTGTTTGTTTTTTTACTGGTTTGTTTTTATGTCCCCTTGAGAAGATTTTGCTGCATTTGGTTATCTTATAACAAAAACAAATAATGGCTGGTGGATACTGCCTGAGTTCACACCCAGATACCCTTGTTCAAGGCAAAACCCAACTGCTTTACATGGAAAACAAAAACAATATTTGGTGTTGCTTGAGGAAATCCTGATTCGTAGCTGCAGTTTGCTTTGGAAGGAAAAATATCCTAAAGAGGTAGGCTTGGACGATGTCCTTATCGTCAAACCCAGATTTCAGCCTCAGGGGACAAACCTGCAGGACTTTGTTTCCTTCTGGCAAACAGGAAAAGGTGCCCCGCGTAGGGAGATCTGGAGTGACGTCTGAATGGAGGAGACATCTGGAGCTTGCATCCTTTCCCCAGAGCTGTTTGCCTGCCCTTTATGCCCTTCAGAACTCTGCCTCAACAAGATCACTGCTCTTTGCCTTCACAAACTCAGGCTTCGCAGCCTCTCTGGCTGCTGGAGAGGGCTGAGCTTTGCTGCGATGGCAGCGCTAAAGCCTGCAGCTGGTCGAGTTAACTTTGTTCAGTTGGTCAGTGCGGGGAGCGGGGCTGAGGTGTTGGTGTGAGCTGCGGGAGCGGAGGCTGCTGCGGTGCGCGGCAGGCTGGCAGAGGAGGCTGGGAGCTGTCCTTGCCCAAGAGCTGGGCTCCAGTGCCACCAGGCGTTGGCTTGTGCCCATGGCAGCCCCTGCCGCCTGCAGTGGCCGCTTGGCTTCTCCTTGCTCCAGCACCGACTGCTTGAACTCATCCGAAACTCGCTGTTGCTTTTCTGCCCTATGTTAATACCTCTACGCTGTGGGGCAGACCCTGCGGCACTTGGTGCTGCGCTGAGAGCACACCGTGGAAGGGACCTTTGGAGAGCATTCAAGTCCAACCTCCCTGCCAAGGCAGTCACCTAGAGAAGGTCACACAGGAACACAACCGGGTGGGTTTGGAATGTCTCCAGAGATGGAGACTCCACTGCCTCTCTGCCCAGCCTGCTCCAGGGTTCCAGCACCCTTACATTAAACAAGTTCCTCTTAGGTTGAGGTTTGTGCCTGTTAGCCCTTGTCCTGTCACTGGGCAGCACTAAAAACAGCCTGGGCCCTTCCTCCTGACACCCACCCTTCAGGTATTGATCAGCATTGCTGAGAGCCCCCTCAGGCTGCTCCAGACTGAGCAGCCCCAACTCTCTCAGCCTTTCCTCATCACAGAGATGTTCTGTTCCCCTCAGCACCTTTCTAGCCCTTTGCTGTACTCTCTCCACCAAGTCCCTGCCATTGAGCTGGGGAGCCCAGAACTGGACACAATGCTGCAGATGTGGCCTCACCAGGAGTGAGCAGAAGGGGAGGAGAACCTCCCCATACCTTCTGGCCATGTTTCTTGATGCACCCCAGGATGCCCCTGGCCTTCCTGGCCACAAGAGCACATTGCTGGCTCATGCTCATTGAGTTCCTTTCATGTCTTTGGCACTTCTAACTTCTTCAGGTTTGCTTTTTCAAGTAGAGAGAGCAAAGCATGGGCAGTTGTTCAGGGAAGACATTTTACAGTGATGGGAGCTGGACTCACATTCCAGTCTGTTCTCTCTGCACAACAGTGGTTTCTAGATGTCCCAAGAAATATCTGCAGTGGAGGAGGCTTCCTTCAGGTCAGAGTAGCAGATGGCTACACCATACCTCCTTTTGAACCTTTCCATGGAAGAACCTTCTCGTTTTCAGAGAGCATTGCAGGTCAGGCCTTGAGGTGTGGTGCGGCTGCCAGGAATGCTCCGTGGACCATTTGCAGTCCAGCTGGAGAACCTTACTTAGCTTATTTTCCAGAGATGTTTGCCTGGTGCTCTCTGCCTCATTCTGCTCTGCTTGTTTGGCTAACTTCCTTCAGGCACTGCCTTTCAAGCACAGGAAGAGAAGAACTGCAGAGGTTTGAGCTGGGCTGTGGCATCGATGAAGGAGTTAACTGGAATGCGTTCAGAGAGTCTTGTGGGAAAGCAGGTGGGACGGCTGGGGAGAAGGGAAAGGAAGTGCTGTTTGCCCCATTCCTTTCAGATCAGGAAGGAACAAAGTCAGGAAGCTGAGGGAGGTCAGCAAAGATCCAGGGATTTTTATTGTTCATAATAGAGTTTTGCTTTTCCTTTTTTTTCCCCCTGGTGCAGACTAACAGGGTGTCTTTGCTGCTTTGGTTTTTCCCCCTGGTGCAGACTAACAGGGTGTCTTTGCTGCTTTGGTTTTTCCCCCTGGTGCAGACTAACAGGGTGTCTTTGCTGCTTTGTTTTTCCCCCTGGTGCAGACTAACAGGGTGTCTTTGCTGCTTTGGTTTTCCCCCTGGTGCAGACTAACAGGGTGTCTTTGCTGCTTTGTTTTGTTTCATGCTTTTGCTGTGGACTAGATCTAGGCTAAATCATCCACTTTGATCAGGCTGCTCCTGCTAAGACACGATGACTTGTGCTGCAAAGTGTGATAGCTTCTTAAATGGGAAAGATGTCACCTTGGTGATTTCTTTCATTCCAGGAGGCATGTGAAGGGAAAACCTCAAGAGGCTGATTTTTTACTCCCTCCAATGTGAAACATTTATTAAACAGAAAAAGAAATAGGAAAGGGGAATAGGTCAGGAAAGATGTTGGCTTTAGTTCTGTCCTTCCCTCACCTGAAATGTGATGGGAATAAGACTATCCCCTCTGGCCAGATGGGATGGTCTGGCTGCAGGGCTACTGCCACCAGGAGCATTTCTCCTGCATGTGACATAAACTAGGAGTGGGAGTATTTGAAATAAATAGAGATGGGGACCTGTACCCTGACACTAAATCAAAGAGTGGCTCAGGTTGGAAGGGACCTTAGAGCTCTGAGCTGCAAAGCCTCAGGGGTGGCTTTCTGTGACTTACTCCAGTTAGTCGTGGCTGGATGCCAGGAGCTGTGCTTCAGCAGGTCCCTTCTGGGGCTATTCTCAGCCCATTTTGCTGAGAGGAGGAAAAAAGAGAAACCCAGAATCAAAGAACTCAGATGATTGGGGTTTGGGTTTGTTTATTTGTTTCTTTGCTTTGTTTTTTGGTTGTTTGGTTTGCTTGCATTGGGTATTTGTTTGTTTGGGCTTCTTTAGTTGGGTTTTGACATTTTCTTTGTTGTCGTTTGGGTTTTTTAAAAAAAATTATTGTTGTTTGTTTTGGTTGTTTTAAATATTTTTCTTTCCTTTTTTGGGTTATTTGGGGGTTTTGGGTGTTTTGTTTATTTGGTTAGGTTTAGTTTATTTTGATTTGGTTTTGTTGTTTGCTTTTTGTTTGGGATTTTGGGTTTTTTGTTTGCTTAGCTCAGGTTTTGCTGTTTTGTTTATTTTTTTTGTTGGTTTGGCTTTTTTGTTTGGTTGCTTTTTGGGTTTTGTTTGTTTGGTTTTGCTTAGTTTTTTGTTTGTTTTGTTTTGGTGTTGGTGTTCTGTGGGTTGTGGTTTTTGGCTCTTTTTCTTTCTTTCTTTTTTTTTAATAATTAACCTTTCTGCTTTCATTGGACTTGCTGTTGCTGTCTTTCTGGCAGTGTATCAGCAGTGCTAGGCTAGAATCAGCAAACACCTGATAGAATTGTTCTTTCTTCCCTTCTCTGAGCAGTGGAAATCCCTTTTGATAACAGGACCTTATCAGGGAGGTGTGGGAGAGTGCCAGGTATTAATATTCAAGCAGCTCTTCATTGCTGCTTTGATCCCTACCAAGGATTCTGGTCATTTAAATAATTCCTGATGGGGTGGGAGTGAAAACTTTTATTAAATGGCATGAACTCCTGTGCCTGTATCTAATAAAACAATACTTGAAGATACATTTTTAGGGCTAAGATATTAAAATGCATATTAATTAAGTGAAGAATAAAAACCTTTATGAGAACAATCTCTGCTGCAAGCTGCAAGGAGCTGTTTAATCAATTTTTTTTTCTATGGAAACCTGCATTTCATTATAACATAATTAGCACATCTATTGTGTTTTTTAATACAACCTGTGCTCAAGTGTGTTTGAGGTGGAGTTTGCTCCTGGCAATTAACAGTGAAAAAATTGAACTTACTTTCTTTTTTTTTCTTTATTCCAGGCTTTGTAAGTTCCAAGTGCTAAAAATTGATAGGATTTTTTTTTTTTTAAAAGCACTGAAATATTCTTGGGAATATATTGGGATAATCTTTACTAATATACCCCAGTTAATATATTATTAATAGCCAAGGGAAATGTTAAGAAACTGTGCAAATTTTAGGGG
>VWZI01020604.1:529322-690069 GCA_013396835.1 Psilopogon haemacephalus | reverse complement strand
TTTTTTTTTTTTTTTTTTTGTGACCTATCTGAATTGTGGCAGGAGGGAAGGCTGCAGCTGTGTGCTGCAGAGCAATCCTGCTGGGGTGTCTGTGGCAGCAGGGCAGATTCTCCCCAGGATCAGGTGACAGAATGAGAGGAAATGGCCTAAAATTGTGCTAAGGAAAGGTTAGGTTGGAGATTTGCACCAAAGACATTTTTCCCAGAGTGGGCAAGGATTGGCACAGACTGCCCAGGTTGGTGCTGGAGTTTCCATCTCTGGAGGTGTTCAAGAAACCTGTGGCCATGGCACCTGGGGATGTGGTTTGATGACAATGGTGGTGTTGGGTGGGTGGCTGGGCTTAAGTGATCTTAGAATCATCAAATTGTTTTGGCTGGAAAAGTCCCCTAAGTAATAACCCTATACTGAACAGGTGAAAACCCAAGAGTGTGAAGAGTGACACTAGGAGGGAGAGCACTAGATAGTGCTGTCCCACCTGGCATCCAGGGTTGGCATTTCTTGCAGCAGGACTTGGAGTGCCAAGCAGGAGCTCAGGTCACATGGTGCTGCCCAGAATTGGGATGCACAGGAGACTGCAGAGCACAGAAAGGTCAAGAGCTGTTTGCCTCTAAGATTCCAGACTGCCCAGGCAGAGTGCTGGTGTTCTGTCCTGCAGTATGTCCTCTGCTTTTTGAGAGAAGGACTTTTCCAGTAGGAAAAAGGGGCAGGATCTCAGTAAATGTGGTGGTTTAGAAACACTCTGAAGCCTGGCAGCTAAAATACCAAACATCTGCTGGAAATGGGATGCATCCTGTAGCCCTGGCAGACACAAGTCCTCCAAAGTCAGAGGGTTCAACCTTGCCAGCTGTTGACACCAGACTGCACTGTTGGGCTTTTTCTCCTCCATACCTCAGGAGCTTTGCTGACAGCTTTCCAAAGAGTGGGAGAAAAACTTCTACAAAAAGTCATTTGGTAAATTTGTGGCTGGTCTGAGTTCTCCTGGAGCTGGGATAGCAGAGGCTGTGGGGCTGAGTTCAGTGGGGTACAAAGCCTGGTGTTGTGGGACTCATTGAGGCACAGAAAATCCAGTGTGAGATTGGCTTTTATGTAATAAAACAAACCACAACAGTACAGGAATACAAAAAGAAACACTCCAGTGCAAACATCTTTATACAGTGGAACTTGGTACAGAGTTCCCTAAAACAGCTTTACAACACAGGCTAAAAAACAGTGATTGCAGGCAATGCTATCTGCCTGCTGCTTACCAAAGTACTCTACTTACTGCTCTAAATAATCCCATAACTAACCTTACCTTTTGATAGCCAATACCTTAGTTACTGGTAAGATCCCTAAACTGTAAGTATTATTAGTTAGCACTCTTCCTAACATACTATCCTGTGGAACCTCAGCAGAATGCACCTTGGACTGCATTAAGCAAACCAGAAGTAAATGAACACGTGGGAAATAAAATGAAGTCATCCTAAGAGGTATTTTTTAAAAAATACAGAATATATGACCCAAAGCTGATCTGACTGGACAGAATTATGCTTTTCCTTCAGTTCATAGCTGAAGACATGAGTGATTGCCTTGGTGATGATGGTGAGCATCCGTGTCCAGCCGAGGACTGGGTTGGGCAGCTTTTTACAGCAAGGAGGACTGATGTAGTGCAACTGCCTCTATATAATATATATAATGTCATCTTATATATGTAATGCTATATTACATATAATAGAATAGTGTATGTATAATTATATATATTATATATAATTTTACAATGCGTTGCTTTTTCCTGCCAAGAAAACTTTTTGGAGGAAGGGGGAGGCTCAATCACAGACGACCTAAGTAAGTGAAAGGCAAATCCATGAGGTTCCACTCTACTGATTCAGGAAAGGAAAAAACTAAAAGGAAGAAAGAAAACAAAAGGTTTTAGTATTACTTGGTTAGCTACCAGAATTAAATAATCAAATCAACTAAAGTAATGCCTCCAGCTCCAGCAGGGCTCCTGGCGGAGCTGGGGCTCTGTGTGGCACGGCTCTGTTCCTGCTGAAGGCAGCAGGAGCCTGCATTGCAAGAAGCCACGGACGGGTCTTTGGCACAGACTGACAAACCCAGCGCTGCCCGGGGCTCTTTTAACTTCCCGCACGGGAAGTTTCATTCTGTGGCTCTTCATCAGGTGAGAAATGAAAGCACAGGCTGACCAGGGACATGGTAGCTGCAGCTGCAAAGCACTACTGATCTGTGCAGTTGTGTTACGCAGATGTGTGGGTGTGTAGCATCCTGGCTTGGAAGCCTACAATGTGTTCCTGGGTGGAGAATACCCGTTTTACAGTACCTGCTTACAAAAAAAATCAGAACAGTTTCACAGTAATGAAGCCCTTTGCTTGTTCGTCCCTGAAAAATACCCAGTTGCTTCCATAATGTTGAATTTAAAAGCCTCTTCAGCCTCCTTAGCCAGCTGGAGAGACCTCCATTGCCATCGAGAGAGATTTACAGTGTTGAAGTCCTAACGTTCTCCTGATCTCTACATTTCCTGCCCTGCAGGATGTGTTCCATTGGGTAGCACTGAGAGCCTACTGACAGAAAGGAAAAAAACACGACTTTTTTTTTTTTGCTGCTAGCTGGAGCAAACTTTAGGAAGGCAGACAGGTGCCTGAAATCACCATCAGGCTGTTAGAAACCAGACTGTGCATCTAAAAATCCTGTCTGATTTTATCTGTAGTAACTCAGAGCTGTAGTAGGAGGCTATAAAGCAAGAGTAATTAATAGATAGGAAAGAAGGAAACCCCCCTATCTCTTTCTGAAAGTGATGGGCTAATTCCTGATATTAAGTGATAGCCCATATGTTCCTCCTCTGCCATGTCAATAAAGATGTTACAAGGGGGCCGGGCAAAGCAGCTGGCTGCAGATGCTGAAGGTTATGCAGAGCACTCCTTCCCAGTGCCACACAACCTCTCTGACCCACTGGGTGGTGACCTTGAAAACTCCTTGAGGGGCACAGTACAGGAGGAGTTGAAGGAGGAAGTGGGGATCAAACCACTTTTAAAGGAGTCATTTCTGTCCAGACAGGGAGATGAGCTGTGTCCTAGAAAGCTGGGGCAGGTCCTGGAGCAGCAGTTGTGGAGGGTTAGCAAGGCCAGCAGTGCTGAGGGAAGTCCCCAGAGGTGAGCTGTTTGTCTCTTTTTAACCCTGCTGCTGGCAGGTTCTTATCCATGGCTGCGTGAAATCCTTGTGTGGCTTGGCTGAAGAGCTGAGAGTTCTTTGGCCATTGGCAGGCTCTTGATGTCTTACCTGTAGCGGGAGGGAGGAAAGTCATGGCTAACTTGAACTTAATACACAAAATCTTCGTGGGGTTCTGACCCATACAGCTCAGCTAACATTTTAAACCTGGGTCCCCAGTCGTTGAGAAAGTCATAATCAATATCTGAGTCTGAGGAGCCTGATCCCAAAGAGCTGAGAGATTCTGCAATGGACTCTGCGCCTTCATAGCCGTAGATGTGAAGGGTGTCGTATGGCAGCAAGTCCCTGTCGTTGTCAGCCTCGTCCTTCTTGACCTCGATCATCATTTCCATTTCTCCAGCACCAGAAGTTATGTTTCCAGGAGGCTTCTGGACTTGAGCATAGGGAGAGGGAAGTGCTTCAGGCTTCATGCCGTTCTTGCGCACAGAGTTGAGTACAGACACATCGTAGCTGGTAGTATCCATTTCACCACCGCCTTCTTCGTCATAGGTGACAAGCTGCTCGTGGATCTCTGCCACGTTCCTCCCCAGGCCACCCAAATCCTTCTTGTGTCTTTTTCTTAGAAGAATTAGCAAGGCGATTACTGCAAAGAGAACTTAGGTGAGCAGGTGTGAGGGGAGAAGGCAAGGAAGTCAAAACCAAACTGCATTTAAGATGTGTGACACAGTCTGGAGAATTCTTTTGCTGGAGTGAATTTTGTATAACACATTTATTTAAAGAACAGCTGAAAGTACTGTTGAACTGCAGGATTTGTGTGGTCTCAAAGCAGTCAAGCCTGAACAGGGGCTCTACAACTGAATTGTGAGGTGGGGGTTGGGCTCTTCTCCCTAGCATCAGGTGATAGAAGCAATTCTTGGCCATGAGAATGGTGAGACAATGGAACAGTTTGCACAGGGAGGTGTTCAAGGCCAGGTTGGATAAGACCTTGACCAACCTGGTCCAATGTGAGGTGTCTCTGCCGGTGGTACAGGGATCATCTCTAGGCTCCCTTCCAACCCAACCCAGTCTGTGATTCTGTGAATCTATGAACATGGCAAAAGCCAAATACTCACTGATGATTGTGAAGATGCAGATAAAAATTGCCACCAGTGCTTGTATGCTGACTCCAACTTGTTTAGCTCTTTCCTCACAAAAGGTGAAGTTGCCTTTTTCGTTGCACTTGCAGACGCTGATGACAAGAGTGTTTGTGCTGCTGAGCTCGGGATCACCATTGTCTGAGATGATGACAGGCAGGTAGTGGATTTTGGCAAGCTCACGATTGAACTGCCCGTACCGGACGGTGATGTTGGCTGTGTTGTCTGGAAAAAGTAAGGACATCTCATTAAGAGCTGATCCCTGCCAGATTTCCCTCACAGATTAGCAGTCACTAGGTCCATTTTCTCCTCAGAGCCAGTCTGCAGGGAACCTGGTGAATCTTGGGTGGCAACAAACAACATTTTTTTTCAGGGAATTCAAGTCTTTAAATCGGGCTGCATCAGAAGCAGAGTGATCAGCAGGATGAGGGAGGTGATTCTCCCCTGCTGCTCTGGCCTGACCCCACCTCAAATCCTGCATCCAGTTCTGGTGTCCCTAGCATAAGAGGGACATGGATTTGCTGGAGCAGATCGAGAGGAGGCCATGAAGAGGATTAGAGGGCTGGAGAACCTCCCCTGTGGAGACAGGCTGAGGGAGCTGGGGCTGTTCAGCCTGGAGAAGAGAAGGTGCCCAGGAGACCTTATAGCATCCTGCCAATACCTGAAGGGGCTAGAAGAAAGCTGGGAAGGGACTTTGGACAAGGGCTTGTAGTGGTAGGAGGAGGAGCAATGGCTTTGAGATTGAGAAGGGGAGATTCAGACTGGAGATCAAGAAAACTCCAGTGAGGGTGGGGAGACACTGGAACAGGTTACCAAGGGAGGCTGTGGATGCCCTTCCCTGGAGGTGTTCAAGGCCTTGGCATCCTGAGCTAGTGGGAGGTGTCCCTGCCCATGGTGGGGGGATGGGAGCTGTATGTACTTGAAGGTCCCTTCCAAGCTAAACCACTCTATGGATCTCTGAAATGGTTACTTAGCCAAGCCAGAGCAAGCAGAGGTCATCACTTCAGCTGTCTTCCCCTGTGTCCTCATCTTGCTTTGGCTAGCTGAGCAAACACACAGCAGGGGTACGCTACCGTAGTTCTCAACCAAGGAGAAGTTGCTGTCTTCTGTGGCCAGGGAGTACTTGAAGAAACCTCTAGGTGATATTTCATCCTTGTCAGTAGCTGAAATCCTGATGATTACCTGCAAAGGTGGAAGAGGTCACCGTTTTCAGTGTGCATTGCCTCCAGGGATAAAATTGCATTCACCATCCCTGGAGGTGTGCAAGAAACGTGTGGCACTTTGGGGCACAGCTGAATGGCCACAATGGTAGTGGTTTGGTGGTTTGACTCTGTGATCCTAGAGGTCTTTTTCAACTGAAACTGTTCTGTGATTCTAAGCTAAAACTGGGCTGCACATCTTTGTCCTGCCCTTTATTGAAGGATTATACAAAGCTATCCTGTGATGCTCCTCTACAAGTTCTTTTAAGGCAAGTAATTTCCTTGTAGATCTTCATAAAGAGCAATCTTGCCCCTTCAGTCATAGGTGGGGACCAAAGAGGACATCTTAGATAAGTATAGCATAAAAAGCCTTCTGCTCAGAAACACGTTTGAGATGTGGTGCTTAGGGCTACATTTAAGGTGAGTCTTGTAGAGTGTAAGGTTCTAGGTTGGACTGAGAGGATGTTTTCATGATTCTGTGATAAAACTCAACTGCTGGTTCCTGCCCTGCAGGACCTGGCTGCACTTGGTGGTTCATTTGCTAACATCCTGCATACGCAGCAGCCTGGGGGGAGAGAAACTCTGCAGCCTGCCCGTGTGAGCAGAGAAGAGTCAATGCTCCAAGGCCCTAAAGTCCTGCAGAGAGATTTCTGACCGCTGATGTTTTGGAAAGCAGTGAGATGGTCAAGTGTTTGGGTATGAAAATTGAGAGTGTTTTCTGTGGAAATGTGAAGTAATGAGGAGTCTGGCCTTGGCTCACACAGCTGAGGAATACAATCTATGGCACACAGGATACAGGACTCTGATTCTCATAGCGTGGCAACTGCCTGGCACAAGGGAGTGAGAGCTAATGAAACATCTGGTTAGAGAGTAACAGGTTCTCGTGCATATTAATGAGTGGATTGTGCTTGCCTGGGTTGTGTTAATGGATGGCTATTTATAGGTGTGGTGCTGGGTGCTGGGTCTCTATAAACGCAGGTGTAAAGAGCAACAAAGGCCTCCTGCTAATTCACATTGAATTGCATGGGAGTCCATGGAGCATCCTTGGCAGCGGCCCTGACAGGTGTCTATTAGGAGACCTCTTTCAGTTGAGCTTGGCAGCAGGCAGGTGAAGTTTAGAGGGAAAGCAGCCCCTGGTGCCTCACCTTTCCCGGGGCAGCGTTTTCGCAGACTCGGGGCTCTTCAGGGTAAAGCAGCTCGGGGGCGTTGTCGTTCTCATCAGTGACAATCACCTGCACCTGGGCGTGGGATTCTCTGTCCGACAGACGGCCTGGAACGACAGCACCAGCACAGCTCTCTTCAGGTGCTGGCACACAACTGGGCAGGAGAAGGCTCCAGGGACAGCTGCCTTTCAGTGTTAGCAGGGGACCTACAGGAAGGCTGGGCAGAGACTGTCCAGAAGGGATTCTTGTAGGGACAGGATGAGGGGCAACAGCTTGAAATTAGAGCAGGGCAGGCTAAGCTGGATATCAGGAAGGAGTTCTGCACAATGAGAGTGGTGGCACACTGGAACAGGTTGCCCAGGGCTGTGGTTAAGGCCCCATCTCTGTAGATATTCAAGACCAGCCTTAATGTGGCCCCGGGTAGCCTGATCTAGTTGGAGATGTCTCTGCTGACTGCGGTGGACTTGGATGGGATGACCTTTGAGGGTCCCTTCCAACCCAATGCCATCTGAGAGTCTGTGCTGTCTAGATCCTGCTCTTTCTACCGTGTCCACCTCTGCACCCAGCTCCATCATTAAATAGAACTTCTCCTTTGACAGATTCAGACAGTTTCCTAAAAGCTGCCCCGTCTGTATTGAGTGCCTTTCACCCTGCAGAAAAAGTCTATCTCCTCCAAACCAACTGAGGACTGGCCCCTGGGCCCACCCTGCTCCCTGAACCTGAGCAGAGCTCTGCAGAGCTGCCTCGGCAGCAGCATGTCAGTGGGATCTTGAAACTCCATCTTAGTGGGTGGAGCTGGCTGGGACATTTCTGTTCTTTTAACCGAGGGCTTGGGCTGTTTCCTAAGCTGCTTCCTCTCCTCCTGCCCTTTTTATTCCTTGTAACAAACTCAATGCTTTTCATAACAGCCAGGGGCCAAATCTTTAAATGGTGTTTACCCTGTTTGCAGGTACTGACTGGGTCTGGAAGATGACTGTGCAAAGCCTGCAAGCAGCCTTTTCCTTTGCTGCCAGGTTGTGTCTTTCCTTTTTGATAAGATAGAGTCCTGCTGTAAAGCTGTGCTCTGGTTTTCTTTCAAAGGAAGAAGTGGAGAGCACTTACCATCTTCAAGGATTTCCTGGGCTGCTACAGTGATGTTGTATGAGGAACTGAATTCCCTGTCCAGGGGCTTGGGAAGTTGAATGATTCCTGTGTCTGATACCCTGACGTAGTCTCCGTTGGGACTGGCTCTTCGCCGGCTAAACCTGGGGGTTGTTTACAAAGGGAGATGTCAGAGCAAGGCTGAGAACACTGCCTTCACTGCAGGCCTTTGGGCTGCAAGGTCACAGAGCTCCTCAGTGACAAACTGCGTTAATATCCTGACCAGGCAGCCTCAGAATGCTTCACTTAAATTATGCAAGCTCTGAGGGTGAAATATATAGGAAGAAACTCCTTACAGTGAAGGGGGTGAGACACTGGCACAGGTTGCCCAGGGAGGTTGTGGCTGCTCCCTCCCTGGAGGTGTTCAAAGCCAGGTTGGATGAGGCCTTGAGCAACCTGTTCTAGTGGGAGGTGTCCCTGCCTATGGCAGGGGTGTTGGAACTGGATGAGCTTTGAGGTCCCTTCCAACCTAAACCATTCTATGGTTCTGAAAAACAGGGCCAAAGTCTCAGTCGCTGGTCAAGTTGTTGGAGCCCTGCATGAGTTCCCCCCCTGTAGAACAAGGTGACTGAAGCTGGTGCCACTTATCAGTTGTTGGAGCCCTGCATGAGTTGCCCCCTGTAGAGCAAGGTGACTGAAGCTGGTGCCACTTATCAGTTGTTGGAGCCCTGCGTGAGTTGCCCCCTGTAGAGCAAGGTGACTGAAGCTGGTGCCACTTATCAGTTGTTGGAGCCCTGCGTGAGTTGCCCCCTGTAGAGCAAGGTGACTGAAGCTGGTGCCACTTTACCTGATCTTGCGTTTAGCTGCGTCCGGGTCGTGTGCCCAGACTGATCCCAGTGTCCGTATTTCTGGGTCGTTTTCCTTGACTTTAAATTCATATGGCAGCTTGGTGAAGAGAGGAGGCTCATCCACATCAGTGACTTCAATGGTGACTGTTGAAATGCTTCTAGAGCCACCAGATTTAAAATAGCGGAGGTCAACCGTGGGGTCTGTTGCCTCGATGTCAAACCTGTATTCTGCTACTTTTTCAAAGTCCAGAGGCTAGAAAAAAAAAAAGACAAAACCAGGATTTATTCCTTTGGAGATGCCTAAGTAAAGTTTGCATTGGGCTAGCTGTGCAAATGGAAGCTCTGTGCTCCAGGTCATGCTTAGAAGTGTTACCAAGTTGTATCTTAGCCAGGTTCTTGGGAGAGCATTTCCAGCCCAAGCTTCTCTTTCATAGAGTGGCTCAAGCAGCTCCTGGTTTTTAACAGATTCATTCAGTATTCCAAGTTCAGCAAATATTTCTTGGTTTGGATAATTTTTCCATTTATAATTCTGTAGCTACCAAAAACTGTTGATCTCCTTTTTTCTGAAGAGCTGGGGGTCAGTTTCCCTACCTCTTGGCTGAGCTTTCCATTCTGAAGTCATTCCAGGCAGACTTCGTAGCTGTGCTGACCACTAACTGGGGCAGCTGCTGAGAAATGACTTCCACTTCCTTGTTTTTCCCATTGACTGAGATTAGAAAAGGAATCAGACAATGGAAGGAAGGCCAAAGGCTAGGGCAGTAAGCAGAGCCCAAGCCATCACTCCTTTCAAAGCTTGGGTCCCTGAGAAGCTCACAGTAGCTGTCTAGGGTGACTGTGAGTAGACAGTGCGAGTGGAAGTTGTCCTGCTGCTCCAGCAGTTCAAGCTTCATCCCAGGTGGCTGCTTAATGAAAACTGTGACACATGCATGGCCAAAACTGTGGGGTGAACTTTGCCCACTGCATGCTCAAAGACTAGCTGATTCCAGATGTGTGTGTGAGAGAGGTCTCCTACTGCTCCTTGTTGGGGCAGAAGTTGCAAGCAGTGCATTCCCCGGGGCCTGGACAAAGCAGGGAAAGGGCTGCATTTGGTCAAGGAAAAGCTGCTTACACCTGCTGTGACCACAGCTTTACTGCTGATTTTGGAATACTTGGTACTTGTCATTGAGAAGAACATTTTAAGGAAACATTTGTGGTCCTACCAGCCACAGACAGACGTCTGGAAGGGAAAAGCACATTCCTGTCAATCTCAGGATTGCAGGAGGTGATTTATAGTCCTCTTTACATTTTTTCCCTTTTTTCTTCCAGTGAATCAAATGAAATCAATGAACTCTCAGCTTGACAGCACTTGCATAATGCAGGAGCGTCCCTTGGTACAATCAAGCTGGTCTGATCTGAGAATGAAAACAACCCAAAGAGTAAACCCTAATCAGGGCTTTGGAGAGTGTGGGCTCTCCTAGAGAGTTAGAAGGAATTAGTAGGGGAAGCTCTAAAAACAGCCTGAGAAAAGCAGAGGAGCCGTGGCTGAGGCTGGGGCAAGTGCCAAGCTGTATCGAGCACTCTGGCAGAGTGATCAGGTGGACTTGTTTACACTTCATACTTTGGTTGCACTTGAGCTACAGAACAGAAAGATTTTTGGACTGGGTTGGCTCAGCTCTGGCAATCACTGACTCTTAGAAGCAGACTGAGAGGAGCCTGAGGTGTGTGTCCTGCACGTCTGCCATGGTCCCCGCTGCTCCCTGCACTCGTTCCGGGTTTTCTTGGGAGTTTGAGCTGAGAGGGAGGTGTGAATCAGCAGCTGCTCCTCTCATACAGCTCCCAGGACAGGGTTTCCAGGATCAATGTGTTGAATTCAGACTTGAGCTCATTTCTTCCTGCCTCTAGTCACAAAGGGAAGCAAAGCTCTTGTTACGCAGGGCAAAACCCAACCCCGTCCTCTTTGTTAGTGGCAGATGTACCTTTTTTGGCCTAATGATTCCTTCATTTGTGTATGGATTTGCTACGATTTCAAAGGTGTCTCTGTAGTCTCCTCTGACAAAACTGTATTTGGTATTCCTGTGCTGTGGTTCATCAATGTCTTCGACTTTGACTCTGCCAACTTCTCCTCCTACTGAAATGTTTTCAGGAACTTTGAAGTAAAATGATGCTGTTAAATTACAACAAGAGAAAAGAAGTCATAAGGAGTATGTACATGGGTGGAGGTTAGAACTTAGTTAAAAATTGTTCTTATTTTTTTCTGCCTGTCTATAAACTATCCTGGAGAAGTCAACTTTCTAGACCTCTACAGTCAGAACTTTGATGTATTTTTTTTTATAAGAGTATAATTAATTCTTCAAATTGTCCAAGTGAGGAAACTCATCTTGAGTTTTATTTTCTCCTCTAGGTGTGCATCACTCAGGGCTGCAATACAGCAAACGTTCTGAGGAGCTAAGATTCTTTCCTTGGAGAAAGGTGAGTGGTGCTGACCTGTGGCATCAGGCTGGCAGAGCTGTGCTGCCCTGGCAGGGTACTCACGGTGTTTGAACACTGGGAAGTTGTCGTTGATGTCAGTTAAAGTGATAATCACTGTGGCCGTGCTGGAGTCCCCGGAAGACCCTGGAGCATCTTTTGCTTTAACGACGATTTCGTAGGTTGCTTGGTTCTCTCTGTCCAAGTCGGCCCTTGTTGTGGAGATCACACCTTTGAAAAAAGCCAGGGAACAGGATTGGATCTTGTGGATTGTCCCATGTGTCTGGGGTTAGACAGAGAACTTTGGTCTTAGGCCACAGGCTCAGCTTTCAGTAGCACTTTCACAGGGGTATGTTTCTAAGGCTGGAGATGTTGGGAGTCTTGCTGCACGACTGCTTGTGAGGGAGATTTTGGACAATGCAGCTCTTCATGCTGATCTTTGCTGCTTGGAAGCAGTCTGACAATGTCTAAACTTGCTCATTACAATGTACTTTGCAATCAGAGAATCAGGGAGTTGGAAAAGACCTCTAATATGATTGAATCCAACCAGTAACCCAGCACTACCATGACCATTAAACCATGGCTCTAGGTGCCATGGCCACAGGTTTTTCAAACGCCTCCAGGGATGGTGACTCTACCACCCCCCTGGGCAGCCTGTTCCAATCTTGCAGCAAAGAAATGTCTCCTCATCTCCAACCTAACCCTCCCTTGGCACAAATTCAGGCCATTTCCTCTCATTCTATCACCTCATACTAGGATAAGAAACCAACCCCACCTCACTGCAGCCTCCTTTCAGGGAGTTGTAGAGACCAGTGAGGTCTCCCCTCAGCCTCCTCTTCTGCAGACTCAGCAGCCCCAGTTGCCTCAGCCATTCCTCACAGGACTTGTTCTCCAGACCCTTCACCAGCTTTGTTGCCTTTCTCTGGACACCCTCCAGCAACTCAATGTCTTTTGTGTAGTGAGACGCCCCAGCCTGAACCCAGTACTGAGCACCTCTTGTGTGAGTTGTTTGCTGCTGAGGACCAGCATGGTCGCCAGAGATACTGACAGTATTTTTAAACCTGGGTGAAATTTAAACTAGGAAATTCAGGAAAGCAAAAGGTTGAGTCATTGATTATGGGATGCTGCTTCAGAATTGCTGTATTTCCTTTCCCTGTTTGGCCAAAGGTATGGTATCTGTGCTGAACTGGAAATGTGAACTTGCATTAGCTCTTAGTCTCTTAGGGAGGAAAAAAACCCTTTTCTTCTTCTCATGTACTTCATGGCACCTGATATCCCAGCTTCAGTAGTTCCTTTCCAGATGCAGACAGTGGCATCATGTGAACAGCAGTGAAAACTATTTCCAAATTATGCTTACAAGTGTATTTTTAAATTACTATCCAATTTGCCCCAAATGGACAAACCTTAAAACCATTTCCTTCAAAGGACAACATAGGAAGGCATTTGTGTATCTGACCTACCAGAGTCATCAACTGTGAAGTACTCATCTCCTTTAATGACTTGGTAGGTAACTGTAGCATGGCCTGTAACTGTTGGGTCATCAGCATCCACAGCTGTCACTTTGGTGACCGAGGTTCCTACCAGGAGATGTTCAAACAACAACATTTAGTATCAGATCTACTTTTTAACCAAAGGCGTGAAGAAAATAGGCGATGGAAGGACCTACCTACTGGTGACATTTCTGGGACAGAGCCATTGAAGACCTTTTGGACAAAGACAGGGACGTTGTCATTGATGTCATAAACCTTGATGATGAATTTCGAGGGGGGCTCCAGAGACTGGTTGTTTCTGCGGTCGATGATGAGAGCTGTCAGTTCATACTCTGCTTTCTTTTCTCTGTCCAGCCTCTCAAATGCGTAGACATCACCACTGGTTTCCTCCACTTTGAAGATGGTGTTGGCATATTCACCTTCTATAATATATTTGGCGTTGCTGTTGCGGACGCTCGATGTGATCTAGGGAGAGCAGAGAAAGAGAAGTCAGCTGTGGCATCTGGCACCAGCAGTGTCCACCAGCAGATGCACATAGTCAGGCCTTCCGATACCTGAAGGGAGCCTCCAGGAAGGCTGCAGAGGGACATTCATAAAGGTGTCTAATGGCAGGTCTAGGGGGAACAGTTTGAAGCTGAAGGAGAGCAGGGTTAGACTGGAGCTGTGGAAGAAGTTGTTCAGTGTGACAGTAGTGAGACTATGGAACAGGTTACCCAGGGTCTTTGTGAATGCCTACACCCTGGAAGTGCTCAAGGCCAGACTGGATGAGGCCTTGGGTAACCATGGCAGGGGTGTTGGAGCAGGTGACCTTTGAGGTGCCTTCCAACCTAGGCCATTCTAGGATCAATTGATTCTTTAGACTCAGGTGGACACCAGCACACTCATCAGGACCTTTGATATTGTCTGGTGTGTTGCTCAACAAACAGCACCACAGCAACTAGAACCATGCAGGGTTATAGGAGATGAAACCTGCATCCAGAATGGAACTTGCTTATTTGTCAAGAAAACAATCTTTTTTTTCTTTTTTTTTTTTTTGAGATCAAGTCTCTTATTTCCTAAAAATATAAACTGTTCGTGCAGCTAACACATATCACTAACCTCATTGTGTCTTAAATAACATCACCACTTCGAGCTGCTCTTGTTTACAAGTAGTCTTCTGAGCTGAGCAGAGATTTTGCTTAGATTCCACGGAACTGCAGAATCAAATCTATATTCACAGCTTCTGAGTTAGGGAATCAAATCTGTATTCACAGCCACTGACATTATTCAGCATTAGTCTCTATTGCTTAGCATTCACTTGGCAGAACTCCTGCCATAGCTGACAGCTTTCTTGTGTTTAGTTGTATGCAGGTTTGGGTTTTTTTTGTAGTCAGTCTTTAGGCTTGTGCTGTGACAGTAAGATTAAATCACCACTCCACAGATTTTAAAGTTCAAGATTAGATGCCATGAAAAGGGATGGGGTGAAAGGAATGAACATGAATCAGTTTTAAAATTTAATTTAACTCAGTCCTAAATGTTTTTTGCACTTAGATTATGTGCAGGTTAAACAAATGATTCTTCCCTTTCTATGCTTCACCCATCTACAGACACTGAGAGAGTCATGGAATCACAGAGTGCCAGGTTGGAAGGGACCCCAAGAACAATCTGGTCCAACCTTTCTAGGTGATAGTGGAGTTGAAATGAGGTGGCCCAGCACCCTGGTAAGCTGAGTCCTCAAACTGAGTAATGGAGGGGAACCCTACAACTGTCCGTGCACTACATCAGCACTTTCTGGTCTTGTCTGCTGGGGCTGCTGAAGAGCAGTTTATAGCCCTGGAGATCATAACATCCTAGAATGGCTCAGGTTGGAAGGGACCTCAGAGATGAGCTACTCCAAACTCCTTGCCATGGGCAGGGACATCTCTCAGCCAGACTCAACTGCTCAAGGCCTTATCCAGCCTGGCCTTGAACACCCCCAGGGAAGAGACATCCTCAGCCTCCCAGGGCAGCCTATTCCAGAGTCTCACCACCCTCATACTGAAGAGCTTCTTCCTCAGCTTCAGTCTAACCCTACTCTGCCTCAGCTTCAAACCAATCCTCCTTTGCCTGTCCCTAGACACCCTCTGCAGCCTTTCTGTAGGGTCTCTTCAGGTAGCTTCAGTCTCTGGCAGGCAGGTCTGAGGTGCCCCTCCTTGCTCAAAGGTGGGGTAGTCTGTGCCTTCTTTCACCACTTCTATTGATTTATTTAATGTAGAAAGTAGAGACTTGCAGGAGTGAGGACGAGCATACAAAGGAGAGCATCCAAAGCCATGCAGGATAAAATCAAACAGTATCAGCATATTCCTGCAGCTGTCAGTCAGCTCTGCCACGCTGCTCCTGTGGCCTTTTGTAAAGGGTTTATCAAGCATTCGATCGTGCAAAAGCAGGGCACTGAACACAGCCATTGCAAAAGCAATCAGAAGCATTCCACAGAGCACAAAGGGAATTACTCTTAGTTAGTTCAGCTCCGGGAACAGAAGCTTTCTCCTCAATCTGCTGCTGAATTGGTCTGAGATGAAACAGAGATGCCCTGTGTTTGCTGAGAGCACCCTGTAGCCTCTTTCCTCTCTCTCTTGCTCCCTGCCAGTGAGCTGCACCCATCCAGAAAGGTCTGCTTCACTTTGCCCAGGCAGCCTTGACAGATGCTGATTATTGTACATGGGAGGAAAAGGGAGAACTGCATTTATCTGGCAAGTGTCAAAGTAGCTCTGTTTGAAAGACTGGGCTGGAAGAGCTTTGTCTGGCTGATACGTGTTTCATCACATTGCTGCCCTGAAGAAAATGAGTTTGCCAGCAGGTCAGTGCTTGTTATTAATTAAAACCCCATATTTTCTCTCACTTTATGAAACAATTTATTAAGTGACACTGTTTGTAAATGTAGCATTTTGGTTTTTGTATCCAGGCTGAGAGAGGTGAACTGCAAGGCTTTGGTGCATGTGGGTTTTATAGAATCATTGAAGACTTTTGCTTGGAAAAGGCCTCCAAGATCAGAGTCTAACCCTTAATATAAGCCTACCAAAGCATGTTCCCAAGAGCCATGGTCACAGGTTTCTTGAACACCTCCAGGGATAGTGACTTCAGTACCTCCCTGGGCAGCCTGTGTCAATCCCTGCTCACTCTTGCAGCAAAGAACATTTTTCCTAATGTTCAACCTAACCCTCCCCTGGCACAGTTCCAGGTCATTTTCTCTCCTCCTATCACCTGATACTAGGGAGAAGAGCCCAAACCTACCTCACTGCAACCTCCTTTCAGGGAGCTGTAGAGAGCAGTGAGATCTCCCCTCAGCCTCCTCTTCTCCAGACTCAACACCCTGAGTTCCTTAGCTGCTCTTCACCAGTCCTGTTCTCCAGACCCTTCCCCAGCTCTGTTACCTTTCTCTGGACACAACTCAACATAGCAACTCAGTGTCTTGTAGTGAGTGGCCCAAAACTGAAGCCAGTACTGGAGGTACTGCAGATGAAGGTTTTGGAAGGAATCTTGACCTCCACCAGCTGCCAGCCTGCCTTCCTAACTGTGCCCCTGCAAGCCATGCAGGCTGTCCTGCACAGCAGAGGCTCCATCCTTGCTGCTCTCTGCAATGGGTTTGCATTCCTCAGAAGCAGGAGAATCCCTGGGACACGATTTTTTCTCTTTCCATTTGCTGTCTGCATTTCAGTTCTAGCAGACTGCCGTTTACCTTGCCAACATGGTGTGGCAGTGGTGTGTCAATCTCTTCTTTGATGTGCATTTGGTTCCATATCCAGTCTCTCTTCAGCCGTTTGTGGCTGGCACTGTTTGAAGAGAAGGTTTGGGCTGTTTCCTGGCTTTCTTTGTCAGCAAATGCTGGAGTGAGGAACAATGAGAAAAGCAGAATGAGGTGGTTCATCTTCTTCTGTAGCCTAGACGGTGAGATAAAATGTGAAAGCTGTATAAATAACAACATAATAACAGAGCACACACAGAAGTGCAAATGGACTTTCCTTCCAGGGGAAAGTTGGCTTCCTTTCTGTATTTCTTTTCATCTGCCTTAGCATCAAAGTTTGCAGTACCAGTTTTCTGCCTGCCATGAAACAGTTTTAACTGCATGTCAACTAAAACCCAACAAAAATATTTTACTGAAATAAAAAGATCATGCAATTCTCAAAAGACAGCATCAAAGCAGCCACCTGAGCTGACCTGAAGACTGAGAAGCAAAGATCAGCTTTTGTGCACTGTCTGTTCAAAGGTGGTTTAGATGTGGTGCTTTGTGATGTGGTTTAGTGGTGAACTTGGCAGAGTAGGGTTAATGGATAGACCTGATGATCTCAAGGGTCATTTCCAACCTGGAGGATTCCAGGATACCATAGGAGTTGTATTCTGGCTGCCTGTGGGGAGAGGAGCCTTGGAAAGCAACACTGAGGCTGAGCCAGATCAATGTTCGACTTGAAATTAAATGTCACAGCTTGAGAACCCCAAATGTAAGGTTTTGCCTTGCCCTGACACAAAACATGCCCACTTTCTTCATATGGAAATGGGGATAAAAGCTGGGGCTTCAGGTGGAAAAAGCCATTCGTGGGAATTTTCCAGTCAGTTCCAACACAATAGAGCAAATTATCTTGCTGTGGAACTCGTTTATCAGCTGAATTCCCTGTGTTTTGAAGTGCTTGAAGACACAGATGAGGTTCCTTTACCCCTATTCTCAGGTTATGCCATCTACCAAATGATAACTTGTGAAATTATTCTCAGCTGAAACCATCCCTTTTGCCTCACAGGTTACTATTAACAAACTTCAGGCACAACTTCCATTATCAGATGGAGAAGTTATTTTAATGTAGCAAAGCTGACTTATTTTCTTACTAAATTTCCCCTTCCCAAGATAAAGGACTGCCAGGAAACTTTAACACTCAGATAATCAGGCTTTAAATTTCCCATAAATGACTTTCCATTAGCTTTTGGGAGCTGTCAGCACGCACATCAGAAAATAAAAGCATTAATTGTGATCGAGAAGTTGACATCACACAGGTTGCTAGATGGGAGACTAAATTAATATTTTCAGCAGGAAGGTGCCCGAGATGCTTCCAAAATTACTCGTTGGTAACCAGGCAATCAGTGTCATCCTATGGTGCAGCATCACTGTCAGGAAAAAGATTTTATTTACCACAAAATATTGCTTTCCTCCTCTCTCTTCTAGCATGTTGTACATAAACTGGGGAACATTCCTCTGCCTTTGTGCTTGCAGGAAACGACTACAAAGGTGGCTTTGAAGCCACTTTTTATTAGTTAAGCTGTGCTTTAGACAGCTGAAACTTTTGCATTGAGCTGGTTGGTTGCATTGGAGAGTTGGGGCTCTGCAGCCTGGAGAAGAGAAGGCTTCCAGGAGACCTTGGAGTGGCCTTCCAGGATCTGAAGGGGGCTGTGGGAGGGCTGGGGAGGAACTATTGACAAGGGCTTGTAATGATAAGGAGGAATGAATTTGAACTGGCAGAGGGGAGATTGAGAGTGGATGTTAGGAAGAAGTTGTTTGCAGTGAGGGTGGTGAGACACTGGCACAGGTTGCCCAGGGAGGTTGTGGGAGGTCTTTGATCACATTCTGTAATTCTGTGCTCCACAACCTCTGTGGAGGTGTTTAGGACCAGGTTGGATGTGGCCTTGAGTGACCTGTTCTAGTGGGAGGTGTCCCTGCCTATGGTAAGGGGTTGGAACTGGATGATCTTTGAGGTCCCTTCCAACCTGAACCATTCTATGGTTCTGTGCCCTTACTGTCATTGAATCACAGAATGGGTTTGGGTTGGAAGAGACATTAAAGATCAGCCAGTTCCAGCCTCCCTTGGGTGGACACCTTCCACTAGCCTAGGTTGCTCCATGCCCCATCCAACTTGAACACCTCCAGGGAGGTTGTGAAGCACAGAATCACAGAATGTGATTGAAGATCCACAGCCTCCCTGGGCAACATGTTCCAGTGTTTCACCACCATCACTGTACAGAATTCCTTCCTCATCTCCAGTTGAAGTCTCCCCTCTTTGAGCTCAGAGCCATTGCCCTTCACCTTACAAGCCTTTGTAACATGTCCTTCCCCAGCAATCCTGAGAGGTTCCTTCTTTTGCCTCAGAATACTTTGAGGAAAATGAGTAAGATTTAGTTGTTTTGCTCTGGTTTCTTTGCCAAGACGAAGAGGCTACAGCTGGAAACTGGAAGGCATTGCTGTGGTTGTGTTGGGACGGTGTAAGTCTGTCTTTCACAAAATTACAGCACAGGATAACCAAAGGAGACCAGCTGGGTAACTTCACCTAGTCCAGGCTGTGCTTCTGGGGGAAAAAAAACCCAAGCTGTAGTGTTTAGGAAGTCCCTTTCTGTTGTAGCTCTGATACAGTGGAGATCTCCTGTGCTGCTGTGGTGAAGAGGTGAGTTGGGAAAGGTGAGGACAACACTGCCCACTTCACTCCAAGTGATACAGGCACAAATCTCTTTGCAGAAGGCATTTTGAATTTAAAGAGTCAAATCTCCCCTGGAGCATACTGGTCTCAGCCTAGTCCTACTTTATGAAGAGAAGTTTGGTGTCTTCCCAGCAATGTTTTTCTAGTGTTTGCTTCTGTTCCCACTCAGTTCAGAGCCTCTGTCTGACTCTTCAGAGTACTTCACACTGTTGCTGGCAAGTAACAGCAACCCTGGGACCTTTGGTGCCCTCACCCAGGGCCACTGCTTATCAGAAGCTGAAGCCTCAAATTCCTACCCAATGTGTGGTTATCTGTATAGGAGCTCTGGGACTGTGGCAGTATCCTGATAACCTCTGAAGATCCACACAGCAAATTCAAACTCTCCTTTGAAGTCAGTGCCTGTCTCTCACCCTTCAGACCTTGTGTGAAGCTTGGCCACTGGTACAGAAAGTGATAGGCTGAATCTCTTTAAATATATGCACGTTTCACCTGGAGCTTAAGCTGCCCTTGCACTCTGCAGCTCCATCTCTCTGTTCTTAGATTTTAAGATGGCTTCACTTCCTTTAGCTCTTCAGTAATGAAATGGTTCCTCAGTGAGCAGTGTGCTGGAGGTCAGGCTGCCTTCTGCTAGGCACTGTGACAGAAGAGCCTCTTGCAAAAAATGACTTCTGCTTTGCCTTTGGTACCTTTCAAAATGTCTCATCCTGGTAGAAGGAACAGTGCACACTCCAGCACTTTGCTGCCTAGGGACATCTGATGTACATTGCTGCACAGGACAGTGTGACTCTGAGAAGACTTCCTCTGTCATACCATGCAAGTTTTGCCTTCAGCAGCTGGAAGTCCATTGCTGTCCAATCTGCAGCTGAATTATTCACCATATTTGTGAGTGCCCTTCTTTGGCTGCTTGTATAAGCAGTTGAGAAGCAGGACCCTGAGGAGCAGTAACTGGATAAGGGCACTGTCCTGGTGTGAAGGCCACGCTCTGTGGATGTTAGCACTTGACAAGCTGTATTAAATGCTCTCTTTTTCTCCTGGCCATGCCAGTTTTGCCTTCCAGCAGATCTCATTTGAAATGCCAGAGGAAGTAGCAGATTCCCCTGCCTGAGCAATAGAATGCATTCCCATGGAGTCAAAAGCAAGAAGGCTTCTGAGGGGTGAGAGGTGGATGACATGTAGGGGTTGGCTTTTTGCTTCTCCTCATCTGCTGGGGCAGCCAGGGCTGAGAAGGGGAAGCAAGGTGCACCCTTTAAGGACCCCCGTGGGCACAGGCTGGTGGAGAAGAGGCCAGCACAGCAAGCACTGTGACTGAGCCATCCCACACCTGGCTCCCCTGGCACGCTGCTGGGAGGTCCCACCACAGCCTCCAGTTACACCCCTGTGTCTCCACCAGATTAGAGCAGTAACTCAAACTTCTGTTTCACTATAAGCAGGGACCATAAATGTTCTTTGAAGTTAGCAGGGGAATGGTTTATTCAAATAGCTACGTTTCTTGCTTTGCTCTTAAATTTTCCTCTAGCAAATGATGGGGTTTTCACCAGCATTACTCATTGTATGTGTTGAATTATTTCAGCAAATAACTCTTTGTCTGCAGGGTACTGCAGGCAGTTAGCTGAGAAATTCTGCTATTCAAGCTGATTTATGCAGCGCAGTGCTCACAGGGTGCAGTTTCTTCCTGCAGATTGGGAGTAGTTATTAAAACAAATGTCAAGTGGAGATACAGACAATGCTCTACTAATTAGAAGTTTGCATCCATAAGAATCCTAGAATGGCTCAGGTTGGAAGTGACCTCAGAGATCAGCTACTCCAACCTCCCTGCCGTGGGCAGGGACACCTCTCACCTAGACTGCGCTGCTCAAAGCCTCATCCAGCCTGGCCTTGGATACCCTTAGGGAAGAGACATCCACAGCCTCCCGGGGCAGCCTGTTCCAGAGTTTCACCACCCTCATACTGAGCTCCAGTCTAGCCCTTCTTCCTCAGCTCCAGTCTAACCCTGCTCTCCCTCAGCTTTGAACCATTCTCCCTTGTCCTATCTCTAGGCACCCTGATGAACAGTCCCTCTGCAGCCTTCCTGTAGCATTCCTTCGGCTACTGGAAGGCAGCTCTGAGGTCCCCCTGGAGCCTTCTCTTCTCCAGGCTGCACAGCCCCAGCTCCTTCAGCCTGTCCTCACAGCAGAGCTGCTCCAGTGATCCAAGGATCACCTTTGTGGCCTTCTCTGGACTCAGCTCTGTGTTGTTCTCATGCTGGAGACCCCTGAAGTGGATGCAGTATTGGAGGTGAGGTCTCAGCAGAGCCTCCTCATTCCTTTGAGCAAAGTCCTGCAGCTAGACAAAAAGCAAAATCCCCTTCAGAAGGCACAGCTGAAGCACAGAGGACTTAGATGTGTTTGCCTCCTCCTGATAGTGTACCAGGGTGAGGAGCAGCAACAGTCCAGGATTTTGTTCTCCCCATTTCTTCACCTCCTGACTAGCCAACATTGCTCTTAGCAGCTTCTGGCAAGCTCAGAGAAAGACAGTAGCAAAGCAGGCACCCAGGTGTGATTGTTACCTTCACTCCAGGTCCAGCTTGGCACAGAAGCTGCAGCACTGTGATCCTCCTCCGCTCCCTTGCCAGAAGAGTTGAGGGCACACAGTGGGATAGGGTGAGAAGGGGAACTGGGGAAGGTCTTCAAACTCTGGTAACGTTACTTAAAAAAAAACCCAACGTGAATTGTGCAAGGTCTGCCTTGCAGCTGGAGTGCCTTTGGCTTGCATTTTCAGGCATGATTTATTCTGGGAGGTTATTCAGTGTTTCTTTTATTTCTTCCTAAGGCATTCTTGTCACATGTCCCCAGGAGTGCAGAATGATTCATTCTGAGCCCAGCCCTGCCTGAGGATGCTGGGCTGCCTCTTCATTTCCAGGTTATTGAGCTGATTTAAATGGGCCCAGGGCCTGACTACCTGGTATTATAGATTTGATTGTCCTTATGTCGATTTTATGCATCTGAGAAGTGGCTCCCACTGATGACTAAACAGTCAGGAGTGCAAATGCCTACCTGAAAACTCAGTATAAATTGACTTTTTATATGCATGGTAGTACCTCTGAGCAAATAACCACTTTGATGACTAAACAATCTGGAGTGCAAATGCCTGCCTGAAAACTGATTGTGAAATGACATTTTATACCTGTGATAGTAGCTTTGAATGAAAAGCCACTTCAGCAATATCTTAACTAAACCTGCTGCTTGAAAAAACAGGTCCTGCACACCACTCAGCACAGTGAGAGCACTCCTGAGTGCATTTGGTGCTCTTCAGCTCCTGCTCTTGCTGCTGCAGCACTGGATCAATGTGGCTGAGGAGATCATAGAGTCCTAAATGGTAGGGGTTGGAAGGGACCTCAGGAGATCAGTGAGGTGCCCAGTGACAGTGGCCACAAACTGAAACACGAGACGTTTCTAGGATGGGAGGAAATGGACTGAAGCTTGAGGAGGGCAGATTGAGATTGGAGATGAGGAAGAAATCCTTGCCAGTGAGGGTGGGCAGACACTGGAACAGACTGCCTAGGGAGGCTGTGGATGCTCTCTCTCTGGAGATGTTCAAAGCCAGGCTGGATGAGGCTGTGAGCAACCTGGGCTGGTGGGAGGTGTCCCTGCTCATGGCCAGGTTGGAACTGGATGAGTCTTAAGGTCCCTTCCAGCCCAACCCGTTCTATGAATCTGAGTCCAGCCTCGTGGTGAAGCAGCATCACCCAGGGCATAACCAGCAGATTTTGGCTTTCCCTTAGCTGTTCCCAGCATGGCCAGCGTTGCCTTTAAGGTCTAAGCTATTTCTCTCAAGCTCTTCCCAGCTTTCTGAGCTTTGGGAGCACGACTGTGAGGGCTGAATGACTCTCAGGGAGCAGAAGTGTCCTGGTGGTTAGTGAGGATGCTCAAAGCCAGAAGCAGAGCCTGGGTTCTGCACCTGGTGGTGGCAGTGCCTTATGGATGCTGTGCTCTGGCGCTTTACAGCACTCTGGGTTCTGCAAGCAGCAGGCTCCCAGCACCTGGGACTGCTATGATTTATTGGCTTTACAGATGTTGCAGGGGTGAAACTAGCAATTAAACAACAAAAAACATTGTTCTTGGCCACAGGTCTTTTGAGGATAGCTGCCAAGTGCTGTTGAAGGCTTGGCTGGTTTAGGGGGTTAACTTTGCACTAAGCACAGCCTTTTCTGGGTGGGGTGAAGCCTGCGTGCATAGTTTGGAACTGCACACGTGTTCCCCTCTGAATTCTTTGTCCAGAATGTAAAGTTGAGAGGAAAATGTCTCCTTCCCAGATTCATTACTGCTAAGGACAGAAGCTGACAACAGGGCTGGAGTGCCAGTGTTGGAGACAGGCAAGGGACTCGTGCTGCTCCTTGTGTCCAGAAAGTCATTTCAGGGCTGATCCTGCAGGCAGCTGTGCTCATTGACTGTGAGGAAGGTGGAGGCTGTGGCAGGCTCAGTGGCACATTTATGTGGCTGTACATCCAGCTTCTTGTTTGCTTGCTCTGGGACAATTTCCTTTTGCTCAGCTCAGTGGCAGGGACACCTCCCACCAGCACAGCTTGCTCAAGGCCCCATCCAGCCTGGGCTTGAACACCTCTGGGCAGGGAGCATCCTCAGCCTCCCTGGGCAATCTGTGCCAGTGGGCCCCATCCCAGTGCACAAGTGGAACGGTTTGGCTACATTGGAAGGATTTGTGTTCACTACAAAGATTTCTCCAGCATCTGTAACCAGAAGCTTTGCTTCCTGTGCTACTGATCTGTTCTGCTGTGGCCTCTGCTTGGCTCTGCTGTAGGCAGAGTTGTCACTGAATGTTTAGGAGTTTGGCCAAGCTGACACAAAATAAGGTACACCACAAGAATTAAATGTTTGGAGCTTTTCCCACCTGCCCTTCGCTTCTGGATAAAGCCTTCATATCAGAGAGGTTTCCCAGTGTAAAGCTTCAGCTGAGGAGTTCTGATGAAGGACAAGTCCCCATCCTTTGAGGAACTGCTTGCAATAAATCTGGGGGTTTTTTTTTAAACTTCTTTTTTTTTTTTTTTCTGGTAAGCATAATGGAGCTGTGTTTGCAGTAGATAAGATTTTTTTTTTTTTCTTGACATTTTCCTTCAACCAAAGCTCAAGAGCAAAAGTATCTGTCTTGAACACAAGCATCATGCACAGGTCACAGTAATTGCTATTTACTGTGCTAACAGTCATCTGGAGCAGAGGAGCCACCTCTGGCTCCTTTGTCCAGGTGGTTCTGCTGGGTTCTGTGTTAGTATTTCCTCTGAACATCCACCCTGTGGCAGATAAGAAAAGCAGTTCCACACGCACAGATCTCTTCTGACCGGCCAAGAGGCTGAAAACCCAGGGTGTGCCTGGATCTATTTTGCTTTGCAATTAGTATTCAGTTCTTTTCTGGCTTTAAAAAAAATCTCTGATTCAAATGTCAGTTCATTCTTCTCTATTTCCTGCCCTTATTCAACTAGACTTCCAGACCAGGCTTAATTAACTCTAAGACCTTTTCTGCCCACTCCTGTAGTTAGTCTTTTCCTGGACTCTTTCCATTGTTAGGATCCCCCTGTGTTGTGAGGTGATACAAATGATATTATTGCTGCTCTTAGGAATTTACAATGAGCCTTTCAATGGTTTTTACTTCCAGCTTAGGTCTTGGTCAAGAAAAATCTCATCTATCTTTAAATCCAAACAACAACCAGGGAAGCAAATTTCTAGCTTACCATGCTGATAAAGGGAAGCTGGGAGGTCTGAAAATTCAGACCTCGGAGGGAGAGAAACTTAAAGAGATAGGGAAAGCTGTTGTGTCTCATGACCTCTTTTAGACCTAGACTTCTTTTCTCCGTGGAACTGTTCCCATATGGGGGCTCCTGTGACTTGACAGAGCGTAGGGTTGTGTTTTGCTCCACTATCTGCGTGCTGGCTTGAGCAGGATCGTTAGTCTGATGAATTTTACAAGCCCAGTCCAGAGGCACTGAGGGAACCCACACCCAAGGAGAGTCTGCTTCAAGAAGCAGATGGCAGCTGTAGGTAGAATCACAGAATTAAGCAGGTTGGAAGAGCACCTCTGGGATCATCGAGTCCCACCTATCACCTAACCCTTCTCATTGACTAACCCCTGGCACTAAATGCCTCATGCAGCCTCCTGTGAAACATCTCCAGGGATGGGGACTCCACCACCTCCCTGGGCACCCCATTCCAATCCCAATTACTCTTGCTGTGTAGAAATTCTTCCTAACATTCAGCCTGAACCTGCCCTGACACAGCTTGAGGCTGTGTCCCCTCCTTCTGTCCCTGGATGCCTGGGAGCAGAGCCCATCCCCCCCTGGCTACAATCTCCCTTCAGGTGGCTGCAGAGAGCAATGAGCTCTGCCCTGAGCCTCCTCTTCTGCAGGCTGCACACCCCCAGCCACTCAGCCTCTCCTCTTGGGGCTGTGCTCCAGGCCCCTCCCCAGCCTTGCTGCCCTTCTCTGGACACCTTCAAGTACCTCAGCAAGCAGCTCAGCATGTGAGAGGAGTGAGGCCCATACAGGGCAGGTCCTGCTTTTCTTCCCATGTGGTAAGAATGCTTTGTGGAAGTGATGCTAGTGAGAGCTGGGGGCTTCTAGCTAGCTGACTGGGGTCATTTCTCCTCAAAGGTCTGCTCAAGCCAGTGCCCAGGCTGGTGGCTGCTGCTGCCCTGCTGGGGCTCCGTGCAGTGAGCAGAGGCAGGGAGCAGCCTGCAGCCCCCTGGGAGCTGACAGCTTTTAAGCAACCTGATTGTTTGGGAAGTTCTTCACAGCAGTGCTGCACTTGTAGGTTTGCTGCCTGGATCCAAAACACAGCTGGAGATCTTTCTTAAGCTGGAGTGGGATTTTTTTTCCCCCTCTCTTTGGTAAGTGTCTGTGTAAGTGGAACATGTATTTCTTCCACAGTTCATGTTTTATTCACGGCCACTGAAGCCCCTTTCTTGGGAGGAAGGAAGTCTTCCTCTTGGTGTAAGGAAGCCAAGGATCAATCCATATAAGGCAGGTGATCCAGCTCACCATCTCAGGGCAGGAAAATGATGCAATCTGTTCCAAGAGAAACGTGCCCCTTTCTTCCTCTGTGAAACTTAGCTCATCTCCCAGGGCACTCAGTGGAGGCTTCAGTATCCCAAACTTTCCCCAGGACAGCTGCTGGCAAAGCCTGTGTGCAGAGCAGATGTGCTGCTGCAGGCAACAGAGCTCTGCATTAGCTTTGTCACTGTCCAGTCCGCCTTTGTGTCTTTGTAAAATCAGCCCAGCACTAAAAGCATTTCTGCTTTGTTTTTTGGTGCCCTCTGCTTTCTGCCCTCCCTTCTGCATTTCTCTGCTGGTTCCACGTTTTAGGTGAGCTGCACTGCTGGTTTGGGTGACTCTAACCTAAATCAACAGCAGTGAGCAAACAGCCAATGTGTGGCATTTCACTGTAGCTTTGGGTTTGTTGATTATATGGTGGAAAGTCTGATATCTCATTAGTGGTAGTCATTGACTGGACTAAACCTGGCATGATTAATCTGCTCTCTTGCAGATAGATCGTAACTGTCTGAAAGATAATGACAGAAAAAGCCAGTAAGATAAAAACAGTGTCCTCTGAATTCAGGTCTGGACCTGGAGGTAGGGGGAGGGAGTTTCCCACAAAGAGATTGGAGAAGCTGACCTAAAACTGTGCCAGTGGAGGTTGTGCCAGTGAAGCTGAAGCCATCACAGGAACAGCCCCCATCAATGGCAGGATTTCCTATCATTTGCAGGAGAGCAGCATCAGGCCCTTGTTCTCCTCATGCAGTATGTTTTAAGGTAGACTTTCCACTCCTAGAGGAACTCCAGAGCACAGATTCGTAGCAGATAGCATCATAAAAGGAAGGGGAAGAGGAAGACTGCTCCTACCAAAGCATGGCTTAGAAATGGAGACAAAGGCAGGAGAAGCTGAACTGTATCCTCCAGACACACTGTGGCTGTGGAATTTCCCTTGAATACTGTCATACACAATAGGGAAAGAGGTCTGTGTGTGCTGCAGATAAACCACCTTGCACCCTGTCAACTTCCCCAGGTGTCAGAAGGAATGTTCCAGGTGTTTCTGGTGGGCTTGAGAAGAGAGGAAGATGTAGAGAAATGGCTGACATGAGTGGGGGCACAGCCAAATGGGCTGTGGCTAATCTGAGTCTGGTGGTGGGTTTCTGGCAACAGTGTGTGACAGAAACAGGCAGAAGAGGAGTGAAGCTCACTGAATGGCAGGGCTGGGTTGTATTCTGGCACCCAAGACCTGTAACCAGATTCTTCAGGGTTTTTTATTCATTTAGTTACGTTTCAAGTCCAGGCTTATTGCAGAATCAGAGGGTAGGTGGCAGATGCCTTGGGGAGGGATGTGCATTCCTTTTCTGTGCCGTTGTTCCCAGCCCTGTTGGTGAGGTTCCTTGCTTTGCACTGGGCTCTGTACTTGAAACAAGGAGAGACCCTGGAGCAGGACACCTGCAAGTTTCTTGGCAGCAAGAGTGGTGGCTTCTGCTGACAAGTGGAGCAGCAGTGTTGCCTGCTCTGTTTGCAGTAGAAATATGCCTGCAGAGGCCCTTCAAATAGAAGTCTGCAGATGGATCAGGCAAGCTCTCAGCTGTCCAGCTCTGGATTTGCTCCTGATCAAATTCTGATCAGCTCTTCAAAGGCATACGTGGGGAATTGTTTTACCTGGGTGCTTGTGAGCTGGGCACCTCTGTCTCAGTACATCTCCTGCTGACACAAACAATCATTGTCTGCTGTATTCTGTGCTAAAAGGGAAACCAGTCCTGGCAGGGCTAAACTTGGAGGGATTTTTGATTTGTAAACCCAGAAGGATAACAAAGGGGGAAATGTTTGTTTGAATACACCAAAATATTTTCATGGCTAATGAATTTCCCTGAAGGACAGAGAACCTCTCGTTTTCCCTTTGACAGTAACATTTGGACCTCTGAATTAGGCTTCTAGAACCAAAGCAAAACCCAAACTGGTTGTGTGTGTGTGTATATATATATATAAAAAAAAAATATATATACATTTATTATATATAAATATATAATAAATAACTAGGAGGGTTATTTATTATGTTTATATATTTATGTATAGGACAGGAAACTTAGAAATAATCGGGGAACTTGTGCTTTTAAAGGCAATATAAAGTATTAGGTGATCTGATTCTGTAGTTGTGCAGACAAGCACCCTGAGAAGGAGAAAGGCTTTTAAAAGCAGTGTTCCTGTGTTTCATTTGAAATGTTAATTGAAGCAATGGATTGCTGGGTGCGCAGTGAAGGTCTTTGTGTGGTAAATCAGAGGAGCTTCTAAGCCATCCGCGGCGCTTTGTACCTGTATCCTGTTTTCAGTTGTTTCTCTCAGCAGAGGCAGGATGTGAGGCAACAAAGCTGTTAACCGTTTGGGCAGAAGGTGCTGCAGAGATGCTGAAGGGACCTGGGACGTCTCTCTCTCGTGAAGAAAGACAGAGAATTGGGGCATTTAGAAATGATCAGCCTGACTCACAGAATGTTAGGGGTTGGATATCATCCAGTCCACCCACCCTGCCAGAGCAAGATCACCTAGAGGAGGTCACACAGGAGTGCATCCAGGTGGGTCTTGAAAGTCTCCAAAAAAGAAACTTCACAACCTCTCTGGGCAGCCTGCTTCAGGGCTCCATCACTCTGACTGTGAAGAAGTGTGTCCTCAAGCTGAGGTGAAACCTCCTGTGTTCCACCTTGTACCTGTTGTTCCTTGTCCTATCACTGGGCACCACCAAGAAGAGCCTGGCTCCTTCAGCTTGACACCCACCCCTCAGACACTTATAGGCATTGGTAAGATCCCCTCTCAGCCTTCTTTCCAGACTGAAGAGCCCCAGGGCTCTCAGCACTGCTGATCAATACTTCAAGGGTGGCTGTCAGGAGGATGGGACCAGGCTGCTTTTGGTGGTGCCCAGTGACAGGACAAGGAGTGAGAGGCACAAACTGGAACATCAAGAAGTTCCATCTGAATGTGAGGAGGAACTTTAATTTAAGGGTGACAGTGCTCTGGAGCAGGCTGCCTAGAGAGGTGGTGGAGTCTCCATCTCTGGGGACATTCCAAACCTGCCTGGATGTGTTCCTGTGTGACCTTGGCAGGGGGTTTGGACTGGGTAATCTCCAGAAGTCCCTTCCAAGCCCTACCGCTCTATGTTTCTGTAGCACTGAGCCCTGCATTTAGTGCTGTGCAAGTGCAGGTTGCTGTGTGACTCGTAGCTGTTTCATTTCTTTTCAAATGTTTAAGGAACAGTTTTGTCATCTATAGTAAAGAGCAAAGCTTTGGGAAGTGCAGCTACAGCACTGAGAAAAGCAAAGCCCAGGTCTGGGGCAAGGCAGGAGTGATTTGTTAATTGTGTTTACCTTTTGCTTTCAAATTAATTTGCTTTATTGGCTGTAAGTTCCCATTCTTCTCTGTAGTATACTGGACTGATCTAAGGCTTTCATATCCTGGATTAATCCTGTGTCCTCTTCTCCTGTTGGCCACCCTTTTTTTTAAGGACAAAAAGTACTTCCTGGAGGTTCCAAAGCTAAACTGCAAGTCAGCATTTCTGTGATTTGTTTCTGCTGTATTGGTTGTTGTTGTTACAAGGCACAAATTAACCTCAGCTGAGGAGCTTTTTGTAAATCATTGAAGTATCCTTGCTTTCGTCTCCCATTGCTTCCTTCATGAACATCTGGAACCCTGTGTGCTTTCACAAATGCTGATGTCATGATCTATAATCAGGAGAGGCAGGCACACGTTGATTAACTGCAGTAACAACCAGCTTGGAGTGTGTTGAGTAGCAAAGAACGGAGCAGGTTTTCTTACAGAAATTCATCTTCTTCCATATCTTTCTCCCCCTCCTTGCATTTCTTCCTTTGCTTTATCTTTATTACAGTGTGACAAGCAGCACAGCAAGGTGCTGTGCACGCTGCCAGCCCTGCTATGGCAGGATGGAGTTCTTCACAGAAAAAGCAGTATTACTTCATCTCTTATGCAGAAATGCTTTGTCTCTGCAGGCTCTACACCAAACTTCTTAGCCCTAGGGACTTGTGACACAATCTTTTTAGGATAAGATAAAAGCCTTTGCAACCAGCTTCTTGTGTCAAGCCACTGCTCAAAGTACCTTGTGAGGAAAAATATAAACCCCACCAACTTCTTTTTGGACCACTGAGCTCAAGAAATGTGTAAAATCATAACTGCTAATTTTTTGGAGCAAGGGGATGTAAAGCCTGGTGGTCCAGGGCTGGGATGCTAAAGTAGCATCATAGAATCAGAGAGGGTTGGGAGGGACCACAAAGATCATCCAGTTCGAACCCCCCTGCCATGCCCAGGGACACCTCACACTAGATCAGGCTGTCCAGAGCCTCAGTCAGCCTGGCTGCAAACACCTCCAGGGATGAGGCTTCCACCACCTCCCTGGGCAAGCCCTCTCAGGCTCTCACCACCCTCATGCTGAAGAGCTTCTTCCTGACATTGTCTGAATCTCTCAATTTCCAGCTTTGTTCCATTCCCCCCAGTCCTATCCCTACCTGACAGCCTAACAAGTCCCTCCCCAGCTTTCTTGGAGCCCCCTTCAGATACTGCAAGGCCACAATAAGGTCACTTTGGAGCTTTCTCCTCTCAAGACTGAAAAGCCCCAACTCTCTGTGTCTCATCTCTCCTCACAACAGAGCAACTCCAGCCCTCTGCTCATCTTCGTGGCCCTTCTCTGGACGCTTTCCAGCACCTGAGTCACTTTAAACTTGAGACGTAATAGACAAAGTCCTCCATGTGTTCACGTACACTGCCCTCGAAGCCTTGAACTGATTTCATAGCAGGAGAGATGTGCCCAAGCTGCCTGCTCTTACGTGCTGGCTTTCACCTCCTCTTGGCACAAGAAAGTCACAGCTCCTTAGAGACAAACACCAAGGCAGCCTCTGCTTGGATCAAACGTGGGACCAAGCATGCAGCATGCTCCTGCCCATGGGAGCAGCACTTAGCCTGCAGCTGCCCACACGGCAAATGAAATCCCTGCCTAAAGGCTTCAGAGGTGCCTCCTGCAGTATCAGTTCTGTCCCTTTCCCATTGTGAGTGAGCAGCCACAGCACAATCTAGAAAACAGGACTACAAAAAGAGCAGAGAATGGCTCTTCCTTTAAACAACCTGGGAATATCCTACAGCCCGGGAAAGGCAGAAAGTGGCTCCCTTCCAGTGTCAGCTGCAGGCAGCTCTGCTTTGTCTGCACTAAGTTTAGTTTAAGGCCCAGATGATTCTGTGGATAGGTATAAAATTCCTAGTCTGTCTGCTCACATTTCTTAGGTTATTTAAGGCATTAGAAGAGAGTTTTGTTCAGGTGAAAAGCCTTTGAACTGAAGTTCATAGGTGCAAGACAGCAAATAACCATTAGCCCTTACCTGAGCCAGAGCCAGAGCCAGCTGATCTTTGCTTCGTTTCCAGTCAGGCAAGCTGAAACCAGCAGTATCCCAAAATGTTCAAGCAGCAGACAGAAAGTGAAGATCAAATAGAAAAATCCCCTTTGCTTTTCGTTAGGCAATACTGGGAGTGTTCAGCTCTTTGGTCTCCAAGGTTTTCCAGCTGGGAGTCAACCTTTTCCCGTCCTGCATCCCGGCATCCTGTTATTGTTCCAAGCCTTAGTAATACAGTGAGAAAAGGGAGTGGAGGAAACAAGATAAACTTAGCCTTATTATTGCCATACCAACTTATTTGTTGCTGGCTCTAATGAAGGAGCTGAATAAAAGGAAATTGGCTGGGAGAGAAACACAAAAGTCGATAGGTTATTTAGGATTGTTGCAGAGAGAGTTTTAGGAGCTGGCGAACATCTGAATGGGAATTTAAATAGTGTCTGATATTTGAGCAGCACAAACTCTGCCTGTTTTGCACAAGCAGCATTTTCAAAGCAGTTTGGAGATGTCCTTGTCTATAAGGATGTTTTTTAATACCTGCAAGCAAACCAAAGTTGGAGCCCTCATATGAACGAGACCAGGTTCCTGCAAAGCTCTGTTAGTGCTGGCTGCAGAAATGGAATTTAACAGGATTTTTCTCAGGTAAAATTATAACCCCAGAAGCAAGATGGTGTAAGTCAGCCTTCCAGAAGGAGAAAATGTTTGAAACATCTTGATTATGGTTAGTTTTCAGTCTTGAGACCACTCAGGGCAGATTTAGCATTCTTGGTCATTGCTGAGGCTGGGGAAGGCTCACTGAAGCCCAGGCATGAGTCTCTCTTCTATGGTTGTCCACATAAAGCTTAAACAAGGATATTAAGTAAGCCCAACCTGAGGAGCCAGTGGGTTTTGTCACAGCCTGGCCAGAGTGCCCAAACCCTTCTGTGGGGCTGTGATGCATCCTTCAGTGGCACCTGCTGTATTCTGCTCCTGATCTGCATGCAGAGACTGAACACAAGCAAAGGTCTTGCCCCGGCCTTGCAGGGGAAGATTTGTACTAAATAATGCAAAAGGAAGTCTGAGAAGTGTGGGACCTAACTCCAAACTCCCTTTGTTTAGGACCAGTTATAATAAATGTAGGCAAATGTTCAACGTATCTTAAGCAGGACCTTCACTACTAATGTTCCCCAGCTCAATGACAGGATGAGGAGTAATGAGTTTAAACTGGTAGAGGGGAGCTTGAAACTGGCTGTTAGGAAAAGCTCTTTACAGTGAGGATGGTGAGACACTGGCACAGGTTGCCCAGGGAGGTTGTGGAGCACAGAATCACCCAGTGTGATCTTTGATCACATTCGGTGCTTCTGTGCCCCACAGCCTCCCTGGAGATGTTCAAGGCCATGTTGGATGAGCGACCTGTTCTAGTGGGGGTTGGAACTGGCTGAGCTTTGAGGTCCCTTCCAACCTAAACCATTCTATGTTATCATATTCTCTTGCCCATGTTTGTCAGCCCAGCCCAGCTCAGCACAGGTGATGGCATCAATTCCCCAGCTGCAGGAAGGCTGAGAGTGGTTGGACTGTTACACATTGTTATGATGTACAGCAGCAAAGATGAATGGCTTTAAAAAATAGGTATGTTAATTACTCAGCAGAGTAAAGCAACTAATGAGAGGACATTTCTCAAAGCCTTGTGTAAGGAGACCAGCTGAAGTGAAGTCCCCCGTTCCTGTGCCGTTGCTGAGAGGACAGCAGGGAGGATGCTGATAGAGATGCTGGCAGTTATCTGGTAGGATGCAGCTCGGTGCTAATCTGGAGTTCACAGCAGACCACTGCCCCAGAGATGATTTACTGTTGCAGATTACTTCATTTGCATTTCCAGCCGTTGGGGAGGCTTTGGTGTCCGCAGCTGTGGAGTTGGGAGCGAGCAAGCTGTTGAGCTCATCTAAACAAAGGGTGGAGAGTAGGGAGCCCTTCACCTCCACTGCTGGGAAAGAGCAATCCCTGGTGTTGTTTGTGTGTGCCCCAAGGCAGCAGGCCTGCAGTGGCAAAGGCTGTTTAGATGCCTGCTGAATAAGCTGTTAGTCGACTTGTTTTACCGGAGGAAATTTCAAGGAATGCTGTGAGAGTTTCTTGGGGCACTTTAGCATGCTGTGTGCCAGAGGCACTGAGCACCACTTGCAAGCTTTGGGGAAGATCTCTTCATTTATGTCTAGGAACCTCATTTAGTGTCTTAACATCTTCCACGTGATGCTTTACAGATTCCGTCACTGCCAAACAGATTCTTTAAGCCTTCTTTCTGGCTATCAAGAAATGTTCATGGAGATCTTACCAAATGAAGAACCTGGGATTACTAAGTTTGGAGAAGAGTAGACTAAAGGGAGATCTCAGTGCTCCCTACAACTGCCTGAAAGGAGATTGCAGTGAGGTGGGGTTGGGATTTTTTTTTTTTTCTTTCCCATTGGAATGGGCTGCCCAGGGAGGTTGTGGAGTCCTCATCCCTGGAGGTGTTTAAGAGGAAACTGCATGAAGCATTTAGTGCCATGGGTTAGTTAATTATAGAAGGGTTAGGCGATAGGTTGGACTCGATGATCCTAGAGGGTTTTTCCAACCTGGTTAATTCTGTGATTATTTTCCCTAGAATCAGGTGATAGAATGAGAGGAAATGGCCTGACATTGTGCCAGGGAATGGTTAGATTGGACATGAGGAAAAATTTCTCTGCTGCAAGAGTGGTCAGGCATTGGAACAGGCTGCCCAGGGAGGTGCTGGAGTCCCTATGCCTGGGGGTGTTTGAGAAACCTGTGGCCATGGCACCTGGGGAGGTGGTTTGATGGCCATGGTGCTGTTGGGTTGACAGCTGGACTTGAGGATCTTGGAGGTCATTTCCAACCCCAGCAGTTGTGTGATTCTGTGACTGTTCTGACAATAGCTTTTAGTTCCATCTTGTTCTGGGGTTCGCTGTAGTGCTTCTTTGCTGTCCCATCTGAGCAGTGGTCTGTGAAGAACCTCAAAGAACTCGTAGAAACAGAGGTGTAGGAGCAAGTTGGTTGCTTTCCTAACTCTCCCAAAGTGCAGCCAAATTGATAAAAGAGCTCATGCCTCTCTCTCTCTGTGAGTGAGCATGGGCTTTTCTTTTCTTTCCACCCAACTCTAATTCTGGTGAAGTTGCACAGGGTTAAGGAGCACTGCCACCAAGCCCTGCGACAGATATTGACACAGCTGCAGCTCAGGATGTTTCATTTGCTTAAAAAGTCATCCCAGCAGTGGACTCTCGCTGGAGAAAGAAGGGTTTAGACTTGGCAGCAGAGCTAAGAATGCTTTTGTAACAGTTGATCCAAGTCAGACCTAGCAGTCTGGCTCGCTAACAGCAGCACGTTACAGGCACAGTGCAAGGGAAGGTCTGCCAAGGCTGAAATCTCCTCGCAGCAGCACTCCTTGTGTCAGGGCAGAGCTGAAGCTTTCCTTCAGTTATTAAACCCAAACCACTACTCTTGAAGAGCTCAGACCATCACTGTAAAGCCTCTCCCATTTGCAGCGTGTGGTTGCTCCTGTCTGTTGTCTGAAGCCTCTCGGGAAGAAGCTTTGCTTGAAGTTTAAAACTCACCAGTCAGAGCTCCATTTGTGGAGCAGAATCTCTGCAGAACACTCTGTTGTTATTTCTGGGGCATTTAATCAGGGCCGTGCAGTGCTCTTAGTCATTTCCATTTGGAAACGATTTTCCTTTTTTGTCATAGATTGAGGTGCACATCCTGGAGTGAGTCTGACTCAGCTTCCTTTTGTCAGGTTTGTTAAGCTGAAGAACGTAGCTCTGGATTTATTTTTTTATTATAAGCTGCCTTTAGATGACTGCTGAGGAATTTTAGTGGAAGCTGGTGGAATTGGCTGTTTGTGATAGCACTTTTGACAAGTGTTTTCTGGAGTACTGCTATTAGAGCATCGAAGAATGGTTTGGGTTGGAAGGGACCTTTAAAGGTCATCTAGTCCAACCCCCCTGCGGTGAGCAGGGAGGCTCTTTTGAGCTCTTTAACTAGATCAGGTTGCTCAGGGCTATACCACACACATTTCATTAAACTGGATCTCTCATGGAGGGTTAAATCCTGTGCTCCTTAATCAGGCAAATCTCTTATTATCCAGGAGCCCTCTGGCTGCATAAAGACTAATGACTGCAGGATTTGCTTCGGAAATGCTCAGCAGGGAATGAGCCTAAATGGTCTTTTTCCCTTGTTTGGAAAGTGCAGAAAAAAATAGGTGGTAGAAAGTGCACCCAGGAGAAACAGGAGAAACTGCCTCATTCCTGAACAGAGAGGGGAATCCTGGCTCCCTTGGATTTGTTCCTTGAGAGCACAATCCACAGGGATTTCAGCGAGCAAGCCTGCAGGCCAGCTCAGGCACACTGACCCCGCTATGGAGTGGGAGTTTGAAGAGCAAGTCTAGTGCAGAGGTGTGAAGCTTATCAAAATGTTTCCAGAAATGTCTTGGATTAAAAAAAAAATAAAAATCTTGAGCTCAGTAAAATCTTTTTCACCCCCGGAACATATCTGCTATATCCTTTCAAACAGACACAATTTCTTCTTCTCCCCCTTGAACAAAGCTGATGGAATTTGTTGCCTTTGGTTCATTAAGACTGCTGATTGCTTGCAGGTATTTCTGTATCACACAGCTCTCACCTCTGGCTGCTCTTATGAACGGGAAGCTGGTGTCTGGATGCAGAGAGTTGCCCTCTCTTTGTTACACCGGGTCTGAAGTGAGAGGGGTCACATCCACCTGAAGTTTTGGCACCGTTTACAGCGCAAGCGTTCTGTGCCCAAAATAAACAGAGCCCGAGTCTGCAGTGGGTGCTGGAGGGTAGTGCTGGGCAGCTGCTGGGGCAGGGGGGACCGAGCAGGTTTCCCTCTCTTGGACACCTTGTGGACACTGTGCTTGTGCCTTGTGTGCTGTGGTTCCTCACATAAGGAATGCAGGGTATCAGGAACAGGGAGCTGCAGAGAAGCAGGGACTTGGCCTCCTTTCTTTCCTTCCTGCACTATTTACATAGCTGGCACACCCATCCTGATCCTGCCTTTCATGTCACAGGCTCCTCATTAACAGCTCAGAAGCTGTCAGCTGCAAACTCCTGGCTTGAGTGCTGAGATGACCAAGGGTGGTGGATCTTGGTCCCTGCACTCAGCAACATTGGCTTTTGGGCTTGTTTGGAAGAAACAAGTCTGCAAGAGAGCTCTAAACCAGGAGATTTTTGATGCACATAAAAAAAAAAAAAAAAAAAAGAGATAGTGTTGGGGTTTCTTTCAAAAAAGGCTGGTGTTTGGGGTTTTTTTGAGTCTTTGGTGTTTTTTTGGCTCCTTGCTGCCCTGAGAGAGCTTCAAGGGACTGCAGGCTGCACACCATATAACCATTCCAGGCAGTGGAGATGTGGCACCCCAAAAGCTGCAGCACCCTGTGATGCTGCCATTCATGTGGCTAATCAAGTGGCAGAGGAGCTTTATCTTGGGAGTGAGATTTTACAGTTTTGGGTTGAAGAGAGCAAGATGGAAAAAAAAAAGCAGGTCAGAGGCTGGGGGCTGCTTTCCTGCTCTGCAGTCTGCACTGTGCCTCTCTGAGCCGCAGCAAATACAGGTAACGGCTCCTGATGGCTTGGAAGTCACTCAGCAGAGAAACATGCCAAAACTGAGCCCTGTGTGAAGGCACCACCAGCTGCTGCTTTGCTTTATTTAAGCACTGGAAGCCATTCTCTGCTGCGGGGTTGTCTCCTCTGCAGTGAAGCTGCTCTGCTGTGCACTAGGTCGAAGGGACCCCAAGGATCATCTGGCCTAACCATTCTAAGTAGTAGTGGAATTGAAACAAGCTGGCCCAGCACTCTGGCAAGCTGAGTCTTCAAAGGCCATGGCCACACGTTTCTTGAACACCTCCAGGGATGGGAACTCCACCACCTCCCTGAGCAGCCTGTTCCAAAGCCTGACCATTCTTGCAGCAAAAAAAATTCTCCTGATATTCAACTTAACCCTCCCCTGGCACAGTTTCAGGCCATCTCCTCTTCCTAGGGAGAAGAACCCAACCCCCACTTCACTGCAACCTCCTTTCAGGGAGCTGTAGAGAGCAATGAGGTCTCTCCTCAGACTTCTCTTCAAACTTGACACCCCATGGTTCCTCAGCTGCTCCTCCCCAGCCTAGTTCTCCAGACCCTTCCCCGGCTTTATTGCCCTTTCCTGGACTGAAGGCCTCAGTCTATAAAATGCCACAGTCTATAAAGTGCCTGTGATCTGTGGAGTGCAGTGGGAAAGTGTTTTAATCTTCTGCTTCCCTTTAAATGTCTCAGTTTGATAGTGCCAAGGCATGGGGCTGGTCTCAGCACCTCCATCCTACCACTGTAAATACCTCAGTGCAAGCCTGCTGGGGGAGTAATGCAAGGTGAAAGGCAGGCAATGAATAATGAAGAAACTCAAGCTTTAGGAATTAATGATTCATGCTGAAATATATCTGCCCTGGACACTTTTCCCTTTGCTGATATTTCATCCTCAACATACAAATGGTTCTGCAACGCCCATCCCTGTGCACTTCAACAGAGATTAAAGAAGAATAAGAGTTGGTTGCTACCATCCGAGCAGAATGTCAGAGCAGAGGATGTGGGTATTGGAAAGCTGAAGGCAGTAGAATCCTTGCTTTGACTTTTCAGGATGTAACTTTGGAAGTTCAGAGAAAGAGAAGAATGATTGATCTTGCTGGCGAGCAAAGGTTGGGCATGAACACTTCTGTTAGGATCTGTCTCCTGGAGTGTGCTCCTTAAAAAATATACTGCTGAATTAACTCGTATGTGCAGATATATTTACTGTAAACAAGAGGAAAGAGGAATGGTTATGAATCACTGCAAGGAGATTTGCAGCTCTTTTGGCTTGTCAGGAGTTTAATGCAGCAGAAAATTCTCCTGATTTAGCTTTAAAAAAATTTGTTGTTGAAGAGAAGGCATAATTTTAAAGCACTTGGCTTTCCAGAGGCTCCACTGCTGCTTTGTGCAGAAAGTGCAGCATTTCTGAACGTGCTTCGAGCACCTATGGCAATTGGTGCTATCAGAGAGGCAGAAAATGGTAGCATCCTAGAATTGTTTGGGTTGGAAAAGCCCTCTAAGATCACCCAGTCCAACCAGCAACCCACACCACCACGGCCCCAAGTGCCATGGCCACAGGCTTCTTGAACACCTGCAGGGATGGTGGCTCCACCACCTCCCTGGGCAGCCTGTGCCAATCCCTGACCACTCTTGCAGCAAAGACATTTTTCCTCATCTCCAACCTAACCCTCCACTGGTGCAATTTCAGGACATTGCCTCTTTTTATCACTTGATACTAGGGAGAAGAGACCAACCCTAAGTTCACTGCAGCTTCCTTCCAGGCAGCTGTAGAGAGCAATGAGGTCTGCCCTCAGCCTCCTCTTCTCCAGCCTGAAGTTCCCTCAGCTGTTCCTCCCCAGCCCTGTTCTCTAGGCCCTTCCCCAGCTCTGTTGCCCTTCTCTGGACACACTCCAGCACTTCAATATTGTTTGTTTTGCAGAATAACTCACAGCTGCCTTTGAAGGCTGCCTCAAGTTAAACTGGAGCAACAGATGCTGAGCTCAGGTGCTTCTTTGGCAGGTGGGGCAGTTCAGCCAGGGGAAGGATAACTCAAACTTTGCTCCTGCCCTCCCCTCAAAGCAGAGGTCTGTGGTTGTCTGGTTGTCTCTTCCCTGGAGCAGAGGAACCTCTGTGCAGGTGAGGAACTGGGCTGCTGGAATGTTGGGCTGGACCAGGTGGATGTTGGAGGTTAGCACATTTCTTCCTCAGAGCTGCAGAGAGCAGAAGGGACCTGGAGTGATCATGTGTGTGTGGCTTCTGCAAGGCTGGGCTAAGGCCTCCTGAGAAAGCCTTTTCTGTGACACTTGCAGTGCTTCCTGCCCGTGTCCAGGTGCCAAAGGAGTTGGCTTGCTGGAAGAATGTTGTTGCTGTTTCCCCTGCTGACCTTGGCCCCTGCCTGCAGGTGTATGGCAGCACAATGAGAAATGCCTTCCACGTGTTTCCTTCAGCTCTTCAGGAAGGTTGGCTGAAGGGAGGCTTGGATGAAACAGGCCATTTTTAATCACCCCTCTGGAGCATTGTCACAGCCAGGGCTGCACGTAGGAGATGAGTGCAGAAGTGTTCTGAAATATAAGTATTAAATACGAGCAGCTTTCCAAACTCTGCCTTACTGGAAACGAGAAGGTGGCTAAGCCCCAGCAGTGCAGTGAGGCAGCAGCCTGGAATGTGCTGCTGACCTTGGGTGATGCTCTTTGGTGGGGGGAGGAAAACGCACCCAGTGTGGCTCTGGAGAAAGGATTTCTGTCCTGCCTCTACGTGAGGAAAATCTTCTCTACTGTGGGGATGAGAGAGACTTGGAGCAGGCTGCCCAGACAGGCCGTGGAGGCTCCTTCTCTGGAGACTTTCAAGACCTGCCTGGATGTGTTCCTGGGTGACTCTGCTCTGGCAGGGGGCTTGGGCTCAAACATCTCCATTGGTGCCTTCCAATCCCTCCCGTGGCACACAGGTGTCATAGCTTCAGGAGGGACACTGAGAGGGCAGAAGATGCCTTGCTGAGGTCAGATCAGCATGTGAAGTGCTTACCACCACATCTGGGCTTACAACAACTGCTCAGGAGGGGATTCTGGGTGCAGGCAAGGTGAGACAGCCCTTACCTGTTGTAGGAAGCTGAAATAGCCAGCAAAGGGAGCAATGCTTGATTTTTAAAATGAGTCTCTTCTTTCTCCTTCCTACAGCACCTAAGCTTCTATTTGTTAGCATTAAAACACCGACAGAGAAAAAACAATTTTCTCCCTTGCCTTACATTTTGCTTTGTTTCCCCACTAGCCAGTTTCTGAAGTGGAAAAAGAACAATTCCAGCCCCCTTTAAAGGTGCACACAATCTGCTTCCTGCCCCAGGCTTTGTTACACAACGGAAATCCTTCCAATAGAGGCATCGATGGGGCAAAACAAAGCAGGACTTCTCTATGCAGAAAGAAAGAGAAATTCCCATTCCCACATATTATTCTACTCAGAGTGTGTCTGGTGGCACTTAGTGGCACCTTCCCTTGCAACACCATACCTGTGTCTAACTGAAAGACTTGAAAAAGTTGAGAAATTGGTTACTTGGTTAAAAAAATTCTCTTCTCCAGACCAAACAGCCCCAGGTCATTCAGCCTCCCCTCATCAGACCTCTCCTATGAGGACAGACTGAAAGAGTTGGGGCTGTTCAGTCTGCAGAAGGCTCCCAGGTGACCTTCTTGTGGCCTTCCAGTATCTGAAGGGAGCCTACAGAAAAGCTGGGGAGGGACTTCTTAGGCTATCAGGTAGTGACACCAAAGCTGGAGGTGGGGAGATTCAAACTGGACGTGAGGAGGAAGTTCTTCACCATGAGAGTGGCAAGAGCCTGGAATGGGTTGCCCAGGGAGGTGGTTGGGGTCACATTCCTGGAGGTGTTCAAGGCTAGGCTCTGGGCAGCCTGATCTAGGGAACAGAAAATCACTCAGGGTTGGAAGGGACCACAAGGATCATCCAGTTCCAACCCCCCTGCCATGGGCAGGGACACCTCACACTAGATCAGGCTGCCCACAGCCTCAGCCAGCCTGGCTGCAAACACCTCCAGGGATGAGGCTTCCACCACCCCCTTGGGCAACTCCTTTCAGGCTCTCACAACCCTCACAGTGAAGAACTTCTTCCTAATGTCTAACCTAAATCTGCCCTCCTCTAGCTTGGATCCATTCCTCCCAGTCCTATCACTGCCTAAAAAGTCCCTCCCCAGCTTTCTTGTAGCTCCCTTCAGATACTGGAAGGCCACAATAAGGTCTCCTCAGAGTCTTCTCTGCTAACTGAACAACCCCTGCCGTCAGCCTTTCTTCATAGGATATGTAGTGAAAGGTGCTGCTTCTTTGGCACTTCCATGGGAGACTTAAGAGGATGAGTGTAGATACCATGAAGTGTAAAAAACATATGGAGAAAAGTCATTGTCTACTCAAAGGTTATGTGGAAAGTACTTGGAATAATTTCTGTCTGTGAAGCTTGATTTATTGTGTGGACTACACTCACCCAGGCTGAATACTGTGTCTGTTTCTTTCTGGGTTCCTTCCCTAAGCAGCTGTCAAAGGTGATAAAAAGCATTGAGTTCTTGGGGGTGATGTTCCAGGTTAATGCTGGTAGTCCTTAATGCATGGTGGCGGTTAGAAGATGAGCTGAGACTACAGTGTTTTGGAGAGGTAGATGCAGTGAGCTGCTCCATACAAGCTCTTGTTCCTGGAGGCAGAGGTCTCTGTGTCCTTCTCTGGGCTCTGTTTTCACCAGAGTTTATTTTCCCTGCATGCTGTTTTGTGCTGACCAGTTCTCATTCCAGTGCTTAAAAAATGTACCCCACCTACGGTGATGAGTGAAAGAGGAGAAACACATTGAATCCATCACTGGGCAGAGCCTCCTGGGGAGCCACCAGTCAGGGAAGGATGCAAGAACCAGAGCTGAAAGCTAGGGCGATCTTAAGCACCCTTTTTGAGCCTTGACAGGACATTTTTGGTTACCTAATGGATGGTTATCTGTCACTAGAGGCTGCTGAGTTCTGAGCAGAGCACTGTGGCCATTAATCTTATTTTTGGGGTAGGTACTAAAGCTAGAAAGAGAGTTTGATCTTCTGCTGAGCAAACCAAGCAAACATAACCTTGTTTTTCCTTTTCCAGCAATGAAAGCATTTACATTAGATCATTTTTAATGATCTGTTTTTTAAATGATAACTTTATATATTTTGTAATCCAGATGCTAATGTTAAGTTAAACTTAGACTATCAGCTTATTCCTTGGAACTTTGGTGTGAAGGCACAGCATGGGGAGGTCATCAGCTGTACTTGCAGCTAACTCACAGCTGCAGTGGAAGCTGGACTCAGTCCTCAGCTGTTTGCCTTCTAGATGTTCAGTTTCACAGCAGCTTAAACTCATCGATGTCTGGGCTGCTGTGGTCCCATGTCCTGCCCCCTCTGTTCTCTGGCACTTCTAGGAAGTGCACTGAGTTGGTTTAGGGAAGAGGTCTGGTCAAAACTGCTTCTTGATCTAGACCAAGCTCACTCTGCTCATACAGCTGAGTCCAAGAAGGGACTCCTGTTTGATGCTGAAAAAGAATTGCCTGTGTCTGGGCACTGTGAGAGTGACACCAGCCATGCACAGAACCACATCAAGGGGCATCTAACTAGTGTTTTACTCTTGCTAGCTTCATCTGCTGGTACCTTGACTGACTTTGAGTAGCCTCAAAACCGGTCCCATTTAGTTGGGGCTGCTCAGAAATGTCAAGAGAGTAATTTTCCCTATGAGAAAAGATCCGAATTGGCCCCATGGTGCTGTTCGTTGGTGTCTCTCATAAAGCTCTAATGGTCTGGATTGGTTACTGCTAAATCATTGTAGCTCTGCCATCTTCACTGATAGATTTACTACTAATGTGACAGTTAAGTGGCACATTAAATATTATAGCCATTATTTAATCTTCTTTTAAAAATATAGTCTGGCTTATTAAGTGTAATTTGACTTCAGCTCTACTTGTGTGGCATGTTATGGCTCTGCTGCAGGTGAAGCTGAACTCCTGGTGAGGTCAGGATGGAGAAGGCAGGTAAATAGCAGCAGTCTGGAAATCTCTCTTTGGGCTGGGACAAGCACAGTATTGAACACAAAATGTTTTGGAAATTACCAGACTGAAAGATTATAAACCAGGCTTCTAAATAAGGCTGAATTTGGGTGTTTGGTTGTGATTTAAGAAAAAATGAGTAAATAAAACCTTACCTCTGCTTCTGAAAGGAAAATCAAATTAAATGAACAGCCTGGGTTGGAAGGGGCCTCCAGATGTCATCTAGTCCAACTCCTTCTGCAGTCAGCAGGGACATCCTCGACTAGATGAGGTTGCCCGGAACCCTGTGGAGCTTCACCCTGAATATCTCCAGGTGTGGGGCCCCTTTGCCAAAAATAATATTCTAACCTGACTGCCATATCCAACATGTAAAAAGTTTTACCTGTAGTTAGTTGGTTCTCCAAGAGACCAAGCCTACTTTTAGTGACCTGGCATTTTGCTTGAATCAGTTATTCCCTGTTGAGGTCAGGCTGCTTTTGCATTGCCACCACCTCTAAAACACGCAGTGATATACAGACAGCCACAAATTGCCTCTTGTAACACCAGAAATAAACCCCTAATGGATTCCCATTGGATTATAAATGGCAGTGGTAGGAAGACCTTCATAATTCCCCTGGTGTGAGTTACAGGCATGATCTCTCAGGAGCAGGGTGCATATAAATATCTCTAATCGTTGTGCATTCCTTTATGTGTTCTCCATTATGCTTGTAATGTGTCTAAGGAGAGAAAATACGGCCCTGGAGGTGCCAGCTGAGTGCAGCAGCAAAATGTTTCTGGTGTTCCTCTGCCTCTCTGGTTTGTGCCAGAAGGAGAAGCCTTGCAGTAGCATTGAGCTGCCCTCTTTGGAGGGGTCGTAGTTTCATAGATTCATAGTATGGTTTGGGTTGGAAAGGACTTAAAGGTGTTCCAGTTCCAGCCTCACTGCCATGGGCAAGGACACTTCCCACTAGATCGCATCACCCTGACCCAAAGGAGGCTGTGAACATGGTTGGAAAAAGCTGCCTGCTCCTCACAGGCAGGAAAAAACAGGTGGAAAAGAGGGGAGACTTAGACTGGAGATGGGGAAGAAATTCTGGACAGTGAGGCTGGGGAGACACTGGCACAGGTTGCTCAGGGAGGCTGTGGATGCCCCCTTCCAGGAGGTGTTCCAGGCCAGGTTGGATGAGGCTTTGAGCAGCCTGTCCTAGTGGGAGGTGTCCCCTGCCCATGGCATTCCTCAGACCTTCTTAAATCGTGCAACAATGCCTTGAGGGCTCACCTTTTTGTCCTGGAAATGGCTGGTGTCTAAATTATACCTGTGACCAGAAGAGAGGCTTTGGAAAGCTGTCCTCTAACTGACTGGGGAGTTGTGGGCACAAAGGCTGAAGTGCATGGCCAGCTGCTGCACCTGCTGAGTGCACAGCAGCTTTGTCTGCTCCCTCTCGCTGCTCTCTTTGCTGCAACTGGCTGCAGGCAGGGCTCTGGTTTACACGAGGTGGAGGGGAGAGCAGTTGGGTGCAGGGATTAAGCAATTGCATCTGCTGTTCAGAGCAGGACAGCTAGGAGCTGTGGGTGAAACTGGCTGGGAACCTGATCATTTGTAACTCACAGAGTGAATAAACTCTACAGCTATGCAGTCATCCTGCCATCTGTCTGACTGCCTGTGCAAAGCCCTCCTTGAAGGGGATGGCACAGTGCTCCCAAAAGCTGTGTCATTAAGGGCACTGCAATATCATAGCCAATGCCTTCCTCAATAAGATCAATTAACTGTGGCTCAAATAATTCATAGCCAATGCCTTCCTCAATGAGGTCAATTAACTGTGGCTCAATTCATAGCCAGTGCCTTTCTTAATATGATCAATTAACTGTGGCTGAACTAATGAGAAGTCATTCTGTGATAGACAAACTGACCCAAACCCACTGTTTCTTGAGCAGAAATGTGTTCCTGTCCAGGCTGCTGTCAGTCTGCTCCACCATTGCTTAGAATGGTTTAGGTTGGAAGGGACCTCAAAGCTCAGACAGTTTCAACCCCCCTTGTGCCATAGGCAGGGACATCTCCCACTGGAACAGGTCACTCAAGGCCTCATCCAACCTGGCTCTGAACACCTCCAGGGAGGTTCTGGAGCACAGAATGTGATCTTTGATCTTCTGCACTCCACAACCTTCCTGGGCAACCTGTGCCAGTGTCTCACCACCCTCACTGCAAAGAACTTCTTCATAACATCCAGTTTCAATCTCCCCTCTGCCAGTTCAAACCCATTCCTCCTCCTCCTGTTATTACAAGACCTTGTCAATAGTTCCTCCCCAGCCACCTTGTAGCCCCCTTTCAGATCCTGGAAGGCCACTCCATGGTCACTTGGCAGCCTTCTCTTCTCCAGGCTGCAGAGCCCCAACTCTCTGTTTGTCCTAATAAGCAGAGCTGCTGCAGCCCTCTCAGCATCTTCATGGCCCTGGAGAGCTTCAGAAAGGAGGAACTGTTTCCTCAACAAGTGTTGGTGAGGTTGTTCAGAGCTGATTGAGGAAGGCAGAACCCAGACCCTTAGTTCCCCTTCTTGGGGATCATTTATGTAAATCACTTCCTCACCCCAGGAAACCCCTTAATAAGGGTCAGTTGAGCTGTGCTGAGTGGATGCAGGCAAGCCTGTGTGCATGTTCATTTGGTATAAGCACAGTTGCTGGCCTCTGAAGTGGTGAATTTCAATGCATGCAGATCAACATCATGCATGAAACTGATGGGTTTGGGAATCTGAATTTCAGAAATAACTTTGTCATGGAAATGAAATGCTGCTCAGAGACACTTTCTCCTTGTTGTAGCCATAACTTAGCTTTCTTTTCTAAGCTACTGCTCTTACTCTCCTATTAGCTAAAAAAAAGAAAAAAAAAAAAAAGGTAAAAAAGATCTAAGTATTCCTAAAGTAAATGAAAAATCTCTATCACATAATTACTTTCTGGAATGTCTGTTAGATGCTATGAAGTAGAGAAATAAAGCTGGCAGTGCAGTAAATCTGCTGGCAGCATCATGTGGGCACTGCTGATTGCAGTGCTGAGGCTCTGCTGTCCACCTTGCATTTCTGAGTTGGAAGGTTCACTTCCCTTTCTCTACAGCTTTCTTCAAGGTTCATCATTTTCATTCCTAACTTTCAAAATTTGCTGCTTCCTTTCTCATGACCTCAAAAAACCATAAGGCATAGCTTTTAGCTGGTCAGAATACTGAGAGAATTGGACTACAAGAAAGCTGGGGAGGGACTTGTTACAAGGGATTGTAGTGGTGGGAGGAAGGAGAATGGATTGAAGCTGGAAGAGGAGAGATTGAGAGTGGAGGTTGGGAAGAAATCCTCTCCAGTGAGGTTGGGGAGACACTGAAACAGGCTGCCCAGGGAGGTTGTGGATGCCTCCTCCCTGGAGGTGTTCCAGGGCAGGTTGGATGAGGCCTTGGCTAGTGGGAGGTGTCCCTGGCCGTGTCAGGAGGATGGAACTGGATGATCTTTAAGGTCCCAAACCATTCCATGATTTTATAAACTAGGTTACTAAAATGAATGACTCTTTCATCACCTTTCATAGCAGCCTTGCAGCATCTCAGGCTGCAGATGTTGCAAGTAAGTTATCAAAAACCTGAGTAAAACTCTTGATGTGCAGAAAGCCTTTCATGGGCCATGGGATATGCAGGCCAGTTATAGCTCAGGACTTGCATCTGATTTCTTTAAACATCCAATCTGGTTTAGCTGAACCAAGTTTGTCTTGGTCTCTTTAAACACTCCATGGCTACCAGGTTGGCATTGTGCCTGCAGAGAAAATATCTGGAGCTGATTAAGTTTCCCCCTATAAGGAGTATCTTGAAGATGTTCTGCCTAATAGCATGATACTACTTAATGTTTTCATTAGAACTGCTTACTCTTTTTCCTTCTCCAGGCAGGGTTGGGAATTGACTATACCAACCCCATCCTCTGTGTGCTTTTCCAGAACATCCCAGCTTTATTTTGGAGGGAGGAAGCCTGGACAATTTCCTGACAATTTCCCTCAGGCCTTTTGCCAATTAGTAGATAGAGATGGGGTAAGGACTTAGTCTGTGTGCTAAATCAAAAGGAGTTTGCACCCAGAAGGTGTGCAGTGGGAGAAGCAAGGCATCTGTCAGTAAATCAGAGTGATGGAGCCACTGAAAGCCAGCAGAGCAGCAGGAATGGCCTCGTTTTCCTGCCTGGCTCGCTGGGAAAGGCTGAAGCTGTGATTGATGAGGTAGCTCAGGAATGCTAACAGTATCAGTCGGCTGGCATTTTGTTCCTGCTGCAAGCCATTGCTGAGACAGCTGAGGACTAAGCCCCAGGGAGGCTGACACTTGGTGGAAGCAAGATTTCTTCCTGCATAATTCAACCATGGCTTTGGTGGAGTCCTTTTAGTGCCTTCAGAATGTGTGCTTTGTGCTTCACCCAGTCAGTGCTCGCTGGAGGAAGGATGGCATGAGACAGCAGGAGTGAAAAAAGAGAGCAGACATATGGCACTCCTCGGGAAAAGGAAACCCTAAGCTGCCCTTTTGGTTTCATCTAGCAGAGTTTTCCTGAAAGAACAGTCCAGAATGTGACAGAGTGAAGGAAAGTAACAGCCGAGCCTCGATCTGCTCATCTGCAGTGGGAATTTAATTACACTTTGTTTTGCTTATGTAATTTTTTTCTTCCTCCCCTCCTGTCAGGCTCTGTTCTTGTCAGGGGATGTCTGACAAGGAGAAGATGTGAATAGGATGCAGCTGAAAGCTTTTTTGCTCTTGGGACTTAGGTAGAGAATGCAGATTCCCATCCACAGCCTCCTCGTTTCCTTGCTGCTGGATTTCTTTCCAAGACTTTGAAAGGCAAGAGCGAAGAGGGCCAGGAAGGCAGGGCACACAACCAGGGCAGAGGCAGCTGGTGGGCCTGAGCCTGCTTTGGCTGTAGAGAGGGTCTGCCACTTCCCTGGGTGGTCAGAGAGCAGCCAGCCTGGTGCTGTGAGGCTGAGGGGCAGGCGAGCTCCACCTTCCTCCACCAAACATCTGCATAAGAAAATACAAATCCTCAAATCCTACTTATTCTGCTGCCCATGGCACAGCTCACACTCTGAGGAGAAAGAGTTGATGGTCGTGGGTTGCAGGCTTCCAAGAGGCTTGCACAAGCTGGACTAACAGCATAATGTGCTAACTGTTTCCATCAGCTTGCTCCTTCTCTTCAAATGCTTCCCCCCTGTGCCTGCAGCCATGCAGCTGTCTGTGTGCTAAGGGCAGGCAGAGGATGTGCTCCTGGGACACCTTCTGCTGCCTCCTTTGCTTTCCCCTTCCCTTCAAACAAGCCCTGTCTCTGAAGTGCTTTGTGTCCAAACATAACCTATGCTCCTCGCCTACCTAGAGGCAAAGTGCTGCTCAGGTAGTTCTGATTTTTCTGCTGCAGGTGCTCAGCTTGTTTTCAGCTTGTTTTCAAAATAGAGTCCCCAGCTCTCTGTGGTGGCAGCCCCCACTCGTCCCACCATCCACACTGTTTCCCTGGCTCTTCAACCCACCTGTCCTTATTTTCCTGCCTTTCTGTCTCTCCATTGCCACTGCTGACTGCCAAGTGAGTGCCTGTTTCCCTGTTTCTCCAGTATACTGTTTTCTCATCAACTCATCTGGGTCTATTTTCATGCTGCATGTAGCAAAACCTTCTTTTTTTGATTTTCATTCATTTTCCTGTTGATTTCTGCTTTTGTTTGTTTGTTTTCTTTTGTTTTTCTTCTGTACCCAGTCCCAGCTCTCTCCAACTCCTGGTCTGTCCTCTTGTCTCTGATTATTTAGCATTTATCTTTTGGAAATTTCAACTGTCATCCTTCCTGCCCCCCCGTGGAACAAGCTAGAGTAAGCAGGCAAAAAGGGCACAGATGCAAACCCCTTTTTCATGAGATGTCTTTGCTCTGCCATATTTTAGGGAAACACACTCACTGGATGTGAACTTTACTTAAGGAATTATGTTCAAATCAGACATATTAGCATGCAGGGCAAGGCTCTAACAGAATCATAGAGTCAGTTAGGGTTGGAAGGGGCCACAAAGATCATCCAGTTCCAACCCCCCTGCCATGCCCAGGGACACCTCATTAGATCAGACTGTCCAGAGCCTCAGCCAGCCTGGCCTTAAACACCTCCAGGGATGAGGCTTCCACCACCTCCCTGGGCAACCCCTTCCAGGCTCTCACCACCCTCATGCTGAACAACTTCTTCCTAACATCCAGTCTGAATTTCCCCATTTCTGGCCTTGTTCCATTCCCCCTAGCCCCATCGCTACCTGACAACCTAAACTGTCCCTCCCCAGCTTTCTTGTAGCCCCCTTCAGATACTGAAGGTCACTGTTCATGATTTCCCCCTTGCTGCACAGTGCTGGGACATTCTGGCTCTTGAAGCAAGCAAGCAAACAAACACAGCTTGCAAACATTTGTAGTTACTCTGGGCAAAATGAGTTTGTTCTTCTTTCAGGGCACTCCTCAGCAAAAGGCAGAAGTGTCTTGGTTGAGAGGTTGACAGAAATGCCCTGAGTGGCTATGACCTGATGCAGTTTCCAGCTGAAGATGGTGTTCTGCAGGTACAAGTGTCAGGCAATGAGAGCCTCTGCTCTGGCTATGACTGAAGGGCTTTGCACAGGGTTATGATCTGCTTCTGCTTCCCTCCTTCTCTGGTTTAATGGAGCTGCTTTGCTCTGTTCATGCTTCAGGCCTGCCAGCTGGATAGATTTTTGTGTACCATCCAGGCACTCTTCTGCAGTGTATTTCAGTCCAGCAGCACTAAGAAGCACAAAGGAAATCTGCTGATGGATGTGTTAATTGGTGGTGTTATGGTATCTTTAGGAGAAGAGCACCTGGCCTGGCTACAATGTGCTGCCAGTTGGCACTACAGAGATACCTTAAAGTCAAGACAAAATCTCTCTGTACTGCCTGCTGCACCACTCAGGTTTTCACTGTGCCCTGCACAGAACGACAGCATCCAGCAGCAAGAGGCTCTCAGCAGCATCTGAAGGGCAAACAAAGGGGAAGGAGCCTTGATTAGTGAGCCTTGTTTGTATTGCAGAGGGATCAAAGGAGATAAAACACAGTCTATTGCACTGTTTGTAAAATAAAGATTCCAATTACAGAAGGTGGTGCTGCATCTGTGCCTCCCTGACAGCTGTGAGGAGAAGGAAAACAGCAGCTCTCATTGCATTAACTTATTAATAATTGATTCTTCCTTGGGAATCTGCAGGCTTAGGCATTGCACAGACTTCTCGTGCAGAAGGCTGCCGTGGGTTAAGGATGGAATTTGCAGAAGTGTCCCCTTCCCTCTTCTCATTTTTGAAGGATGTGGAGTGGTCAGGCACTGGCACAGGCTGCCAAGGAGGCGATCAAGAAACCTGTGGCCAAGGCGCTTGGGGCCATGGTTTGATGGCCATGGTGGTGTTGGACTTGATGATCTCAGAGCATGTGCAGAGAGCAGGTAAAGCGACTCAGGGCAACTCTGGAGGCAGCAGTTCCAGCCTGCCAGCTGGGGTCATCCCCCGTGGCTGGAGCTACCCCTAACCCCCAGGTGCCTAACAGATGCTGTTCCCTTGTGCTGTTCCCCAGCTGCTCTGGGAGATTTCCTGAAGGGAACTAGGACAGAGCTGCTGCTTTGAAGAACACCTGAGGCATGGTGTTCCTGAGGAGTGCCGCATCGAAAAGCGAAACATGTCTTCAGCTCAGATGGAGGCAAACCCAAGGCATCTGAGGTGCTTGCGGGAGTCCATGGGATGGGGAGCTCTGCCTTGCACCAGCTTGGCCCAGGGCAGCAGGTAGTGTGGGCTAAATATGCCACCTGCCCCTACCAAGGTGTTGTCCACACTGCAGCCTGCTGCTGGACTCTCCTCCTTGGGAGCAAGCTGCAGCCTGCTGCTGGACTGTGTGCCTTGCTAAGGCCAGGCTGCCTGCTGCCGACTTGGGCAGAAAACCTCATATTCCAACAACGAATTCCATGCCCTGCTTCAAGTGTAAGGAAGATGTGGATGGGTGCTGCGTGCAGGATGGAGAACAGCTTTTTAATTTCTTTACCTAGGGCTAGGCCAGCCCAGCAGCCCCTGCCTGTCTCTGAGAAATGCTTTTGTTAGTTGGCTGTGATGTGTCGGTGAATTAGGCCGAGCCAAATGTGCTTGCAGCCTCCTGCTGTGAGGATGCTTCTCAGAACCTTATGCATACCTTGGAGCTGTTTGCACATTACACGCCGCTTGCAGTCTATTTGTCCTAGCTTTGATCATGTCCTTGCCGACTGCATTCCGGTTGCATCCCCACTCTGTCAGCACTGATCCTTTTCCCAGTATTTTGTAAGAGCTCGGGTGTGAGTTGTCTGGCAGGTCTCTAATTAGCATTCTCTGCTTAGCCCGCGAAGGCGAAGCCTGCCTCTGTTGCAGCAGAGTGAAGGTATGGCTCAGGCTGTGCTGCCTAATAGGTGTGTGTGAGCAATCTGTGGTGCAGAACATGTGCTGCTTGTTCAATTTGCCGTTTCCTGCATGCTTAGAGGTAAGGAAAGCAGTATGTGGAAAGCCTATTTTTGATATTTTAACATATATAGCCTATTCTTTGGAGCAGAGATTGGAATTAGACTTGATGTTAAACTTCAAAAGGCAAATCTGAATTTCAGGACAGGTGTTTTACTCCAGCAGGAAAAGGATCCCTTGGCATGTGAGGGGTTTGATGCCACAATGATTCAGTAGGGACTCACTTCTTGGTGCTGGGCCACCTGCAAAATCCTTCCCCATCCCTGTCCCCAGCTGTTTTCTCTCCTTTCTACTCGTCCTCTTCTAGAACATTCACTTTTCTTAGCATTAGACTGGATCTTAGAAGAAACTTCTTCCCTGAAAGGGTTTTCCAAGACAGGCACAGGATCCCCAGGATGGTTGTTAAATCCTGGAGGTGTTTCAAAGAGGCAGAGATATGATACTGGGGGACAGGGCTTAGCACCAGCCATGACAAAGTTAGAGAGTGGTTGCAATCAATGATCTTGAAAGGTTTTTTTCCCAGCCAAAACCATTCTGTGGTGGGGTTCTGCTGCAGCTGTGTGACAAGCCTTGCCCTTCCTGTCCAGCAGCAGGTCCTGTGCTGGGCTGGCTGTGTGCTGGCACAAAGAAGGCAGGGGTTTGCTGCAGCTGTGTGACAAGCCTTGCCCTGCCTGTCCAGCAGCAGGTCCTGTGCTGGGCTGGCTGTGTGGGAGCAGGGCTGGCTCCTGTGCCTGTTGGTGGGAGCAGAGTGTCCGTCTGCTGTGCTTGCCAGAGATTTACAGTGAAAACAGCAAATATCTTCCCTCAAGCTGTGCTGGGAGACTGTGTGTATTTAGACACATGCTGGATAACAGTGCAGCATCCCATGGATGCTTCCAAGTTCCATAAAATATCCCCTCAGCTTTCATTTCTTTTCCTGGAGAAGTTGCCAGATGCCTCATTATTGTTTTGCAAAACAAGCTGCCTATTACCCATATGTTTTCCTCCTTGTTTTTCAGGAGGCAATCTAAACGCTGGTGCCCATTTCAAATATTCATTAAATATTTCAGATGGGTTGGAAGTGAAGAGCAAGAGCATTTCACAGCACAGAGCAGAGAGGAACTCCCTCCAACGTGCAGCCAGGCCAATTGCAGAGTGCTGGTGCTGCTGGGGGTTGCAGGGGCTGGCTGCGGTGGAAGCTCCTGGGTGGCACAGACGTGGTGGGCAAGGATTAGTCGTCTTCACAGAGTTGCAAGAAAAGGAATATTTCATCAGGGTGTTAGCCAAACCTCCTGGTGAGAGGTAGTAAAAGGGTTTTGATCCTTTAATCTCCTTTCTGAAGAAAAGGAGAGAGATTTCTCCCTCCAAGTCTAGGAGGAGTTATCAACAGATGCTGAGGTGGTGCAGGATCCAGAGAGAGCTTGGGGCAGGCCGCTCCCCGGGCTGGAGAGTGGCTCAGGTGAATGGCCTTAATTACAGGTCTTTGCTTTCTGTTCTGCCACTTGACAGAGCCTCCATTCAGGGCGTGAAGCTGTAGCACTGTGCACATCCTGCTAAAATGTGAGCACAGGCTGGGAGTGTCCAGAGAAGGGCCAGGAGACTGCTCAGAGGTTTACGATCATTGTGAGCCACCCACACTTTGCCTCCCTGCAGCGCCTGGTACCCTGCCTGCTGCCAGCGACAGGGCAGTAACTGCTGCCTCTGCTTTGGCACTGGCTGCTGTCCTTGGCAGCACACCTCAGTGCCCTCCCTTCCATACCTGCCATAATCCTGCTCCTGTTCCACTCTGTTCAGTCTGGAGAGGAGAATACTCCCAGATGATCTTTTTGTGACCTTTCAGTATCTTAAGAGGGCTACAAGAAAGCTGGGGAGGAGCTCTTTAGGCTGTCAGGTAGGGATAGGACTGGGAGGAATGGACCAAAGCCAGAAATGGGGAGATTCAGACTGGATGTTAGGAAGAAGTTGTTCAGCCTGAGGGTGGTGAGAGCCTGGCAGGGCTTACCCAGGGGGGTGGTGGAAGCCTCATCCCTGGAGGTGTTTAAGGCCAGGCTGGCTGAGGCTCTGGACATCCTGATCTATGGTAGGGTGTCCCTGCCCGTGGTAGGGGGGTTGGAACTGGATGATCCTTGTGGTCCCTTCCAAGCCTGACTGATTCTATGACCCAAATGAGATAGGTGGATGAAGAGGAGGAGCCCTGCTCTGACCCCGAGTGGCTGCAGGAGCTGTGACCAGAATGCTGCCCTGAGGCTTCATTGTGTCCTTCCCACGCTGCCGCTCCCCAGGGGTAACAAAGCAGGCATCAGAGCTGATGGGAGGGCTCTGCTCTGCCTCTCCTGCCCTGCAGGAGTTGGGCAATTTAAGGCCACGATATGTGACCCAGCCGTGGTACTGTGGTGTTAGTGACGCAGCAGTGGCCGCCCTGTGCTCTCACCTGCTCTGGCTGCTGGTGCTTTTGGCATGCAAACCCCTTCTGAGCAGCTGGGACCAGCCAAACCAGGAATGTTTGCCTTCTGGTGCATGCTCTGTGGGCACACACCTCTGGATGGCCTCGGCAGGCCCAGGTCAGTCACCCCCTGATTTTGTCTGTTCTCCTTCCATGGCGTAATGCTAACCATGGATGGCTTCATCACTTCCAATAGTAAGCATAAAACCAGAGATTTGCAGTGCCTGGAGTGTGCAGGTCTGCATGGCAGGCTGCACACATGCCAGGACAGTGCACACGCAGTAAATCTCTGCCCTGCATTGCCTATAAAAGAAGCTATTTAATTACAAGCTACTGTGAGTTTGCAGGTGAATTTGATTCATGCCCATCATAACCTGCATGACAATAATGCCTCCATACCAATGAAAATGTTAAAATACTTTATTGCATTCTTAATTTGTGCTGGTTTAAGGCAAATTTTAGCTGAACAGGAAAATACCACAGGGGATTTTAATCATTAAGTATATTGAAAGTATTATTTATGCTGCCTCTTCATCTGAGAGGAGACCTTACTGCTCTATGCAGCTACTTGAAAGTATGCTGGAGTGAGGCCAGTGTTGGCCTCTTCTCCTGGATAACTAATGACAGGACAAGTGGTAATGGCCTCAAACTGCCCCAGGGGAGGCTTAGGCTGGATATTAGGAAACATTTCTTCGTTGCAAGAGTGGTCAGGCTTTAGAACAGGCTGCCCAGGGAGGTGGTGGAGTCACCATCCCTGGAGGTGTTCAATAAGTAGATGTGACACTTTGGGACATGGTCTAGTGGTCATGGAGGTACTGGGTAGAAGGTAGAACTTGATGACCTTAGAGGTCTTTTCCAACCTTAATGCTTCTATGGGGCTGGAAGATGCTCAGGAGGCTGCAGCAGCTCTGCTGTGAGGACAGGCTGAGAGAGTTGGGGCTTTGCAGCCTGGAGAAGAGAAGGCTTCCAGGAGACCTTGGAGTGGCCTTCCAGGATCTGAAAGGGGCCTGCAGGAGGGCTGGGGAGGGACTATTGACAAGGGCTTGTAATGACAGGAGGAGAAGGAATGGGTTTAAAGCGGCAGAGGGGAGATTGAAAGTAGATATTAGGAGGAAGTTCCTTCCATTGAGGGTGGTGAGACACTGACACAGGTTTCCCAGGGAGGTTGTGGAGCACTGAAGCACAGAATGGGATCTTTGAAGATCAAGTTCTGTACTTTTGTTCTCCACAACCTCCCTGGAGGTGTTCAGGACCAGGCTGGATTAGTCCTTGAGCGACCTGTTCTAGTGGGAGGTGTCCCTGCCTATGGCACAGGGGGTTGGAACTGGCTGAGCTTTGAGGTCCCTCCCAACCCAAACCATTCTATGGCTCTAGCAGTCTCCTCTCTCTGTGTGGCCAAGTTTGGCCACAGCCTTTTGCAGCAGTGCTGGCTGAAGGAGGAGTGGAATGCAGCCATCTGCTCCCTGCCCAGCAGCCTGCCCAACGAGCTGCAGCCTTGCTTTGCTGTGCAGTCAGTGCTGCCTCCCACAGCCACTCGCGAGGAGCTCCCTTTATTAGGGAGATAATTAAAAATTCACCATTGCTGCGCTTTAATTAATACATCAAGACGAGAATGTAAAGCCCTTAGGGTGAGAGTAGAAGCTTCACCTTTAAATACAAACTGTACCTTAGTTGCTTTAAAGTAGGCCTGGGAGAGCAGCAATTTTACTTATCTCAGCTGTTTAGAAAGTTGGAGTCTCTTTGTAGCAGGTAGATAATGATTTCGGTTGCCTTCTTTTTTAATGTAGTAGATAAGGAAATAACAGCCTGGATTGAAATGGAGCCCTGGTATTTTCAGAGCTGGGAAATGATCCGTTTTACTCTTTGGGTAGATAAATTATCTGAATAATTGTAGGAGAAATCCAAGACTTTGTGTGCAGTATAAAACGCCAAAGAGGGCTTTTAAGGAGAAGAATGCTTTGCAAACTTTTATTTTCTGGAGGCTGGAGGAAAGGGGGAAATAGTTCAACAGGCCCTTCTATAGGAGAGGCCATATTATTCAGGAAAACACAATGGCATTATAAATTAATTCTGCTGCTTATTTCTCTGGAGATCTGGCTCAGAAGCGCAGCGTTTAGTGTCTGTGTCTGGGATTGTCTGATGTGCTCGCTGGGTTTGCTCCAGGCTCTGTTGACATTAAACCTGTCTTATCAATATTCACCTCGGGGAAAACGTGAACAAAACATAGGCTGCTGGAATGGTTTGGGTTGGAGGGGACCTGCTGCCTTGGCTTCCTCCACTGCAGGCAGCAAATTCCTCCTCGTTCTTCCGGATGCCTGAGAGAAACCTCTGGGGGATAACCTGGGGCTGAGCCTGGCCTGGCTGTGCCACAGTGCTGAGGTCTGCTTCCAAGCACAGCTCTGGGCTGTGTCTTCAGCAGCCTCTGGCTTCTTCTGACCTTGCTGCCTTCAGTCTTTCAGTTTGAAACAGGATGCTGAGGGCAGATCTCACTGCTGTCTACAGCTACCTGAAGGGACATTGTGCAGAGGCTGCTGCTGGGCTCTGATCACAGGGAATTGGAGACAGAACAAGAGGGAATGGCCTCAAGCTGAGACTGGGGAGGATTAGATTGGACATTAGGAAAAAGTTTTTCCTGGAGAGAGTGTTCAGGGACTGGAATGAGCTGCCCAGGGAGGTGGTGGAGTCACCAACCCTGGATGTGTTTCAGGGTGGTTTGGATGTGGTGCTTAAGGCTGTGGTTTAAGGTGAATCTTGCAGGCTTCTAGGTTGGACTTGGTGACCCTGAGGGACTTTGCCAGCCTGAGTGTTCCTGTGATTCTGTGATAATCAGTGAACACAGGCAAACAAGTTCATAGTGCTACAGCTACCTAGAATCATCATAAAATGAATCATAGAATGGTTTGGGTTGGAAGAGATCTTGCAGATCATCCAGTTCCAACTCCCTGCCATGGGCACAGGGACACCTCCCACCAGCCCAGATTGTACAAGGCCTCATCCAGACTGGCCTTGAACACCTCCAGGGAGGGAGCAGCCACAACCTCTCTGGGCAAAGTGATGGTAATTCACTTCTTCACAGGTCTGAAAGAAGTTTTGGTGTATTCCTGTTTTAGCAGTGGTGAAATTAAGCTGAATGCTTGATTTACAGATCTGGTAGTTTTCTTGAGTCAAGTCTACCTACCTCCTAGTCCTGTGTCCTACTCTCTTTGTCCATGATATAGAGGAGATTATTTTTTGTATTGAAATTAAGAAATCTTAAGACTCACCAGTCCTCTCCCCCCCATTCTTTAATTTCATTGAAGAAAAGTTGATGCTCTGCTGTCTGCAGCAAATGCTAGACAATGGAACAAGCTCCTTGGGCTTCTTAAAAATGCTTTGCATTCACATTTTCCAAGTGGAGTCCTCGTATTCTTATTAGATAAGGTGATGCAGCTGATGAGTGGCTTTTTAGATCGAGGAGGATGATGATAAGTTGGATTTGGTATTGTAGCTATCATTGAGATAGACAATATGTTTTGAAGAGTCTTGCTTGCCTTTGCTTTTGTGTCAGAAGAAATGGGCCTCACTGGTGAACAGTCTGCTCCATCCTGTCAGCTCTGAGAGGTGGATGTCTCTGGAGGGGGGCACTGTGCTGCTGGTCAAAACTGGAAGGATCTGTAGAGGCCAAGGGGTTTTTGGTATCCTTTCCGAACCAGCTGTCAGTTTAAAGTTGTTGTCTTTGTCTCTCACACGCAGCACTTGCTGAGGCTTTGCCTGGCCCCAGAGCAGGACCTGTTGTGCTGAGCAGCTCTCCGTGGCATTAGCCCTCTGCTTTTCACGTGAGAGGGCAGCTGGCTCAGCACCTTCCCTCTCTGGGCAGTGGGCTGCTGCCAATCACTACAAAAGCTGTTTGCCCAGGTTCCAGCCCACTAAGGGTAAATTCAGGCTGGACAGGGTCAGAGAATGTGCTTGTGCAACCCAGGCAGTCTGATTTTCCTGCCCTACCTAAGAACAGCCTTGCTGAATGCAGAGGATGCCCTTCCCATTGAACGCTGCTCCTGACTGGTCTCTGGGGCAGTGTTCAAAGCAAACTGAGCTAATTAAAGTATGGCTCTGCGTGCATCAAAAACTCTGTGGTGTCATCATGGGATGTCATCTGGGGGCCATTAAAATATGAGATGTGGCTCAGTCTGGTAAGTACAGAAGGATGATTTGTATTTGAAGCATTTGCTACGCAGTAGAGACGAGGTGCAGCAGCAGAGTCCTTACAGGCTAAGAGGGTAAATGGGGGTGACGATGCAGACTGCTCAGCACCTCCTCCCAAGCTGTCATTCTACTCAGCTGCTCTTGCTGAGGAGAAAGTATTACCTGTAGTAATTTTTCTTAAGGAGAAGTTGTCTGCTGTGGTCACCAGAGGTTGTGGAAGGAAGTAGCTGGTGTGAAAGTCAAGGAGAGCTTGTGTTGACCAAGCTGTTAAGGATTAACCCTTCCTGGGGAGTGGTCTGAAGCTGACCCCAGGTCCTCCTGACTCCTCCTGTGGGTGGTCTGAACCAGTCTGTAACCTGTAACCAGTCTCTTCCTCAAAAGATAGAAGAATGGTTAGAAGAAAGTGGCCATGGGCTACCCACTGCACCTGGGAGCAAGTTCAGACCACCCCCAGGAGGGGTTAACCCTTAACAGCTTGGCGGGAGCTGGCTTGGCAGGGAGTAGGTTGATGGCTGCTGCTATGATTGGTTATGTTTAGTGTTGGGGCAAATCTTCACCTGTTGAGAAGGGCAGATTTTGACTGGATTTTAGGAAGAAGTTCTTCACAGTGAGGGTGGTGAGACACTGGCACAGGTTGCCCAGAGAAGCTGAGGATGCTCTCTCCCTGGAGGTGTTCAAGGCCGGGTTGGGTAAGCAGCCTGGGCTAGTGGGAGGTGTCCTTGCTTGTGGCAGGGGGTGTTGGAACTGGATGACCTTTAAGGTCCCTCCCAACTCAACCCATTCTGTGAATCTGAATATTGGAGTGGAGAGTTTGCAGCCCCCGCACACTGCCCCTTCTGACTGTGTGGACAAGAGGATTGCTCTCTCTGGCAGCTAATTAAACCTAGTTCAATATGCATGTTGTAATCCGGGGGAAAAAAAAATAATCATCTTCTCTAATGGCTGGCAAGAGCTGCTGTAGTTAAAAAATGGGAAATAATTAACCTTTAGTCCTAAGGAAGAAGTTGGTTAAGGATTCCTTCAGTGCCTGGGATGTCAACAGAGGGCAGTGTGACATTGCCAGCCGCATCTCCGCACCGCTTTGCTGTTGCTGCTGCCGTGATTTATGCCAAGGCTCTTCCACTCAGTGTCCTCATTAAGCTTATTATAGGAGTAATAGCATCGCTGAAAGCAGAGGGAAGATGTAAAACAGAAGAGATTTTTACAATGGCTAGATGTGATAAAGGCAGGATAAACTGGAGAGCGTTTTAAGGTAATGGATGGAGTCAATTACAGCAGCATCCCAGGATCCGGCAGAGCAGAGAGGGTTCTGCAGCAAGCCACGGGGAGAGGTTATTGTTATGGAGCAGTTCCTAGGTGGGGAATGTTTCGCAGTCTGTTTGGTGTGTTTTGGGCCATAGGTTTTAGTTACCTTGAGCTGTTTCTGCTGTCCTGGATGGCTGTGGTCTCCAGCAGGACCAGCTGGCTTAAGCAGTGCTTCAAAAGGATGCTGCACGTCTCCTGTCAGCATCACCTGCTACTTTCCTTGCTTCAGACTGTCCTCTCCCTGCTAGTGTCTTGCAGCTGTTAATAACCACTGCCTGGGAAGGAGCATTTTAGCAGCACAGGACCAGAAAGGGCCTTTCTGGGTCGCTGAGTTCAGTCTCTTGCTATCACAGCAAACCATATCACATAATCCCCTTCAGGAATGTATCACACTTCATTTCAGAGCACACATTGCCTTACTCCAGGGGTCACCTAGCTCGGCGGGCTCAGAAGCACACAACCCAACCTACTTTTCATCCGCTCCAGCTTGCTGCCTGGCAGAGCTCGGCCAAGGAGACCCTGCCCAAAATACCTGACACAAAGTATAACTCTTTAATCTGTGAAATGAAACAAGCCCCAGCGAGAAGTCTTCCACTGGGAATGTTTTTTTTTTTCTTCATAAGAAAAATACTAAGGGATTTGTGTAGACCCTGTAGGAACGCCATGTTTTGTGCTCTGCCTGCTAGCTCTACAGCAGCAGTTAATTAACAAACACAATTCCCAGAGCTGTGTTGACATTAATCATTGTTGCTGGTGCACAAACAAAGATGTTTTGGCAGGAAAAGGTGCTTGGGTAGTTGAAGTTCTGGCTGTTGCTGAACAGAATGACAGCATTTGCTTAAGCTCAGCTTAAAGCATAAGGAAAGAAGCGGTGGTTAAAAATGGAGGAGGAAGCATCATGGAAGGTGCCTGCAGGAAAGGCAAGGCTGTCAGCATGTGGGTTAAAATAACTGGGTGCTGCTTTGGGAACAGCAAATGTTCTGTTACTCAGGGCAAGGGACTAACAGGAGATGTATGCATGTGGCATTGCTGTGTGGCAGTAGCTGTCCTTCTTGGTCTGACCAAACCCTCCGGCCATGCGATCTCCTGGGAGCCCAGGGCAAGAAGTGGGTCCTCAAGGCAGAGTATGAGCTTCTGCCCTTTTCTTTCTGTCTGTTAGCTCTTTCCACCGTAGAAATAGTTTTTGTAAAAAGCTCTTCAACTTCTTGAAGCTGCAGCTAAGATTTATTGGCCAAACGTTGGCTTATTGTGATTGTGTTCTCTGTGCCTTGTGACTTCTGTCTGAATCAAGTTACAGTGTGTGTCCATCCCTTCAGCAAAGGGAAAATGTGTCCTTAATTATCTCTTCAAGCTTGCTTCTTCCAAAACCGAATTGCAAGGTGTATCCATGTCCTCAGGAACCTCTGGAAGAAAGATGGGAAAATGAGAATCATACAATCTCAGAATTATTTCAGTTGGAAGAGACCTCTAAGATCATCAAGTCCAGCGGTCAGCCCAACACCACCATGGCCATTGAAACATGTCCCTAAGTGCCATGGCCACAGGTTTATTTAACACCTTCAGCACCTCCCTGGGCAGCCTGTTCCAATGCCTGACCACTCCTCCAGCCAAGAAATGTTTCCTAATCTCCAATCTAACCCTCTACTGGCACAATTTCAGGACATTTCCTTTCCTTCTATCACCTGATACTAGGGAGAAGAGGCCAACCCCCACTTCACCCCAACCTCCTTTCAGGGAGCTGTAGAGAGCAATGAGGTCTCACCTCAGCCTCCCCTTCTCCAAATGAGAATATGCAAACCAATTCACTAGGAACGAGCTTGGAAAGCAAGGCTAGGGTTGAAACTGGGAAGTGAAATGAGGGAGCTGGGAAAATATATGAATAGGGAAAAATGAGGAGAAAACTATTTCAAGAGACTATTTTGTGATAGACAAAATGAAGACAAGCAGTAATTTAGCTGGCCCTATTGAAAACTAAGCTGAGATTTAGCCTACTAAATGGCCAAAATGGCTTTGAAGGGAAATGTGCAGTTTGGATCCAGATCTGAATTCATTGCCTGATGGAGCAATGTCTGTGGCTGCATTCATGGTAGTCACAAGGGTCCTCCTCCCTGGCAGCTGATCCATGTGCTTGTTCTGACTGTCAGAAATCCCAGATGTGGTTACAGATGTGACTGCAGTTGGGAAGCAGCCGAGCGTTGCTTTGAGAGCCTAGCTCCAAAACTTACTTGCTTGAATAATTCTCGCGCTGCTTGCAGTGGTACAGGAGAGCAAAGCTTCCAGTGTACAGACCCCTGGAGCATGCTGCAGAAGCTCTGCTCCAGGAGAGAGGTTTTTTCCTGCAGATCGCTGATTTTAACTTGCTCTGATCTTGTAAACAAGAAGGTAGGCTGAGATAGCATTGCCATCCTCCTGGAAGGACCCCAGCTTCTGACCGCGGCTGGAAATCCGTGCGTTTGCATTTGTTACCGAAGCAAGAGAGAGGAGTGCAGCAGGCAGCGGTTGGTATTCGTGTGCCGTTTCTCGGGGAGGCTGCAGAGGTGCTGCTGCGCGCCTGAGCTGCACCTGCGGCAGCTGTGCCTGCGCTCAGGGCCAGCAGCCTGCGCTGGGCTCTGCCTGCCCACAGCTCGGGAGAGGGCACTGCGGCTCCAGGGCTCGGCGGCTGCCGGGGGCTGGTGCAGGGCCCCTGCCTCCTCTCCTCATCCATCAGCGAGCCTGTGACAATGTCAAACTGTACCATTTCATAAATGTGAACAAAATACAGTTTAACAATCTGATTTCACCCCATCTCCAAACTGCCGGCAGACAGCTTTTCCTTGACGGAATGCCCGTTGACTCAGAATTCATTTGGTGGGTTGATTTAACAATGTGTGTGTTTGGTTTTCCCCTGCAGTGGAGGGGCAGGAGCCCCCACCCCAGGAGCAGCTCTGTGAATAGCTGTGTTGAGTGACAGATGAGTTGTTCCACGGTGTTGTGCTACGCCGTGCTGCTGTGATTTATGGCGCCGGGATACTCCCTGCCCGGCGCTGCCAGGGCGCTTTTATTGCTTAGGCAGATGCAGTCCCTATGCTTTATGCAGGAGCTAAAGGGATGAACAAAGCACCCTCTGAAGGTATTATAAAAGCAATGTCTACTTGCATATTGAGCAGAAGGAGGACAAGCTATTATTAAATGATTGTAGTGAAGAAGAACGTTTCCTTCTGCCCTCAGGCTAATATTAAGTATTCTCAAGGTCAATTGTAAGAGAATATAGAGAAAGACAAGAAGCATAGGTGCTGTCAGTTGTATTTTCTGTTTTCATGTAACTGCAGCCTTAAAATCAGAATTATTTATAGCCATCATGTAGCTCCCTGTGACCCAGCTCCTCTGGTTCAGGAGTGCCTGTTATTTGTGCTCAAAAAGAAGGTGCAAGTTCCTCTTTGAGTCGCTCCTTTTTGTGGGTGCCAGACAAGAGGAAGTGCCTGAACTTTTCTTGGCTTCCAATTTTAATGACACTTTCTCTGCTGCCTATGTATTTCTTAGAATCATAGAGCTCTTTTGGCTGGAAGAGACCTCTAAGGTCATTCAGTCCAACCATCACCCTGGGACCACCATGGTCATTGATCTTTTTGCAGTACCTGGAGAGTCTTCTATATGGGGACTGCTCTTGAGCCATTTCTCATGCACTGATTGGCGTAGATGTATACTTAGAAACTCTGAATTTATGTTCAAAGGAAACACATAGGTGCAAAGATGAGGAATTCAAACTTGAAAGGCAGATTTGCTCTTCTGACAGGCTTGGGCTGAAGATAGAAATGACTGGGTGTGATGGTTTGGGAGTTCCCTGCCCGCCCCCCCCTTACAATTAATTCACCCAGACTAAGCCAGCTAGAAGTTAAGGAATGAAACTTTATATTCACAGCTTAGCACAAGATACAAGCAGATCTCTACAACAGTATATTTACAGCTATAGACAGAAACATACTAGTTAAAAGTAATACAGAAACACAACTCCCCTCCCAGAAATCAGAGTCCCCAGCAGGGGCTCCCAACCACCATTCCACCTTCTCTCCACTCCCCCAATCTTATCCCAGGATCTGCCTTACGGGCAAGGTGAATTTAAAAGATTGGCCAGGGGGATTAGAAGCAGAATTGATTAGTTGAGTTACACAGATCCAAGCAGAAGCCAGGGAGAGAGACAGACTCAGACTGCCTCATCTATGTTTGTGTCCTTGCTTTTATGAATTTCAGTAAACCTATGCAGTGAAGCAGACATCATCAGTGTTTGCTTTTCACAGCTTGTAATCTAATTTTTCTCATTAAAATATTCCTATTATCCTCAAACCAGCATCCTGGGGCAGGGCACTCCCTGAGTTGGCAGGTGGTGCACACAGTGAAGATGCCTTCTGCCTGAGAGGTGATGCTGTGAGCTTTAGCCCCACGGGGGTAATAGGACACGTGGAGGTTAGGTGATGCAGTTTAGCTTTGAATCTGTTTTCAATTCAGTTCAGCATCACTGCCATCAGACTCACTTTTAAGTGTTCTAAATATTGCTTTTGTGTGAGTGAACTTTGCTGGTGGTGGAGTGCAATAGGAAAGACTAATAGCAAATGCTGGGAGAATTCCAGGCAGCGATTGGAAAGGTAAAGAGGCTGTTTGCACTCTCTTTCAGTGCTCCTGCTCACAGACTTGAAACAAGGGCTGTTCAGCCACTCTCCTGTGCCTCACTCACAACAGCATCATCTCTAACCTTTCAGCTGTCCTCCAGCAGTCACTTCACCTGCTTTTGCCTCAGTTTCCCATTTGTGAAGTGCATGGAGATGATCGTTCTGGTCTACTTCACACAAAGTGCAGCACTTGCTGGAAGCAGGAGTGCTGGCCCTGCTGAAGGCAAGGCAAAACCACCTGGGTTTTTATACCAATCTGATCACCTATTTAATTAATTAGTTGCATGTATGTTCATGGAGTCATAGGATGGGTTGGGTTGGAAGGGACATTAAAGCTCATACAGTTCCAACCCTGTGCCACAGGCAGGAACACCTCCCACTAGCCCAGGTTGCTCAAGGCCTCATCCAGCCTGGCCTTGAACACCTCCAGGGAGGGGGCATCCTGGACAACCTGTTCCAGTGCTTCACCACCTTCACTGTAATGAATTTCTTCCTAACCCCTGGGCTAAATGTCCCCTCTTCTAGCTTAAGGAAGGCCATAGGTGAGTAGAGGGGGAGCATCACATCCCTCACCTTGCTGGCCATGCTACTCCAGCTGCAAGCCAGGAACCACTGAATGTCACTTGCTCACAACCTCCCTGGGCAACCTCTGCCAGTGTCTCACCACCCTCACTATAAAGAATGTCTTCCTAACCTCCAGTCTCATTCTCCCCTCTTCCAGCTTCAATCCATTCTCCCTCCTCCTCCCACTAGAAGTCCTTGTAAAAAGTCCCTCCCTAGCCCCCTTCCAGGTATGTCTTAGAATATGTGGTGGTCTTATGAGCAGCTGTGGAAATAGCAACTCATGTCCATCTCTGGGAGAGACTTTGGAGGTTTTATGTGACCTGGGTGTCATTATCTGGGAAACAGAGTTTGCAAATGAGTGGGTTTTGAGTGCTGGTGAAACTTTATCAGTTCAGCTGATGGCTCTGTGAGGAAAGCTGTGAAGAGTTAATTTTTGGATGGCTAAAAGTTTTGAAACCCGTTAAGGAACGAGGCTGATTTTCAGACAAATCTGAGTCAAGTGAAGCACAGCCTTCACTCCAGCTCCCTTGGGCCAGTTGGTTTGCTTTTTGTTTGAATTTTGTACTAATTTACCATGTTTCCCAATCAGTTTTGAATAGAAGAGTGCAGTCCAGGCAGGTAGCTGACTGTGCTTGTCATGTTTGTGATAAGCAGGTTATCAGAGTTGTGTTAAGCAGGTTATGTTGTGTGTGATAAGCAGGTTGTGGAAGCTGGAGGTGTGTTGGCAGGGTGCTCTGGTGTACACTGAACTTCAGCTGCCTCTGCTTTAAAGCCAAGTGTGTCTCCTGTGCTTTCCTCAAAACAAATGGAGTCCAGAAAAGTAGTGAACATAGCCTTAATTGGGGCTTAATTATCGACTTCCTCTTTATTTGCGTGGAAGGCACTATCAGATGTATCATGGTGATGCATTTCCCTGTCTCAGCCTCATAACTCACCAGTCACTTCCAAACAGACACAGCTTGGTTGCAGGCACCTCCCCCCCCCATGTCCTGTTTTACCCAGCTCCATCCCTCCTCACGTTTCCATGCCAAATAGCTCAGTGAGAAGCAAACAGGGAACGTGACAAATGCTGAGAAGGCTTCTCCCTTCCTTTGCTGCCAGTGGAGCACTCATTCTGTTTGCAGGATGTCAAATGATGTGTGCAGGCAATAAGCTTGCCTCACTAGCACTCAGTGGGGGGAAAGAAAAAACCAGCAGTGCCTCTTCCCTGTCTTTATAGGGGAAGCAAGCGAGTAGATTTCTCAAATGCTGCTTTCCAAAAGCCACTGGAATGTTCCAAAACAGAAGGAATTTTTTTTTTTTTTTAAAGAAGCTTTTATCTTACAATTTCAAAGCCTAATTTTAAGGCACTCTGTCTTTTGATGTACCCAACGATTATTACAGAATCACATCATCACAGAATTGTTTGGGTTGGAAAAGCCCTCTGAGAGCATCCAGGTCGACCATCAACCCAGTGCCACCATGGCCATTAAATCATGTCCCCAGGTGCCATGGCCACACCTTTCTGAAACACCTCCAGACATGGTGACTCCACCACTTCCCTGGGCCATCAGGTGGCTATCAGCTGCATGCTAATCTCACCCCAGGTATTCCAAGACACCTTAATGTAGCAAGGCAGCACTAGGGAATGAAGGCTCTCCTGGAGTGTGTTTGCTATTCAAGGCTTGAGTTCACAACTCATCATTTATGTAGTCACAGCTATACTGAGTTCCCTTGGGTCATTCAGGTTTTCTGCTGGTGCAGAAGCTTGTCCTCTTATTTGTGTATTCTCAGCACAGATCCCACTTTTTAAAGCATCCAGTTCATCTATCTGTCTGCAATACTCTTCCTCCACCCCCATCCCTTGCTAGGGCCTGGTTCTTCCAAGGGGAGCTCAGTGTCATGCTTTGGAGAACAGGTCCTATGAGGAGAGGCTTAGGGAGCTGGGATTGCTTAGCTGAAGAAGAGCAGGCTGAGAGGAGACCTCATTGCTCTCTACAGAATGTTTCTGGTGTGTAATTTAAGTTTGATATTGTGTGTGAAGGGGAGGTAGAAGGACTAAAGTGTCAGATTAGTTCTTTCCATTGCTGGTTTGGATTAAGTAAAGAAGAGAGATTCTGACTCTGGCCCTGCATAATGGGATGGCAAAGGGAGTGAGGTTTGGAAGGGCAATCATAGATTTTTGGAATGCTTTGGATTGGAAGAGAACTTAAAGCTCATCCAGCTCCAACCTCCTGCCATGGGCAGGGACACCTCCCACCAGCCCAGGTTGCTCAAAGCCTCATCCAGCCTGGCCTTGAGCACCTCCAGGCAGGGAGCATCCACAGCTTCTCTGGGCAACCTGTTCCAGTGTCTTTCCACCCTCACTGTAAAGGACTTCTTTCTAATCTCCAGTCTCAGTCTCCTGTCTTCCAGCTCCAAGCCATCACCCCTTATCCTGTTGTCACAAGTCCCTGCCCAGCTTTCCCCTAGCCCCCTCTCAGGCACTGGAAGGCCTACCCATTCTGCTTGGCACCTGCTGTACCTTCTCCCTAGTGCAACAGAAGAGATTTCCTCTCCCCTAAGAGGTGGTGTACCTGCATCCTGTGTTTCTCATTTGATTTGGGAAAAGCCCTCCCTCTGAAGGGCCCTCCTTGGGCTGCTGGAGTTACACCTTGCCCCTGGAGCAAGGCTGGGCAAGCACTTCTGTCTTAGAAAATGAATGCAGTGGCTGTGAGACCCACCTGGATGAGCCAACGCTCTGAAAATGCTTCTGAACAAAGAGTCCATTCACACTCCCCCTCTCACCCAGCAATTTATAGCGGGGAGCTTTTCCATCTAGTTGTTTTGATCAGCTATCTGGCAGAAGCCCGCCTGTCCTATTGATGTGGAATTGATATACTAAGTTGCATAAAGTTTCCCTCTTGCATCTTAGGAAGAAAATAAATATTCCAAAGAGTAGAGGTTATGAGTCCCAGTGAAAAACAACACTTTAGCCTAACTGCACATGCAGGCTGGTAAATATACTGCCTTCTGTCAAGGAGGGAGAACTATAAATGCATATTAGCTGAATCTGTGCCAAGCAGTGTGACTGCGCTCGGATCATCTTGGTGATAGAGCAAGCACTGCTTCATGGCTACATAAAATTTCAGGTTATTTTCACAGTGGGGGGGAAAAAAAAAAAGAAAGAAACTGGTTTCAGACCTACTGCTACGTTATAGATCAGAAATAGAAAATGATGATTGTATAAATTTCAAAGGCAGGACACTTTGGAAAGATGAAGCCTGGCAGACGTCTCGTGGTACCTGTGGCATTTAGGTGCGCCCTGCTTCTTCGAGAGCTTCACTTAAGCTTACGTTCAGCATTGGAAAGGAGAAAGGAAAAGGAAAGGAAAGGAGTCACGCCAGAACTTCAGCCTGCCAGAGGGATGCTAAAAGGACTGTGAGGGCCATTCAGCTTCATTACTTTCTACTGAGACAAGGGCAGAGCAGAGAATTTAGCAAGCTGGTTATTGTTTGCTGTCCGCAGAGGATGAGCAGTTGTGAATCCGGGGGCTCACCTGTCTGACAAGGAAGCAAACACCACAAATACTTTCCAAACCTGGCCCAGCTGTGGGTGAGACTGGCCTGATCTTGCTTACACCTGGCCTGCAGCAGCAAGCCCCAAAGATAATCTCACAGCTGTCCTTAATTTAACTCGGGGCAGGTTTTAGGCCAGGACTGTAACTGCTCAGCTCCTGAAGGTTGGCAGTGGCTGCTGATAGGAGCTGTTCTCCTGTATGACAGCATCTAGGAGCTGCAGTCTGGGGTGTGATAGCTTCCATTAGCATCAGCACCCAGAACACTGCTGGGCTTTATTACGTTCTTGCTGTCACTTAATTGCTTGGTCGAGGTTTTCAGAAGAGCAGAGGCCCATGGCAAGCTGATTGGGGCGATCCCAGCTGGTGCGGTAGCCGTGGCAAAGTTGCCGTTAAGGGAGGGAGATGTCTGGGGAGATGTTGAGAACAGGTGGCTCTTATTGAGGGAAAATAGCTGTACAGCTGCTCCCAGGAGACAAGCTGAACTGCCCTTATTTAACAGCAACTAGGTGAAACAGCAAAAGAGTTCCCAGCACCGGGCAGACGAAGAAAGTGTTGTGCTGAAAAACTTCTCGGTGGAGCCTTGGTAAGCAGTAAGTGCAGAGAAGTGGAACTGTGGGGCTTTGCTTGGGTTTCAGTGTGGGCAGCTAGGCTCCTAAGGAGCTTAATCACAACCTCTCTGGTTTGCTTTCATTTCATCAGAGGCTTTTGTGTGTTTTGGTTTCAATATGGACACCTACTCTCTTCTCTTAATGAACTCAGCCATAAGCCACCCATTTTGGTTTCATTTCAGAAGGTTTTACATGTTTTGTTTTCAATGTGGGCAGACACTCTCTTACTGAGCCTTCTGGTTTGGTTTCATTTCATGAGAGGGTTTTGTGTTTTGGTTTTGATATGGACAGCTATTCTTTTCTCTTAATGAACTTAGCTGTGAGCCACCTATTTTGGTTTCATTTCATTGAGAGGTAAGGGGTTTAAACTGGCAGAGGGGAGATTTAAACAGAATGTTAGGAGGAAGTTCTTTGTAGTGAGAGTGGTGAGACACTGGCACAGGTTGCCCAGGGAGGTTGTGGCTGCTCCCTCCTTGAAGGTGTTCAAGGCCAGGTTGGATGAGGCCTTGAGCGACCTGTTTTAGTGGGAGGTGTCCCTGCCTATGGCAGAGGACTGGAACTGGATGAGCATTGAAGTCTCTTCCAACCTAAACCATTTTATGATTTCATGAGATTTTACATGTTTTGGCTTCAATATGGACAGATATTCTCTTAATAAGCTTTCTGGTTTGGTTTGGTTTCATTTCATGAGAGGGTTTTACATGTTTTGGTTTCAATATGGGCAGTTATTCTCTTCTCCTAATGAACTTAGCCATAAGTCACCTATTTTGGTTTCATTTCATGAGAAGGTTTTACATGTTTTGGCTTCAATATGAACAGATATTAACGAGCTTTCTGGTTTGGTTAAATTTAATTTCATGAGAGGGTTTTGCATGTTTCAATGTGGGCAGCTATTCTCTTCTCTTGATGAACTTAGCCATAAGCCACCTATTTTGGTTTCATTCCACGAGAGGCTTTCCCATGCGTATATCCAAACCTCCCAGGGAGGCCAGGCAGCCTACTACCTTTGAATAATAATGACATTAATCACTATTAATAATACATAATGGCTACATGCAAATGTGTGCTTACATATGCAGACATGGGGGTTCAAACATGGGGATGCAAATGTCGGAGCGCTGGTGTTTGTTCCATGTGATGTTGAGGAGCTCCAGGGGGATTTTCTTCTCCTGAAAGAGCTGGTGTTTCATTTGATCACTCTGGGATGTGGTTTTTTTAAGGAAATTAATTAGTTGGAGCAGAGTGGCCTCTGGATTTTCTTTTCCCAAGTATTAGACGAGCCGTTTGGTGATTTGGTTGTAATTTGCAGCGGAAGGATGGGTACAGGAGAGGACAGAGAGTGTCACCAGCCCAGGCTTGTTACTAGGAGGGAAAGCTGAGACAAAATAAGGAGGTTTTCCAGAGGGATTTCTCACACAAATTGAAGTTGCAGCTGCCAGTCAAATACCTTTTTTTTCATTCGTGACTTCCAGCCTTCACTCATAAATTTCAATGAATAACAAAGGAGGTTAAAGTCCTGCAAAAGACCATATTGAGCAACAAACTATTTTTTTGGAGAGCCTTTTCCCCTCCCTCACGCAGATGGGAAATAAATACAATCCCAGCTGCCTAAATCAGTCTTAAGTTGCCAGGCACCCAATTTTCCTCCCATAAGAGGAGCCTTAACCTCCCAGAGAAGGGATGTATTACTTTTTGGATTCTCTCATTTCTTTTGTATCAATGGGAGAAACGTCCTCACTGCAAGAGTGGTCAGGCATTGGAACAGGCTGCCCAGGGAAGTGCTGGAGATCCCTGGACGTGTTCAAGAAATGTGTGGGCCATGGTTTAATGGTCAGGGTGGTGTTGGGCTGATGGTTGGACTCGATGACCTTAGAGGCCTTCTTCAACCCTGACCTGAGTCTTGCTTCTGTCTTCCTGGACTTGGCTGCATTTGAAGTGAGCACATTTTCTGCATTTTGTTGCCCGATTGCAATCCAAAACTCATTCTTGTGTCACACAGACCTCTGTGCTTGTTGCATCAAGCAGTGCCTTCAGTCAGGTTTTGCTCCAGTGCTGGGGAGTGTGGTGGATAAAATAAAAAGCTGTTTCATGGAGTTCAAAGTGGGGAAGAAAGTGTTGTTTTGCAATTATGCTTGCAGTCTGCCTTTGATCTTGGGACCTTTGTCAGGGTGCGCTGGTAGTAGAAATGGATGTGCACTCGTTGTTACCTGGAAGTAAAGGTATCATTGTGTTTACTAAGCCAGAACTGCCCTCTGGAAGTGAAGTGCTGTGTTAATTGTACTCCAGCATGGGATTGGTTGTTCTTTTAAGCTTTCTTCCTGTGTCTTGTTGCTTCTGCTTTGCGAAGCTTAATTACCTTAAAGGAAGGAAGTGGTAAAATCACAACAATTTCAGCAGACATTTAACTAATTTAAAAGGTTAAGAAAGTAGCAGGGAGCTGGGGTTGCCAGTTTGCAGTGGTATTGTGTGGGTGGCTCCAAGGGAGCACAGCTCTTTCTGGCTTCCCTGCACACCAACTTTGCTTCAAAGCAGAGCCTGTATTTGATAACAGGATTTGGCCCTTCTCTACAGGTGCTCAGTGGTCAGCTGTAGCTCAGTGTACTCTGAAATGCAAGTTCTGTTGATGTGCTTTAGAAATATCAGTGTTTTCAGGCCTGGACACCAAGCAAAGGGCTTATATATACATTCCTGTAGCTTCTCTTTTCCTTCTCCTCTGTGGCTCTCTCCTGAGCTATCTTCAGCTTCCTAATGCAGATGTTGGTAGCACAGAACCTTTAGGAACTTGGAGAGAGCTGCTCAAGCTCCTTAAAGATCTGGATAGCCACTCCAGCAGGGAAGCTGTCTTAGCAGCTTGGTGACTTTGAACTGCCTGAGCTATTTGGCCTTGCCTGTGGGTTGCATTAATCCTACGTGGTCCAGTGCTGAGAAGGTGCAGATTTTTTCCCAGGGATGCAAGCTTCTGAAAGTGATGCTGATTGTTTAGGGGTGGCATAAATATTTTACCCAGGTCTTCGCGTTCATGCCAAACATTTAGTGGTGATGCGAAGCTGCTTGTTTTTTTTTTTTTTTTCCTCTTTTAAAAATTAAATATATAAACGATTGAAGAGCTGACAAGAAAGCAAATGATGCCCTGCCTGTTTTTCTTTTTCTCAAGTTCTTATATTTAGTGTAAAGACAGAGAGGCAGCTTTGGAGTGTGTTTTGAGAGGCGTCATTTGCATCACGTCAAGGTTTCCAGAATGCCTTAAAATCTAAATTAAGCAGAGTGGCAACACTGCCTGAAAATGAATTTGCTTGCGAGTGGAAAGAGACAAAGGCTGTGCTGTACGGGTTGTGCTCCAGAGGGGAATTGCCATTTTGGGTGGCTGGATGGGTTTGAGGCTGTTGAAGGCATTGGCTTGCCTCTCGCCTGTGGCTGTGTGCGAGTGGGGACCGCAGCTGCGCTGTGCCGCTGGTACAAGAGCCCCTAAAACGGGTCACAGAGTTCCTGGCGTGGGGCTGGCCGGCAAGATCTTGCATGGCTGCACATCTTCTGCCGCTCCTACCCCGCACATTTACCGTCTTGCTTTCCTGAGCCTTGCATGTGTGCTCTGCTCCTACTGCGACCGCACAAGGAAAACTCCTCCTTCCTCCGGCAGCCTCCAGATAGCAGCAGCAGCACACCTGCTGTCGAGCGCTGCCGGCTGCTGTGTGTCTCTCGACCCCCCCCCTCCCCCCCCATTTATCTTGTTATTAATTCCCCTTCGTAATATTAAAAATGTTAATTCGGTGTTTGCTAAGCCTCCTGTTTCCCGGAGAGGATGAGCCCAGGCTGTTGAACGTGTCCGCGCCCCCTGCCGCAGTCCTGGAGCGTTGTTATCCTTGGGATTGCTCTGTCGGGCGCCTCCCTCTGCACTTGCAAGCTGCGGCTTGCGGGCTGGGGCTGTGGCAGGCTGCTTGTCAGCCCTGCTCAGCAAGCCTTTGTAATCTGGCCTGCAAACCAGTATCTGGAGTGTTTGTTTGCTCAGACGCCGACAAGACAGCTCCTTGGAAGAGAGGTTTGCAGGAGAAAGCAGCTTGGGCAGGGGCTGAGTAGCCAAGGAGGTGCTTGCAGGGCAGGGTTGCTCTGGTTGTGTCGAGCAGTGCAGCCCAGTCGAGGGCCCCGGGCAAAACTTTCCAAAGTGAAGTTACTCATAAAAGGAGAGGCATGAAAATGGTTCTCTGGGGAGAGCATAGTAGGGGATCATCCTCTTTCTGCAGGGAGAAAGCTGCTAAGTTAACCATAGAAGGGTTTGGGTTGAAAGGACCCTTGAAGCTTATCCAGTTCCAAGCCAGTGCCATGGGCAGGGACACTTCCCACTAGCCCAGGTTGCTCAAGGCCTCATCCAGCCTGGCCTTGAACACCTCCAGCAATGAGGTGGTCACAAATTCTCTGGGCAACCTGTTCCAGTGTCTGCCCACCCTCACTGTGGAGATCTTGTTCCTAATGTCCAGTTGAAATCTGCCCTGCTGTAGCTCAGTACAATTGCTCCTTGTCCTGTCGCCACAAGCCTGTGTCAGCAGCACTCCTCCAGCTTTCCTGCAGGCCCCCTCCAGGTCCTCAGCCTGTCCTCGTGGCAGGGCTGCTCCAGCCTTCTGGTCATGCTTGAGGGCCTCCTCTGGACGCTCTTCAGCAGAGCCAGGCCCCTCTTGTGTTGGGAGCACCAGAACGGGGCACAGTGCTCCAGGTGGGGTGTCAGCAGAGCAGAGTAGAAAGGTAGAATCTGACCTGGCCACACTTCTTGTGATGCCAGCCAGGACCCTGCTGGCTTTCTGAGCTGCCAGCTCACATCCAGTACTCATCCACCAGCAGCCCCAGGACCTTCTCGTCACCCAGGCTGGATTTGTGCTCTGGTCTCCTCCTTTCACACTCGCTGCTGCCCTTTGCTGCCAGGGGTCTGGTGAGGCAGTTCCCAGGGGTATGGTGGCCTACAGGAACTCTTTTTTTCCCTTCGCCTTCCAAGCATCAACTGCTCCAGCAAAAGCACAAGGTAGAAAGAGAGAGTTGTAACTACTCAGCAAAGGGGTAAGAGGAGGTTACAAGGAGGAGCGTGGCTGTGCTGCAGGCAGGGCACTGCGCTGGTGGCTGCGGGGCAGGTTGTGGGTGTCTGCAACGGGACCTGGGATACTTTGTGTGCCATGAGTTAAAGGAGGTACATTGCTGCCCACAGAGACTCCCTTCGAGTGGCATATATTTGGCACAGTATGCCTTCAGATTACAGAAGGAGATGCTGAGCGTGGAGCTCTTACTGCTCTGCTCAGGCTTAGCAATTATGAAGAATAAAAAAAAAATAAAAAAATTACCAGAGCCTAAGCTCTTAGATAGTTATAAACATGGGGAGAATTAAGGGACAGGCAAATTATAGCAACCCAGCTAAACTACTATAATTAAGGCTGAATTGCTTTTTGTACTACAGCATTCATGGAGTAAAATGTTGAAATAGATGAAAAGTAAAAGCTCAAATACTCTTTTCCTACTTAAAATCTTAACTGTGTGCAACTTTGGGGTTCTCTCTTCCTCCTCCTCTTCTTACTGATGATGTCCTGCCCTCCAGATGGAAATGTCTCTGAGCTTTTCCAGCTGGGAGGACTGGGCTTGCTCTTGCAGGGATCCAGCCTGCAAGTGCAGCCTTCTGGAATGCTCAATGCCATGTATGAAAGGCTCCTGAATCATTTGTGTGGGTTAAAAATCCCCTGTGGGGTGGAATCAGAGATGCTCCAACGTCCTTCACGTTCAGATTGAAAGCTAAACCAGCAGACTTTTGGTGCTGGTTTTGTTTATTTTATTTGTTTGCCTGGGGGTGGGGGAGAGGGAGAGGGAGAGTAGTGGTTGTTCATACAGTCATGGAATGGTAGGGGTTGGAAGAGATCACTGAGTCCAACTCTCCTGCCAGAGTGAGACCACCCAGGGCAGGTCACACAGGACCACGTTGACTCCACCTGAAGCTGACAGTAATGTAGAGGCTGCAGAGAGACTAAGTTCTGCCAGCTTTGGTGAAAATCCTCAGTTAGAGGGGAAGAAAAGAGCTACATTAAAGTTTCTTTGGGGGAAAGTGAGGCAGAACTCAATCCATGTTGGCTTTGAGAGGCAGCTGCCAGACCTAACCAGATTGGAGGTGTTATCAGCTGGGCACAGAGGAGCTGTGGGAAGAAGCTGAAAGTACATAGAAAGGATGTTAGCAAATACAGGACATGGGTCTTGCTGTTTGAAAGCCTGTTTGGATCAGCAGGTTTGTAACTGGAATAAATTCCAGCGTGTGAGTTTCAAAGGCATCCCTGCAGCTGAGGGGCAGAGGCTTTCTTACTGACAGGGAAAAGCACCACACACAAGTAGTTGGAACACTTATAAAGTGGGGAAAAAAACACACCAAAAAACCCAAAGGAACAAAATGGTGTTTGTGGGGAGAACTCTTAGGGGATGTTCTGCAGGTGACACTGTGCCCATCTAGGCTGCAGTATAGTGACAGCTGCCTTCTGCATGGCTCTGACACGAGGAGCCAGATTTGTGCCACTGCTTACCCAGCTGAGAAACCACCAGGCACTTCTTTGGAGCCCATGAGAGTGACTTCTAGGTCTTGCTTACATTAACTTGGGGCTGCCTTTAAATTGTGTCTGGAGCTGTGAAGGCTGGAGCCTGACACGGGGCTGAGTGCTCCTCATGCTCCTGCTAAATTGATTTTGTGAAGGACGAAGCGAGGCCACCATTGAGGGCTGCTCCAAGTCCCAGCCAAACTGAAGATTGATCTCAGCACGTTCAGGAGAGGGGAGAACCAGGATCTTATCCTGAATGGGAGTAGCAGTCAACCTTTTTTCTCTGTTTCTCGATTCCCTTTCATGTAAGCTTTGCTGTCTCTTTGTACCCATCTGCTGCAGCGCTGTGCACTCTCAGCTCCTGTAACATTTAAGAGTTGTTTTGTTTGTTTCTCTGCCTGTGGAGGAGAGCTGGAGGAAGGCAGCTCTGAAAGTTCAGAAGCAAAAGAGCAAACGAGGCAAAGGGCATCCCAATTTAAGGGAGTTCAGAACTTGTTTAAAAACTTACCTGGTTAGAAATCCTGAGAACTGAAAAGGCAGTGTCCAGGCTGTTGTCTGCACCATCTGCCAGGAGCTTCATTTAACCCTGAGTGTACCTCTAGGATGTCCCTGGCTTCATGGCTGCTGGGCTCTCAATACAAGAAATACATTGAAGTGCTGAAGCATGCCCAGAGAAGGGCAACAAAGCTGGGGAAGGCTCTGGAGAACAGGGCTGGAAAGGAGCAGCTGAGGGAGCTGGGGTGGGGGTTATCTGGACAAGAGGAGGTTGAGGGAAGACCTCATTACTCTCTGCAGCTCCCCAAGAGCAGGTTGCAGTGAGCTGTGGTTGGTCTCTTCTCCTTGGTATCAGGTGATAGATGTCCTGAAATTGTGCCAGGGGAGGGTTAGGTTGGAGATGAGGAAAACATTTCTTTGCTGGAGCAGTGGTCAGACATTGGAACAGGCTGCCCTGGGAGGTGCTGGAGTCTCCTCCTCTGCATACTTTCAAAACCCATCTGGATGTGTTCAGTGCAGCCTGCCCTGAGTGATCCTGCTTTGGCAGGCAGGTCGGGCTGAGTGATCTCTGGAGGTCCCTTCCAACCGCTACTGTTCTGTGATGTCCTGTTCCAGACTGGTCCACTGTTGGAGTCATTGGGGCTACCACAGTCTGAAGTGATCACAGCTCCATGTAGAAGCAGCCCTTAGGATTGAGCCATAGGTCGTGTTGCAAATTGACAGCCTCGCTGGACATCTCATCTCTTACAGCAGATATTTTCACTGTTAAATTTCCTTAAGCTTAGAGTAATTTAACATAGTCTATAAACAGAGGGAGTGTCTGAGCAGTTACACAGCTCTGCACTGCTTTTGCCTTCTCCTAAATTTGTATGAAATATCCTCTGAAACTCCAGAAGGACTTAGCTGGGGATGCGATTTGATGGCTGAGCAGGATAATTCTGAATGATAGCTTATGTTAAAAAATAAAAGAATAGTCTTCATCTGGAAGACAAGAGAGAAAGGGGAGAGATGTGCTGCCTCCATTCAGGAGCTTGTGCTGCATAAGCATCAGTGATTCCATTTGGTTTATAGATTTGCTTGTCAGTTTAATGGTTTATTATCAGGGATCCAGTCAAAACTGGCAATAAAAAGAACATAGCTTTACTTTGATTCAAAGTCTGCAGCAGATATGCCAGCAGAAAGGATAAATAAGGCATGGAAAAGATGCTTTTAATAAGGGGAAATACAAGTAGTGGTAAGCATATTTCACATGCTTTATTTTGGTTTCAAGCAGAGTGTTGAATACACTTAAATTATTAAGTCATAGTGAATAATACCTTGAGCACGGGTTGAAATATTCCCTTCTGGAGCAAACTTGGATTTGTTCTTGTAAATCTGGCCTTATAAATAATTTTCAGAGAAGAAAAAAAGCCAACCCAAACATGGCCCTTTCTGCTTTTGTGTACTTTACAGAAGGGGAATATCTTCTGTGTGAGGACCTCGTTGCTGTTCCCTGCCAATCTCCATTCCAAGTGAGGAGATGTGATGTAGGACTTGTGGCATCAGGGCTGTGTCATTCTGCCCTTCCATGGCCAGGCACAGTGTATAGGTGGGAGAATGTTATGTGACCAAGTAGAGTTCAGTGCTGTCTCTCTCTTTTCTGGCCAAGCAAGTGCCTGAGGAGAGGGTGGCAGAAAGGAATTAGTAACATCTGGGAAGAGCCAGAGACAGGCGTTGGTGGGGAGAAACAAAGGAGAACAAAAAGAGAGGATTTTTGTGACTTCAACTAGAAGGAAGGGTCTGAGCCAGGCAGCAATGTAACAGCCGAGCAGGTTAGCAGAGGTGAGGCCTTGTGGTTGATCTCTGGGGTCTCTTCAGTCATTGACAGGTTGCTTGCACTACCTTGGTGGAGCTTTTGCAGTTGAATTTTGCTTCTTGTGCCGTATCCAGCCTCATTTTGTGTGCCTTTAATCATCCTTTGGCCTCAGCTGGCTGCAGTGAAGGCTTGCTTTGTGGTGCTTCTGCTGGGCTTGACCCCAGTTGCGGGAGCCAAAGTTGCATTCTGCCTGATTTCCTGCTGCTTTTTTTGTCTACCTGGAGTCCTGCTCTGGAGAGATTTCCACTTGCTATGGAGTACATTTGTAATGTGACTGAGAGACCTGGGCTTGCACAAAAGCACATTGCTCTGTAGCTTGAGTGCTGTCCTAGGTGAGCATCTGTTTGAATGGGACTCATCAGTATCTAGTGACCTTCCTTTTGTCCCTGCTTGGATGGATGTGACCTGCTCAGCTCTTGCATGGGGTTTGGAGACTGTGCAGTAAGAGCTCTGAGTTCTGTGTAGGCAGAATTCCCAGCCTGGAACAGTGCAGTTGGTTTGGAAGGTTGTTTGAAGGCTGCTCTCTGAGCTGACTGGAAGGGAAGTCTGGTGAGGAACTGTCAGTGCAGTGGGTTGAGAGCAGACAAACACAAGCATGTGTGGAGACCTCTAAAGGGCTGGGGCAGGGCCACACTGTCAAAAGAGGGGTGGTGGTGCTGGTGAATGCCAAGGTGAAAGGCTGTGCACGGGGAAGGAAGATGGTTTTGATTGTTAGATACAATTCACCACTTCCCTCTGCCTGCTGGAGGGGATATAAAAAGCAGAGTTTGTGCTCAGCAGCAGGAGGTTGTTCCTGCTTCATTCCCCATCCTAGATGTGCCCCATTCTTTCCCCTTTGCCCCAAGGGCTGTCCCTATCCTGTGCTCTCTGTGGCTGTTGAGATCTCAAAGGCAGCATGTGTGAGGGAAAATGCTGTATCCAGCCTCTGCCTGGCAGAGTCTGGAGCCCATGGCACTGCCTGTGCTCTGGAGCCCATTCTTTGTGCTCTGGAGCCACTCCCTTTTCTCCTGCTTCTCTTGATGAACAGCTGAATGCTTGAAATGGTCATGCTTGGGTGCTGCTGGTTTGTAGCACTTAGTGAAGGCTTGAAGGGGATGTACATGAGCAGGAGAGTCCAGTACAGCACCCTGTGCAGCCAGAGAGAAACATGTGTATGCCTTGGAAACTGGCTAAGTCCTCAGAGTCAAGGGGCAAGTGTAGCTCTGCAGGGTAAGGCTGCTGCTGGCGTGGCTGATAACATCCTCTGCAAGGGTGGAGACTGGATCCAGGCCCTGGGCAGTGATGCTGGGACTCCTATTTGGGAATAAGGCAAAAGTGCTCCAGGGGAGGTTGAAGTTGGACCACCTGGTCTGGTGGAAGATGTCACTGTGTGTGGCAGGGGCACTGAAACTAGATGATCTTTAAGGTCCCCTCCAAGCCAACCCATTCCATGCTGATTTGCAGGCAGAGGAGCAAGCCTGTGTTTCACTCCAGTGCAAACCCCAGTGACACGTGCAGATCAGCTGCTCATTAGCCAGAATCCAACACCTTAATTAGAGAGGGGGTTGTTTGTGGCTGCGTTTACTGTCTGGAAAACAGCAGCGTGCTGAAGAAGCACTGGCTGGGGTGGGAGGTTGCTGGTTTTTAACCTATCAGACTCATGGTCAAAATGGGGAATAACAACCAGCTCCACAGCTTAGTTTTGTTTTGTTCTGTTTTTCTTTCCACTCCTTGGCTAATATCTGTGTGATGACCCTGGTGTGACTGTCAGATTGCTACAGTTCTGCACTTGACACCCTGGCTGAGTGTTTGCCCCACAAAGGTCAAGGATTTACAGGAGCTGCTGGGAGTCTTGGCTGCATCAGGAATACAGGATGAGGCAGGCACTCCACACACAGTTTACCTTGTTTATCTGGGAGTGAAAACAGCTACTGAAGAGGGGAGAAATAAGGGTTTATGAGCCCTGAATGAAAATAGCTGTGCTCCATCTCCCCATGAACGTGTGGTCCTCTTTCTCCCTGCCTCCCTAGCTGTGGGAAGGTGATGTTACTGACTTGTAATGTAGGGAAAAGCATCGTATGAGAGCCCCTGCTAATTACAGCATCACTCCTTGTAAAGTAACACTTTCCACGTATTTTATTAAACTGGGGGACAGCCAGTGCAGTGGAGACAGCTGGCATCTCCTTGGCAGCAAGCCTTTGGGAGATGGATTGCTTTCTCCTATGTGCCTCTTACAACCTCCACTTGTTCTCTTGGCTGCTGATGTTCCCTTCTAATAGGACTCATCCTTTTCCTGCAAGACCATCAGAAGGCTGTGAAGAAGAGTTGATCAGCTCAGCTACACATTCTTCTTGCTCCCAACTGTGTGTGCTTTTTAGGGCTTTGGGATTTTTATGTTACCCCTTCCCCATCAGAACATATCACAGAGTGGTAGGGGTTAGAAAGAGACCTCTGGAGGTCATCCAGTCCAGCCCACTGCCAAGGCAGGGTCACCTAGAGAAGGGCACACAGGACAACATCCAGGCGGGCTTTGAAGGTCTCCAGAGAAGGAGATTCTACCACTTCTCTGAGCAGCCTGCTCCAGTGATCCATCACTCTTAAGTTAAAGAAGTTCCTGCTTGTGTTGAGATGGAACTTCTTACGTTCAAGTTTGTGCCTGTGACCCCTTGTCCTGTTGCTGTGCACCACTGGTGGCATTCTCCTGGCACCCAACCTTGAAGTACTGATAAACATTGAGCAGTTTATCTCTCAAGAAGGGAGTTGCAGACAGCAATGAGGTCTCCTCTCAGCCTTCTCTTCTCCAGACTAAGAAATCCCAATTCTCTCAGCTGCTCCTTACCAGCCCCGTTCTCCAGACCCTTCACCAACTTTGTTGCCATTGTCTGGGCAGGCTGCAGCACCTCCATAGCTTTAGGAGGCCTATCAGCTCATCTGAAGTCATATCAGAGCTCAGCCCTGTGATATAATCCATCCAATGTTCCTTTCTTTCAGGGTTCCAAGCAGCAGAGAGTCCCAGGGGAGGACGATGCGTGAGGAAAGACCTGGCTGGTAAGAAATACCTGATGGGGTTTTTGGTACGAGACAAAATCTCCTTGGCATACAAAACGGTAGCAGCAAATTTCCTCCAGCTATATCTATACATTGCCAGGGATAATTCATCAGTCTGGTAGTTGTGGTGGTGATGAAATGTTCCTGAGCCAGGCATTCCAGCTCTGCTGGCTGTTGAGAGAGAGCTTTTCCCTAAGGCTCAGAATGAAGCATTGCTGTAGCTGTGAGAGATTCTGGCTTTCCATGGTGCAGACTTCATAAAGTTACTAGCATGCCATCTCCCACCCTGAAAAAGTAGTTTACATAAGAGATTCTTCCTGTCAGTAGAAAGCTCTGTAAAAGCTGTACAAGAAGACACTTAATAACTAAAACCAGTGGTGGAAACAGTGTGCACATGGGCATGGAGGCAGAGAAATGGCTGGGGTGTAGCTGAGCCTGCTGAAATGCACTTCTTTCTCCCTGGCTATCTGTGTGATGTATTCCCAGCAGAATATTAACCAGTTCATCTGAACAGAGGCACTGCATCACTTCTTTCTTGCAGGAGGTCTGCTCTGCAACGTAGAGCGGAATGTTTGCACTGGGGTTTGGGTCTTATTCTTCCTCGTGGCAGCAATAAATGCAGCAGCAGCAGCTTGCTTTGCTGCTTCTTCGGGCTGGAATTGAGATCTTTGGTTCTAGATCAGAGGGATAAATTACAGTAGTTTTAAAATATTTGTATAAAACATTTAATGAAGGAGGAAAAAAGAGGGAGGGAATTCCTTGATGCATGCTGCAGCAGATAGGTCCTCAGTTACACTGTGTAGGAAGCTCTTGGTTAAGAAGCTCTGCACTCTGTTTGCTTGGTACAAGAGAGGCTCCCTGCTCATTCATTTGGTTTATTCCACCAGTGCCTACCTGCAGGAACAGAAAGTTTCTGTGATAATCTTATGAAAATACCCTGGCTTGTGTCACTTATTCACCTCCTGAGGGAACTGTTGTGTTAAACAGGGACAGAGCAAGCACAGGCTGGGGAGGGAAGGGTGCAAACGTGTTTCAGAGGGGGCTGGTGGAAGCCTTCCTGTCTGTGAGGCTGAATTATGACAAAGAATACTGAATAGGGGTTAGTGCATGATGGTGTTGAAGTTTGTGGGACTTCTTCAGTCCTAACCCATGTGAGCCCTGCCTGCAGGTGTTAGGTGTCCAAGAACAGTAGTTTCTTCCCAATATCCAGCTTCAATCTGCCCTCTACCAGCTCAAAGCCATTTTCCCTCACCCTGTCACAACAAGCCCTTGTCAAAGGTCCCTCCTCAGCTCTTCTCTAGACTCCTTCACATACTGAAAGGCTGCTCTAGGGTCTCCCCAGAGGCCTCTGCTAAGTTTTAATGACCTCGTGGTATACTCCTGTAACATTACAGCTAAATATTGCTAATTAGCTGCAGGGGCTAAACAGTTTAGATGATGGGCAACTGAAATTGCTGCTTTACTTGGTTCATCATTAGGTTGGAAAAAATACTTTTCCCTGGAGTAATAAACTGGTTGGCTGCAGCTGAAAAGCTGGATTAACACAGTGGTTTTCTTGACTCCAAAGTAAATCCTTGTTTGCAGTACTTCTTGAAGTCTGAGGTAGGATGTGAAGCTTGAGGAGGGAAGATTTAGACAGGAGATTAGGGAGAAATTCTTGCCAGTGAGGGTGGGCAACACTGGAACAGGTTGCCCCCTCCCTGGAGGTTTTCAAGGTTGGATGAGGCTTTGAGCAACCAGTGCTGGTGGGAGGTGTCTCTGCTTATGGCAGGGGATTGGAACTGGATGAGCTTTGAGGTCCTTTCCAACTCAAACTGTTCTATGAATCTGTGCCTAGATTGAAATTCTCACGTTTGGGGAAGTGACTCCATGTGTGCCATGATTGGTGCCCAAAGAGGGACAGTTAGCAGACTTGGATTAGGTGGAATATTTTAAATGATGGGTGTCTGCCCTACAGAGTTTGTACTGAAGCTTTCTGTTGAATGAGGGGTTGGTGCTTTAATTACAGTGCCCTAAGAGCCCTTCCCTCCCCACCATTTCACCGGGAAGTTGCCTTACATTGTGATGCCAACTTGCCCGAGTGCCTTTGTGCTTGCTGTGGGGTACATAGCAAAGAGCTCCTGATGCATTTTGACAGCTTTTCAGACACGTTGCCTGCGTGGAACAGAGCTGGATAAAGCGTAGCCTTGTAGAAGTGAACTTGTAATTTGTCATTATAGGAATAGTAAACCAAGCCCTGAACGTTTCTCAGCGTGCTGAGCGGTGAAGCACACCTTTTTATCTCTGTCAGACGCTTCTTGCTTCTGGCACAAAGGAGGGAAGTTCAGCCACTGCAAGTCCTAAGTGAGAGCTCTGAGCTTCCAGATCTGAGAGCGTGTGGGAATGTGCATGAGGGGGCTGGAGGAGCAGGGAAAGCATCTCCTGCATCCTTCTCCCAAGGAAGCACATGAGAGAGGAGACTCCTCTGATCTGCTCTCACTAACAGTTTCTTATTTGGCCACCCAACTGACCCAGCATAGCTGCCTGCCTTGTTCTTTCTTTTCCCTTGGCTCTTGCATGATGTTGGAAGTGCTGCTGCTAAGGAGTAGATTTCAGCAGTAATTATGTCAACAGAAAGCTCTGGGATCTGCAGGCAAGCCAACCCCTGCCTTGTCCAGAGATTCCTGCTTTGAATTTCCTACAGCTTGCAGCTCAGAATGCATTGTAGCAAAGCCTCTGCCTATATGGAATACTTAAAACTCAGCTTGGGATATTTTTGCCCTTTTCCCGGTGCCAGCTATTTTGTAATGTATACAGGACAATGCTGTTTTGGAGGCAAGGTCAATGTGAAGTCTTCAACCAGTATCAGCCTCAGCATCTGTTGCAGTGTTACACCTCGTGCAGCTGGGCTTGGCCCAGCCAGCCTGCTCAGATCCTTCTGCAGACCCAGCTCCAACACTTCCACCCAGCTTTGTGTCATCTGCAGATTTGTTATGGAGCTTTGTTCCAACCTGAGGCAGACCATGGCTGTCCTAGAAGCACTTCTCCAGATTTCCATTGTGTTTGTAACTCTTAGCTCTACCTCCAAGAGTACCTGAAGCAGCTCTTGTCATAGCAGCCAGAAATAGATAGAAAATGCAAATGAAGTTAGGTGATGTTGTGCCCTTCTCCTTAAGGAGCTTGAGTCATGGCAATGGCATCTATGTCCCCTCTCCTTTTTCTCCTAGGCTATGATGCTCTGGGTTTCAGCATTGTTTTAAGCAGTTCTACAGAGGAACTCTGAGAGCAGAGGCAAACACATAGAGGCAGATACGCCTATGAGGTGGTACAGAGAAGGGCACAAAACCTCTCTGCCAGCAAGCAGCAACCCCAGCAATAAGAGGTGTACTGAGAGCAACAGTGTGCTCTTGAGGGTTACTAAGAGTGATTGATGCCAGTGACATCATCTGGCAGAGGAAAAGACCCACTGAAGCCTGGAGTGACAATGGCTGCTGAGACTTTCTTCTGCAACTTAAGCTTTTGCAATCCTGTGCAGCAGAGACAGGATGAGAAAAAGAGAACTTAAACAGTTCAAATTCTGCCAGTTGGCATTGCTGCCAGAATGCATGTAAATGGCATAAAATTAACAGATTATGTCCTGCCAAGTTTCTTCTTAATTGATGTCATTCAGACCTCCTCAGCAGGCATTGTAACAGCACAAATTCAGTCTCCCCAAGGTTCTTCACTGCTTAAATAAGAGGATGCAATTCCTTGGTAAGCCTCAGAGCTGGAACAACTTTTTCCTGGAATCTCGACTCGATAATGCCTTTGGGCTCAATCTTGCAAGGTGCTGAGTGTCTCAGCTCCATGGCTTCAGAGACAGATGAGGCACTCAGCCCCCTTGCATCATCAAACATCTTCCAGCAGTTCATCTCAGACAGGAAGGGATTTTCCTGCTGAAGCCTGGGGTGGAGAGATGTGAGGGTAAAGCGTGACAGCTGCCTGTACTTTCCCCTTCTCAGAAGGGCTGGAGCATCACTTCTGTTACACTGACACTTTACAAACCCAGTGATACAGCCTCTTAGAAAGTTATATGCCAGATATAGACCTACTTTTCAACACACAAATCTAAAAGCAAGGTTAGTACCTGGAATGAGAACTTAATCACAGTTGGGTTATTTTTTTTCCCCACTCTTTAAACCCAGTCTGCTCTCCATGCTGCCTTGATGGACACTAAGGAAGCCATTGTGGTTTGTTACATTGCTGACCTGATAATTAAAGAGGGCTTAAAAAAAGCCCCAACCCTGACACCGAGGATGTTTTGTGGCTTGTTCTGTGTGAGTCCCTGAATTGTTTTTGCCAGAACTAAACGTAATAGCTTCAAGTGTCAGACAGTGTATTTGGGATTGTGTGATTAATGCCTGGGGCTTTGATACTTGAATTTCACTTTGCTGTTGACTTGTTTGACCTCCGTGCCTCAATTTTTCTGTCTCCAGAATGAGTTAAACAAACAGGTTTAAAAGCTTAATTAATATTTTAAATGGTTTAAAATCCCTGGGTATGAAATAAAGGTGTGTGAAGCTATCATCTGGGAGCTTAAAGTTCTTACCTCTGTGTCCTGGTAGTCACTGGTGCAGGTGTTACAGCAGGACCTAGAAACCTTAATGATGGCTTGGCTGGGCTGGGTGCTGTAAATACAAACCAAACTGCACAAGAAACCTTTAGAAGTTCAGGTAGTAAGAACTGGGCTATGTTCATCAACAGCCACAAGAGCACTTCTCTGTATTTGATGTCCTGAAGAGGCAGATGAACATAGGTGAGAATGTGGGCTTGAGGCATTTGAAAATATTTAGTCTGAGCCATCTCAGTGACTACCTCATGCCTTGTAGGGCTTCACAGAATGCCAGCTTAGAAGGGAGACCAAGGATCATCTGTTTCAACCTTTCTAAGTGCCAGTGGACTTCTCTTCTCCAGGCTGAACAAGTCCAGCTCTCTCAGCCTCTCCTCACATGGCAGAGCTGCCCATCCAACCTGGCCTTGAACACCTCCAGGGAGGGAGCAGCCACAACCTCCCTGGGCAACCTGTGCCAGTATCACCACCTTCACTGTAAAAAACTTCCTCCTAACATCCCATTTAAATCTCCCCTCTGCCAGTTCAAACCCATTCCTCCTCCTCCTCCTGCTGTCATTATCAGTCAGTAGTCCCTCCCCAGCTGTCCTGTAGCTACTTGGCTTACCACATTCTGCTGTCTGATGATAGATGTGGAAGGTTTGAGAAGGGTGAGGGGCTCTGTTTTTTAAGCTGTGTCACACCTGTTGCTGTTACCTGCTGCCCTTCCTTTGTGCTGAAGCTGTTAGCACAGCAATTTCTGAGAAAGACAAACCTCCTTGGACCTGCAAAACAAAACATCTCCCTGCTTGTAAACAAGTGTTTGTCTGATTGCTCTTGACATTTTAATTCAGTGCTTCTTACAAGTCCATTTTCTTGACCTGAAGAGGCAAAGCTGGAATGAGCTTGAGCATCTCACTTCTCAAGTGGCATAAATGACACCAGAGGTATCAAAGAGAAGGTATTCAACGCACACTTGTCCTCAAACAGCCACCAGCTGTAGTTTTCTCTGCAGTACTCCTTCAGAGCGTGGTTCCAAATGTACCTGTCTAGAATTACAGTCACAGAACGGTTTAGGTTGGGAGGGACCTGAGAAATCATCCAGTTCCCACCCCCTGCCGTGGGCAGGGACACCTCTCACTAGCCCAGCTTGCTCAAGGCTCTTTTCGACCTGGTCTTGAACCCCTCCAAGGAGGAGGAGGAATCCACAGCCCCCCTGGGAAAACCTGCTCCAGTGTCTCCCCACCCTCACTGTAGAGAACTTCTTCCTAATCTCCTTATATCCAGTCTCCATCTCCCTTCTTCCAGTACAAAGCTGTTGCCTCTTGTCCTTTTACTACAAGCCCTTGTAAAATGTCCCTCCCCAGCTTTCTTGCGGTCCCTTCAAGTACTGGCAGGCTGCTATTAGGTGTCTCTGGAGCCTTCTCCAGGCTGAACACCCCCAGTTCTCTCAGCCTGTCCTCACACAGCAGAGGTGCTCCAGCCCCTTGATCATTTTGGTGGCCACCTCTGGACCCCCTCCACCAGGTCCATGTCCTTCATGTGCTGAGGGTTCCATAGTGGACACAGCACTCGGGTGAGGTCTCAGCAGAGGGGCAGATTCCCCTCTCAATTTGCTGTCACAGGCTCACAGGATGTCAGGGGTTGGAAGGGACCCAAAGAAATCATAGGATGGTTTAGGTTGTAAGGGACCTCAAAGATCATAGACCTCCAACCCCCTGCCATAGGCAGGGACGCCTCCCACCAGAACAGGTCGCTCAAGGCCATGGAGTCCAATCCCCCTGCTAGAGCAGGACCATCCAATCTAGCTCAGGTGACACAGGAACGCATCCAGACAGGCCTTAAGTCTCCAGAGAAGGAGACTCCACAGCCTCCCTGGGGAGCTTCTGATGCAGCCGAGGCTGCCCTTGGCCTCCTGGTCTGCAGCACACACTGTTGGATAATCCTTGGCCAATTGTATGCTGTGCAAAGCTACAAGAGAGGAAGGTGTCTGTGTTGCCATCCCTCAGGTGGCAGGTGGAGCTGGGTCAGTTGTCTGTGTTCCACTTGAGATCAGTGCAGAAAGCCTGATTGAAAGTCAGCTTGATCTGGATACAGTTGACAGTGGGCAGCTGCAGTGGGAGCAGAGTGGCCATGCTGCTGCTGATTTGGCTGCCAGCCTGACTTTCTTGCTTTGCAGGTTATTTTTTGGGTAGTTTGGCAAATCTCTACTTTTGGGCAGTTCAGCACATCTCCTCCTAATACAGCATCAATTGAACTGTAAAAACTAATGGAGTGGAATACATCAGGGCTCTAAAGGCTTACAGCCAACCCCATATATTCTGTGCAGTGCAAGTGGCTAGCAGCTTGGGTTTGCCGCTCTACAACTTAACCTCCAGTTGAGAAACTGCCCAGGCTGATGGAGGTGAGAGCAGCCCTGCTGAAAAGGACTTGGGGCTGCTGCTGGCTGAGAAGCTGAGCAGGAGGCAGCGATGGACACTTGTGACCCAGAAGGCCAGTGGCAGCCTGGGCTGCATCCAAAGAAGTGTGGTCAGAGATGGAGAAAGAGGATCCTGCCCCTCTGCTCGGGGGAGACCTTGTAAAAAGCCTCTCCCCAGCTTTCATGTAACCCCCTTTGGGTACAGGAAAGCTTCTGTAAGGTCTTTCCAGAGCCTTCTCTTCTCCACGCTGAACAGCCCCAACTTTCTCAGCCTGTCTCAAAAAGAGAGGTTCTCCAGCCCTGTGATCACCTTCTTGGCCTTTCTCTGGACCTGCTCCAGCAGCTCCATGCCCCTCTTGTGCTGTGGGCATCTCATCTTGGCAACTCTGAAGGAATGAACTACTTCGCTGTGGGGCTGATGTCACGTCCCTTTGTTGGACCTTGTCCTGCTCTGTTTGATGGAGGCCCCCTCTTGCCTGTGTTCTTCTCAGGCTTCAGCTACACATTTTGCTGCCAGCAGTCCCTTCCATCTGTAGCCCAAGGGAAGGATGTCAGCTTGATGTCAGTTGTGTGGAAAATTGAGGGAAGGAAGAGGTGGGACAGAGCAAGATGTGTGCCACCAGCTCTACAGCATCTAAGTTGACTGTTACAGTTTTAACAGTTTTTTTTTTTTTTCTCCTCTGGTGTGTGGTGTTTGTCAGGGTTGGTTTTGTGTGGGGGTTTTTTCTGAGTTTTGATTTTTATTTATTTATTTATGTTTGGGGGTTTTGTTGCTGTTTGTTGGTTAGTTTTTCTTTTTTTTTTTCTGTGACCTGAACACTTTCCAGGACAAGGAGAAACATTTGGTATTTTCCTCCTAGTGTGATAGAAGCTTTCCTGTTGCTGGCTACTGAGCATTTGTTTGTACACAGCACCTTGGCTCTGAGTGTGTCACAGGTATAATTGAGTTCAGGAGCACTGCTTGCTTTTTTTGGGTAAGTTTTAAAGAGGCACAAGTAGTTTCTTGGGCACTGAAGCCACTGGAGCCAGCTCTTCATTAGATGTGTGTCTGAGTTGGCTGAGCTCTAGAATGCAGTTCTACAGAGGAGGTTGATCTTGTTCAGTTCTGGGTATGAGAGTGACCTCTGCAGCTCTCCCCCCATATGCCAGCTCATCTCCAGGCTTTAGCTGGCAGTAAGCAGGAGTTAGTGTGCTGCTTTGCTGCTCAGGGGAAAGATAATTGGGACAGAGGGGTGTGGGTGCAGTGTGCTTGTAGGAGTCTCTGTCATGAACTGGCAAGAAGCAGTGACTGGGATAAAGCTGGGGAAGCAGTTTCTACAGTGAAGAGTGAGCAGCAGCCAGGGCTGCAGAGGGAAGGGCAGAGCTGGCTGGCTAAGGCCTGGGGCTAGTGGGCTTCAGCAAGGGAAGCTTTAAGCAAGATTTCCTTCTCCTCCCTGCCAGATGAATACTTCTCACTACCCCTCCTCTCTTTGGCTTTCCTGAGCAATTGGCCAACACCACGTGCCTGGCACATCTGGCCAAAATGCTCCCTTCAAAGAAGGGTCCATATGCCCTGCCCCATGCTCTGCAGCCCTAGAAGCTGTGCCACCTCTGCTGTGCCAAATCACCAGCAGCTGGGTGCCAAGCACCCTCCCCACGAGCCAGAACTGGAGGCACTTACTCAGTGAGTGAGTGCCCTTCCAGCGTGGCCTTCCCCAAGCACCCCCAGCATGGCCTGGAGCATCTGCTGCCTGCAGCCTGAGGAGGCTTTCCAGGCAGCATGGCATTGGTGTGAGTGGCACAAGCCTTTGTTGGCTCCTGCTAGGAGGCTGCAGTTTGTTCAGCAGCCTTTCTTCCGTGTGGGCATTAACACAATCACTCTGTGGCAGCATTTGCAGACACAAATGTTGTTAGAGGCTGGACATCCCTATCTGACACCAGCCAGCAGGCACAGATGTTGTGGTAGTAGAGAGGATTGGCAGTCAGCAAGAGATGAGGCTGCAGACATCACAGGAAGCAGCCTCTGAATGCTTTGGGCTGTGTCTGATCTCTCTCCTAGCCAGCAGCTCCATCCAGATATTGAGGGAGAAATGGAGGAACTGTTTCCTCAGTCACATTTTACCACATGCTTTCTACTACAGTTGTGCAAATTATTGACCCCAGCTCTCTCAGCCTGTCCTCCTAGCAGAGGTGTTCCAGCCCCTTGATCATCTTTGTGACCCTCTTCTGGACTTGCTTCATCATCTCCACATCCTTCCTGTGTTGAGGGCTGAAGAAGTGGACAAAGTACTCCAGGTGAGGTGTGGCAGAGCAGAGGGTCAGGATCCCCTCTCTCCATCTCTGCCCATGCTACTTCTGATGCAGCCCAGGCTGCCGTTGGCCTTCTGGCCTCCAAGTGCCCATTGCTGGCTCACACCCAGCTTCTCATCCACCTCTGTGTCCTTTGTGCAGTTCTAGTGGCCCTTACTTCAGTGTGAGCATGGCACAGCAAGCTGGACTCAGTTTTCCTCAGCTGTTACAGAGAAGGGAAAGAGTCAGCAAAAAACAGAAATGAGGGTAGTGGAACACTGGAGCAGGTTGCTCAGGGGAGTGGTTGAGCTCCATCCTTGGAGACATTGAAGTTGAGGCTGGGCAAGATTCTGGGCAACCTGATCTAGTTGAGGATGTCCCTGCTGACTGCAGAGGGGGTTGGACTGGGTGACCTCTGGAGGGTCCCTTCCAAGCCAGCCCATTCTCTGAAATGCTGCCCCCAGCTTACACGTTGAACAGACAGACTTAAGCTAGGGGTGCAGCAGGAATCTTTTAATATCCAGTTTAATATCTTAATATCTCCAGCACATCTAATCTTTGTATTCAGCGTGCCAGCCTTCTACTAAGTGTTATGGTTCCTATAAACCACCAAGTGCAGGTTCTGCAGTCTATCATCACACTAATACTTGCTGAATTTATTAGTTCTCAGTCTATCCTCAGAGAAGCTGACAATGAATATTAACTAAAACTGCTGCCACAGAAGCATTTCCCAGCGTGGTCTTGGTTCATTTGTAATATAAGAGAATATTTTGCATTTAATGAAAAATCATCGGGTTGCATCTAGGAGTTTAAAAATGGGTTTTGATCTGAGCTAGCCAAGGCATTAAGAGACTTTGTTGCAGTAAGTACATATGGGTATTAGTTTTATTATTCTTTTTGTGTGTGTGTGTGTGTGTGTAAATTCTTCCTTTGATGCAATTGAGACATCACTGTCACTTGTGACAATTCCTTGTGCAATGAGCTGCTGGAGTTATTCTTGTCTTTGTGGCCCATAGTTTGGTCTCACTTGGAGATGATGATTTATTATTTATTTATTTTGATGTAAATAACTCAACTGATCCTTTTAATATGATCTCATCAGGATGTATCATGCATTTTAATGTAATAACAGTTTCTAATCATTTAGAAGCATTATTAGTTTTCTGAAATCCCCAGGGGAATTGAATCGGGATGATTCCACTTCCCCCTGGTATTGCCAAGTGAGACTTTGAAACTCTGTTTTCTGGAGGTATTTTGAAGCCTTAAAACTAAACCACAAAATTCTCAATGTTTTGTCTTTACTTGTGAGGATGGACACTAGAAGACTGCTGGGTTTTTGGTACCAGTCTGATTGCAAGCAATGTTGTTGTTTTTTTTTTTCTTAAACCAAGGTACTGTTGGCTTGCCCTCACTCCAGTCCTTCTGTCCTTCAGAGCCCCTTTGGAGGTCCTGTGCTCAGGCTTGAGTCCCAGAAGGATGCTCCTTGGTTTCCACGTGCACAGCAGAATCCAGAGCATCCCAGGACAGTATTTGGCAGTTTGTTTGGTGTGCTTTGGATGTGGCTGGAATGAGAAGCCTGCCTCTGGGTTCAGCACTGTTTTTCACTTGTAACAGCCTGGAGCTTTGGGGATTTCAGGAGAATTTGCTGTAGCTTTCTTTTTCATTAGAGTTTATTCGCAGTGGAGGGAAACTCCACCAACAGCCAGCAGCATCATCCCAGAAAGGAATGAGCTGATCCCAGCCTCTGACCTGGCACAGCTTGGAGGCAGACTTGTTAAATCCTGGCAATACAGGTGTGCCTCTGGCTGCTGATTTTCCAGCTCAATAATGAGAAATGCTGAGGTCATAATTTACAAATGCAAAATACTGATTAGCTACTTTAATTAAATTAATAACACCTCAATATGCTCTGTATACCTCTCTGGGAGGACTGGGATCATTTTATTGCTTTGAGAGACATGAGGGATTTGTTCTGGCCTTAAGGCAGTGCTGTGTGCATCAGCCTGGGATGGGAATCCTTGGGATGAGGCTGGCAGATTTGTCAGGCTCTAGGAGAGGTCTGGTGCCTGCTTCGATGCTGACCTCCATCAGCTTCTCCTCTCCCTCTGTTTTTTTGGCACTGGCTCTATTGAACTGGTGGAGTGAAGGTTGTACCTTCACCCAGCTGCTCTGCTGTGGAGCCCATGCTGCTGACATGCTTGGGAGATTTTTGGCACCTTGAGGGTTCAGTTTTGAACCACTTGGTCCTAGGGGGATATTGACAGCCTGGAGTGTGTCCAGAAGAGGGCAAGGAAGCTGGTGAAAGATCTGGAGAACTGGGCTGGTGAGAAGCAGCTGTGAGAATGGAGTTGTTTAGTCTGGAGAGGAAGAGGCTGAGGGGAGACCTCATTGCTCTCCATCACTCTCTGGAAGGAGGTAGCAGTAAGGTGGGGTTGGGCTCTTCTCCCTAGCATCAGCTGACAGAACAAGAGGAAGTGGCCTGAAATTGTGCCAGGGAAGGGTTAGGTTGGAGATTAGGAAATGTGTCTTTGCTGCAAGAGTGGTCAGGGATTGGCACAGGCTGCCCAGGGCGGTGCTGGAGTCACCATCCCTGGAGGTGTTCAAGAAGCATTTGTACATGGTACTTGGGGGCATAGTTTGATGGCCATGGTCGTGTTGGGTTGATGATTGAAATTGATGATCTGAGAGGTCTTTTCCAACCCAAACAGTTATGTGATTTTCACATCTGTTCAGAGTGCTTGGTGGCCCAGCTGAAGTTAGTGGGAAAGGTTAGCTGAGCAGATCTTGGGAAATCCCAGGGCTTTCTGCACTGTGCCTTTCCCTGTAGGTTTCTTTGGAGGTGCCCAGCAGCAGCCCAGCTCCTGTTCCCTGGCAGTCCATTAGGCTCTCAACAACAGTGAGCATTTTTAAGCCCCATTCACTCACAGGGAAAGCTCCTTTGCTGGTAGCATCCCATTTCAACCAGTTGAGGAGGCGAAGGGATTTCATGGCTTTACCTGGTACTTGGTGGCTATGATTAGGTGCAGGAAATGTCCCCCAATGGCAGGAGGTAAAGTTGTAATGGTTTTTGCCCCTGGCCAAATGCACACTCTGCTAAGGTTCCATAGGTGATGCTTAAAAGCCTAAGCCATCATGTAGGCATCCCTGCTCAGGTGTATCATAGCCCAGACTACCAGTACATATGTTTACTGCTGTCACCTGCTTCCTTCCCACAATACATGTGTTCTGCAGGATATTAAAAAGTCTATGATGCACAAGTGAGTCGTAACAAGAAAAGCAATTACATCTCTATCTTTATTCAGAGCACATAAGGCATCGGGCTGCTCAGACAAGGAGATGACATTTCCAGGCAGGCAGTGTTATTGTTCCACACACTGTGCAGCTGAGGGGTTTTAATAAGAGCTTTCTCTTGAAAGCCTTTCTGAAATATTTTTACATCTGAGCAGTCAGGTGTGGAGGTGCAGTGCAGGTGCAGAAGAGAGTTAGCCAGAGCGGTGACCACTCCTGCCTGTGAGAAAGGGAAGATCTTGGCTTCTGGGGGTACTGCTTGCAGTGTCCCATGTCCTAGTGACTAGTTAATAAGCCAGTGGGCTGTTGATGCAGGGAGAGTCTTTTTACTGGGGTGTATTCTCAGCTCCTGGGCCCTTGCACTTCCTTCACCACTGGCAAGTGTCAGAGATAAAGGATTACTTGTGGGAAAACAACCTAAGTCTATTTTGCAGGTACAGATGTGCTGTTCTGAGAGGCATCTGCCACACAGGCTTGATGTTGTTCAGACTCACATCCTTCAGCTCTTGAGAGAGTGCAGTCAAGGCAGACCAACAGCTCAGAGGAGGGGCAGAGCCTCTAGCTGTAAAATCTCCTCTACATTTGAATAGTTCAAATGCAGCTCCCCTAAAAGGGCTGGTGGGAGTGGAGGGACTGCTGAGTGATGCAGAGCTCTAGTTTGGGAAGGTAAGGAGATGGCTCTGAAACTCTGGGTTGTGCTGACCAGCTGCAGCCTGACCACAGGTCCCTCTGTGTGCAGAGAGGGAGGCAGGAATGCTGTGAATAGGATTTCCCCCCCCCCCCCATGATGTGAAGCATTTTGAGTGTTTCTGAAGCTGTGTGTGCTGTCAGCTCTCTAATGACCGGTGGGTGTTGCATGGCTCTGGCCATAGGATGGTGAGTGAGTTTCCATCTCACCAAACTTGACCATCCCAGTCTGGGACCATGAGGAAGAGCCTGTGGTGTGCTTTGCCTCTCTTCCTCTCTGCATCACCTGCTAGGGCCAAGTTTCTTTTGTGTTGTTTCTTCTTTTTTCCTGTTTCCTTCCTTCCTCCTTTCTTTCCCTTCCTTTTGCGTTGATCAGCTCAGGAATCCACTGCTTCCCTTGGGAGATGATTCCATTCTCTAACTCTTCTCATGGGGAAACATTTCCTTCTGGATTCTAATGAGAATCTCTGCAGGAGTAACTTGTCCCCATCACCCCTTGTCTTTTCCATGGATGCCTATAAGAAACCAGTGGAAGCAATTCTCCAGTGTTCTTTGAATCCCTGAAGGTGAAGGCCTTGGGAAGTGTTTTGCTGTGTATCTGAGATGCATCAGTCAAAGAGTGACAGAGAAGCCAAGAGTTGGTATATACGTTTGGGTCAGTGCAGGTTAAGCCATCAGAGTCTGCTTTTGAACCATATCATTACTTTCAGCACCAAAGGTTACTGATGTTGGCTTCAGCTGCTGTTAGATGTGGGATTAATAGCAGAAGCTCAGGTTGCTAGTTTGTCATGCAGACATTAATGGCTTGGGGGGCTCATATTTAAGAATATATGTGAACAAAAATGAATGTTTTGAGGCTTTTTGTGCCGTTTTCCAAGCAGCCTGTAGAGATAGAGCCTGGTTTTTTTTTGCAGGGACAAACCCCAAAGCAAAGCAGAAGTTACTTGAATTGTGGTGTTGTATGTGTAAGGATTGACATAAGTAGGGAACAGTTTGAAAAAAGTAGCCTGTATGTATATTTTGCCCTTTGCAGATGAATAAATGAAATGCCCTCCTGCAAAAGCAGCCCTTGATTGCTCTTAGGGTTAAAAAGGAGAGAGAGTGGAAAATGAAGGCCAACATCTGCTTGGTTTGTCCAGCCAAGAACTTGCCTTTGAAGCACAGTTGGAGGAAAAAGCCCAAGTGCTTCGGTCAGCAAGCAGCAAGGGCATCACTTCCCTGCAGATGGGTGTGCTGGTGTCTTAAGGACAAGTACATCTGTGTGAGGTCTCTTTCTTTCTGCCTCATACCAAGAGTTTTGAAACATAGGAATTGTGCTAATTCTTTCCCATAGCAGCTCCCACCAGCCTGTGTTTTCCACGTCTGGAGGACTCTGTGCAGTGGCAGGACTGGGGAAGGTGCTCTCCGTGAGTGCCTGCCTACGGCAGGGGGTTGGAACTAGATCATCTTTGAGGTCCCTTCCAACCTAAGCCATTCTGTGAACTCCCAGGGCACCCTAGATCTCTGTGACCACTGTTCAAAATGAGAGGGAGGGAACCTCACTTGTCCCCAAGTCTAAAATGCTGTGAAATTCCCCTTTCAGTTTAAATCTTGGTGTGAGTTACTCAAGGATTATTGAGGCATTGGAGGCATATCAATATTCCAGGAACAGGCAGCTCAGGGCAGTGCTGGAGTCACTGTGCCTGGAGTTGACCAATCTGCAGTCTGTCTCCCCTCTTCCAGCTCAAAGCCATTGCCTCTCATCCTGTCACCCTTGTAAAAAGTCCCTCTCCAGCTTTCTTGTAGCCCCTTTTAGTTACTGGTAGGCTGCTGTAAGGTCTCTCTGGAGCCTTCTCTTCTGCAGGGTGAACAGCTCCAACTCTTGCACTGTATTGCTATGGTTCAGCAGCTTCCATCCATTGCTCCTTGTCCTATTCCAGGCAGCAAGTCAGCAGAGCCTGTCCCCCCCAGCCCACAGAGATTTATAAACATTGATTCAATCCCCTCTCAGTCTTCTCTTCTCCAGACTAAGCAGCCCCAGGTCCCTCAGCCTCTCCTCCCCAGGTAGTGCTCCAGTCTCCTCAGCATCCTCACAGCCCTCTGCTGGACTCTCTCCAGCAGATTCCTGTCCTTCTTCAACTGGGTAGCAGTGGGAGTGTCCTCTTGGCTCATTAATGCACTGCAGTGGCAATTTTGATGTCCACCCTTTGAGCTGGATGTTGCAGCCCCAGCTGAGTAAGCTGCTGGTGGCACAAAGAGAACACAGTGCCAGGACCCCAGGAGCAATGAGGGGAGCGTTCGTATCAACAAAATAACTGTTCATATCTAATCACCTCATAAGAATAATTTATGAATTTAATTTAGCTTTTCTTCATTTCTAATTCCCTAAGAAGAAGCTGGGCTATACATGTTTAATAAAGGTCTAAGTCCTATAAATCATGGAGCCATATTTATTTTAGGATGTCGCAAGAACTCAGTTTTAAACCAGAGCTCTCTCCTCAGGACACACCACGTTAATAATCCAGGCACAGATGAAGGTATTGTGTTTGGGGGGGAAGAAACCAGACAGGTGGATCTCAGGGTTATAAAGCATGGCACATAAAAATGGCCCCAAATCTGCCATAGAAAGACTTTTCTCTTGGTGTATTGGAAACGTAGCTTGCAAGGGGGAAAAAACCCTGAAGTGTGCTTCAAGTCTGCACCAAAATGATTCCTGCTGAAGAGAGCCCCTCCAAGCCTGGGCACTAAACCCCAGCTTGCATTTGAATCAGAATCCTGCTCAAATAATTTATGTTGACTAAGGCTTCTTGCTCAAGTCTTCTTAATAGGTAAAAAGGTAGAAAAATTAAACAAAACCTCCCAGCCAGTCCTTTGGGAGAGCTCTCTTCACACAGCCCTCAAAGGGACCCAAAATAGGAAAATATCACTGATCTAAAAGCTGGGAGAGTAAAGAGGGCAGGAAAACACCGATGAGCTACAAGTGGAGTGGGCATTTTCCATCTTTTCACTGATGTACTTTGACTGATCAGATGGGGACATAGTTTAAATACAATCCATGCCCCAGGGAGCTGCTCCAAAGGCTGCTGGAGGATGGACACTGCCTTGAGTTCATACAGCTGAGGGGATGCCCCATATCCCACCCCGCCTCGGGCCAGCTAATCACTGCTGCTTTTATTTTTTCAATCACTTCATGTCCTCTTTTAGTGACAAAGGCAGGTACTGAAGTTGAGCTGTGGTGCTGACAGGTTCTTCAGCTGTGAGGAGATTGCTGCTCTCAGATGAGTGTTACCTTAAGAATCACAAAACACTGAACAGGAAATATCAGCAAAGTAAGATGCAGGCTGATAGGTAGCTCAGTGCTGTTGGCTCAAGTAGTTTCAAGTGCAGATGAGGGCCACAAAGCTGATCCAAGGGCTCGAGCACCTCTGCTATGGGAACAGGCTGAGGGAGCTGGGGGTGTGCAGCCTGGAGAAGAGAAGGCTCCAGGGGAACCTTAGAGCTGCTTTTCAGTACCTGAAGGGATCCTGCAGGAAAGCTGCAGTGAGACTGTTTGTCAGGGTGTCTGGAGACAGGACAAGAGGGAATGGTTTGAAACTGAGACAGAGCAGGGTTAGACTGGAGCTGAGGAAGAAGTTCTTCAGTATCATGGTGGTAGGACCCTGGAATAGGCTGCTCAGGGAGGCTGTGGATGCCTCCTCCCTGAGGATGTTCAAAACCAGATTGGATGAGGCTGTGAGCAGCTGAATCTAGTTGAGAGATGTCCCTACCCATGCTGGAGAGGTTGGAGCAGTGAGGTTTGACAGGCCTCTGGACAACCTGATCTAGTTGAGGATACCCCTACTTACTGCAGAGGGGGTTGGGCTAGGAGATCCCTTCCAACCCAGACCATTCTGTGGTCTATGAGGTCACTTCCAACTGAAGAGAGTCTGTGAGGCTGTGGTGAGTCTGTGATTCTCTGAAGTATGGACTCTTGTACAGCAAGGGCCATGCTGCCTGCGGGTGTGCAGCCATGCATATTGGGAGTGCAGTCCTGGGGGAGTTTTGTGCAGGAATTAAAAAGTCTCCACGTTTAACTAAGCCTATGGCACATTTCCAGCAAGGTAAATGATGTTCCCAAGAAGGATCCTGCTCCAAAGCACTGACACCTGCTCTGCAGCCTACCGAGGGACACCCCTTGAGAATGACATTAATGGAGTGAACAATAGGCAGCAAGAGAGCATCATTTTTTAAATGCAAGATCTGGGTAATGTAAGCTCTCTGACTTCCTGCTGCCACTCTATTTACTCCAGCCTGTCGGTGCCTAAGTGGTGATCACTTGAGGCAGTACATTAAGACTTGAAAAGAAACAATATATTGTACAATTAGGTTAGCAAACACCAGCGATGGTATTTCTCCCCCCCCTTGATAATTACCAATCAATTATCTTATATGTTTTAAAAAATCATAACTCCCAGGCTGCTTTTGCAAAGGAAATGTCCTCTGAAACGTGTCAGATCTTCAGGGCCAAGCTCTACAACACGTGCAGTGGTTAGCAACAGAAATGTTTTAACCCTGAAGCAATCCTTCTGTGAAAAATAGATTAAATTAAGGTCAGCTGGAGCAAACTGCTGCTAAACATGGTTAGTGTAAAAGAGCATCTTCGAGGAGGGAGCTAATGGGAATGAAATTCTTATTTCTAATGAACTGAAGATCCAGGCTCTAACACAATGTTTTATAGTCTCTATTCTGCTGCAGAGGGTTTTCCTCAATTCCCTAGGCAGCACTGCAAGTATGAAATAAGCTCTTTCCTCATAAGGTGGTGACTAGGTGAGTCTGCTCCCCACAGATCATCATTTCAGCTAGAAGGTGTTTGCAGCGAGCAAGAGCGCTGCAGTGATTTGCTTTAGCGCTCGTAGAACTAATTCTGAAATCATCACAGCGAATCCATTCTCTGGGGTTGCATCTGGAAGTGCAAGAATGGAGAGATGGGGCAAGAGGAGTAGTCCCTCTGCAGAAGAGAGACCCCTAATTGTACAGCAGTTGCATGAGAGGTGTTGGCAGTGAGCTGAGCAGGCTCCCTACTCTCAGAGCATGGCTAAGGGATGTGTGCTGGGCGTGCTTGCTGCTCCCTGGGCAGAGCCAGCTCTTTGTAAAGGTGCCCTGCCTCACTGCCTCACTTGCACTTGCAGGCTTTTGCTCATGCTCTCTTGGTACGTTTCATGAAGTGCACACAGCCTAGTTGGGGGGCATCAACACCATGAGGGGTGGTGATAGGCTAGACTCAATGATCTTAGAAGGTCTTTTCCAACCTGGTTAATTCTGTGATTCTGTGACCTGCCTGCACAGAGAAGAACTTTGGAGTCCTGGTTGATAATAACTTATCCATGGGACAGCAATGTGCCCTGGTGGTCAAGAATGCCAATGGTATCCTGGGGTGCATTAAGAAGAATGTGGCCAGCAGGTAAAGGGAGCTTCTCCTCCCCTTCAACTCAGCCCTGTTGAGACCATGTCTGCAGTATTGTGTCCAGTTCTGGGCTTTCCAGTTCAAGAGGGACAGGGATGTAGTAGAGTGTATGCAATAGAGGCTGTGAGGATGATGAAGGGACTGGAACATCTGTCTGATGAGGAAAAGCTGAGAGACCTGGGGCTGTTTGGTCTGGAGAAGATGTTAAGGCTGACCTCTATGTCCACAAATGTCTGGAGCCAGGCTCTTTTCTGTGGCACCCAGTGATAGGACAAGGGGCAATGGATGTAAACTCAATCACAGCAAACTCCATCTCAACATCAGGAAAAGAGTTTTGTGATGTGAGAGTGCTGGAGCCCTGGAGCAGGCTGCCCAGGGCTGCAGGGTGTGGAGTCTCCTGCTCTGGAGACTTTCAAGACCCACCTGGATGCATTCCTACATGACCTGTGCTAAGTGGTCCTGCTGGGCTGGCTTTGATGATCTCTGGAGGTCCCCTCCAACCCCTGCACCCCCTGGTTCTAGTTAAGCATGGGCTTGGTTAGTTGCTGTTGCTGGGAGGGCGATGCTGGTAACTTAGCAAAGGTTTGGTTTGCACTTGCACTGAAATAAACATGGCCAATGGAGTTCAAAAACAAACAAACAGCAACCAAACAAACCCTGTGCACCCACTTCATTTGTGTATGCAAATACCCTGCTTACAGGTGCAGATGGGATAATTGTGTGTGGAAATAATCACAGCTCATTTGCATCTGTAATCTCTCTATAGAGTAATGGCATATGTACAGCTACTGGTGCAAGAACTTCTTTGAAATCCACCTAATTACTTAGAGATTGGTTAATACCCGGAAGCATTTTCCCTTCCCCTGTGTCTCTTTACCCCAGAGGATCTCCTGGTAAGGTAGTGCAGGTGTGGTGGCACGGGTGATACTCTTTCAGAATCAGAACAAGGAAAGGTTATGTCTGCAAGCTTCCCTCACACTGCACATAGTTTCTTTCATTTTCAGCAGGAGAATATAGGTGAGGAAAGCACCCTTCCCAAACCTGCTCCTGCTCTGGCTTGGGGGGTGAGGGCAAAGAGGAAGGAGAAAAAAGCTCTGAAATGAAAGAGAGAAACCCCAGCTGATGGGGAGGGTGGCCCTCAGTGAAACAGCATCTGGGGTCGTAGTGCAAGCTGCTGATATGGCAGCTCCATGGCATTGCCCATCAAACATGACAGGCTTTAGAGCAGCTCTAAGTGGGAGCATGAAGGAAAGGACAAATGGCAAGAAAGTGAGTGCAGCGGGCAAGTGCTGGAGAGCTTTTGTCATTTCTAGCCCTACTGATGCCTAAACACCACCATTATTGTCGCTTTGGTTGACAGCCCCTGCAAAAGGAATCTGCAGACCAAGCTTTTCTTTGACACTGGAGTGTTACCTGTGTTACTTTCCCATGTTTTGCTTCTCAGGCTGGATATAAAACTGTACCTTGATACTGCAGCTTTTAACTGCATGGTTATTGTGGGACCTGGAAGGTCATCTAGTCCCAAACCCCCTGCCCATGGCACAGCAAGCAACATTTTCCTGTTGATTGGCTTTAAATATGAGCAACTTCATGGTTTAGATCAATCACAGAATTGTCGAGGTTGGAAGGGACCTCAAAGATCGTCCAGTTCCAAATCCCTGCCATGGGCAGGGACACCTCCTACTAGATCAGGTTGCCCAGAGCCATATCCAGCCTGGCTTTAAATATTTCCGGGGATGAGGCTTCCACCATCTCTTTGGGCAACCTGTTCCAGTGTCTCACCGTCCTTATGGCAAAGAGTGAAGGGGCTCTTTAATGTCACTTATTTAGTTCTCTCTGTATGATTAGATTTCTGTGCTTAGTGCAGTTTGTTGACTACATAAAGCAGGAAATCTGCTGAGCATCCTGAAGTCACCGTGTCAGATCCATGAGCTGGATGCGGCTGACTTAGGGAGGAATTCACAGTATACAGTGGGAGTACCGAAAGAGCAGAACTCGCTGTAAAAGATCTGGCCCTCAGAGTGTGGAAAAACCTGGAGAGCTTGCCAGGCTGAGGAATTTCATTCTAATTCACACTGTGGCACTTCTCCCAGCGTGATTCTGCTGTGCCAGTGGCAGGCTGTGCGCTGAAGAGCAGTGCATGGTGTGAGGCAGCAGCAGCAGCGATGCTTGCGTAGGTGTGGGAGTTCTGCAGCCTGTCTTCTGTGTGCTTGCTGTTCTGTGGAGGTGGAGTCAATGCATTAACAAGTTACTTATCATTCCTAGCTCAGTGTATTTGCAGGTCCCCCAGAGTTCACTCTCAGGAAGCAGAGCAGACGTCAAAAATAGGCCAGCTGGAGAGTTTTTGCTATTCATCTTTCCCAGTGTCTTGGGCTGAACAGAAGTGATGAGTTGTCCACAGAATGAAACGTCAGCTTTTATTTACGTTAGTCTCAGAGGTAAAAGCCATCTCTGCCAGCATCTTGGTAGAACAGAACACTGATTTTTTTCAAATATGAAGGTGGGTCCCTGGGGGTGGCATAAGTGTGGAAAAGGAAGGCCTGTGGACAGCCTTTCTTCCCTGCGGGATGCGAGAGCATTCCTAAGCATGTGTTCCCAGCAGGCGGTTTGGTGCAGGAGAACCCACAGCTGCCACTCTGCCACAGCAAAGCACAATTAGATTAGGGGGGTACATATAGGCAGCTTAAACTGCTACAAGGCAGAAAGCTGATTACAGGCTCTGTTAATTCACTGGGGTCAAGTCAAAATGTCTTAGGAGCTAGAAGACCTGCTGGGTTTGGCGCTGTGGATCGTACTGATGCCTACTGCCAGTGGTGGTGCCTGTAGACTGTACCTGTTCTATGGGTGCCTGCTTTGGCATTTCCAGAGAAAGGACAGGCAGCTCTAGGAAGAGCTGCAGAGTCATAGAGTTATTTGGCTTGGAAAAGCCCTCTAAGGTTATCCAGTCCAACCAGCAACCCAACACCATCATAGCCATCAAACCACGTCCCTGAGTGCCATGTCCTCACATTTCTTCAACACCTTCAGGGATGGTGACTCCAGCCCCTCCCTGGGCAGCCTCTTTCAATCCCTTACCCACTCTCGCAGCAAAGAAATTTTTCTTCTTCTCCAACCTAGCCCTTCCCTGGCAAAATTTCAGGTCATTTCCTCTCATTCTGTTACCTGATGCTAGGGAGAAGAGCCCAACCCCACCTCACTGCAACCTGCTTTTGAGGAGCTGTAGAGAGCAATGAGATCTCTCCTCAGCCTCTTTTTCTCCCACACTAATTGGGGTTCCTTCAGCCACTCCTCCCCAGCCCTGTTCTCCAGACCCTTCACCAGCTCTTCTGCTGTCCTCTGGACGTGCTGCAGACCTCAGTGCCTTGTTACTTGTACTTATCTCCAGAATCTGACGGCAACAAGAATGAAGTCTGGTTTGGTTGGGCTTGCAAGCTACATCTGGTGTGGGTGCTGAGGTGGCCTGTGAAGGACTCATCTTGTCTCTGGTGTGACTGAGAGCTTTCGAGCTGTGGTGGGGTGAGATCAGTGTGGCTAACATCCAGCATGCCTGCTTGAGCTCTGCACATCTCCTTCTGCGGTGCCTGTGATCTGAAGAGCACTTAAGCTTATCTCGGAGCAGTTCTATCTGCTCCTCAGCTCTGTTAACTACCCACCAGCGCCTCTCCTCTGATGCAGCTTTGCTCAGCAGCTCCCCTCCCCATAAGGATCTCACTGGGGAAGGGGACTGGCTAGGCTCAGCTTTGCTCAGAAGCTCCCCTCCCCCTGAGGATCTCACTGGGGAAGGGGACTGGCTAGGCTCAGCTTTGCTCAGCAGCTCCCCTCCCCCTGAGGATTTCACTGGGGAAGGGGACTGGGCTGCTTGTAGCTTTGCAGTATGCTGCTGCACTGGGGAGGAAATCTGGGTGAGAAGAGCAGCTGGTGAACAGAGATGCCTTTCATTCAGACTTAGAAAAATTATATATTAAAGAGATTACTCAGAGCCCTACAGCGCTCTGTAAGAAAGAAAATAGCCTAAGCCCATAAACCCCAACCCTAAGTAAAGCTTTCCTAGTGCATTTTTACAATTAAGATAATTGCTTAACGTTTTTCTCCTTACCTTAAGAAGAAATAAGCATTCATGAAGACTCCTAACTGCTATCCTTGTGCCGTCGTTGTTGTGTATTCTCAAAATAGAAACGCGAGACTCTTGGAAGTGCTTTAATAGCTGATTGTCACTTGTGACAGAGTGCTCACCTCGGACATCGTTTGTGGGGTCACCGAAAAGCTGAAGAAAGAATCATTGTTCTTGATTTCAACCTAAAGGAGCTGGTAATGACCCCAGCTTCCTGGTTTTTCAAGCATTGACTGCCAGGACAGTGCTTCAGCTTTGGGCAAAGCCTCTGATGTAGGATTATGTTCTCTGCCCTCCTCAACTAAGTTTTTCCTTCTCTCTGTTTGTGTCACAGTTGTGTAGGTGGAGATAAAGCACATTTTCAGGGCCGAAAGGTTTTAAGGGCTTAAATCACAACAGCAGCTGTCTTCTGTTTTACTAATTCTCAGATCAGTTTGGTAGCATCGTCTGGAAAATTCCTGTATTTATACACTTCCATGTTTTTTTTGTTGAGATCTACCTGTATGGCTATCAATCAGTTCTGGTGTGATGTTATCTAATAAAAACCTCATGAAGGGCTGAAAGCTCCAAACAGCTCTTCTTTACTCAAGGCAAAGCATTCGTCTCTTGCATATCTGAGAGCTGAAGGTTTTATTGCCGCTCTGTGCGTTTGCTCCTTTAGATTTTCTTTGCAAAAATAAATTAAAAACAGCACCGTGGAACACACTGTAGTTTGTTTCACAGTGGTTTTAGCACGCTGTGAAAAATTGCATCCTATTAACTGGCTTTTTTCTTTTTTTTTTTTTTTTTTGTTTTTCACCCTGGCTCTCTCATTTTAAGGTAATAGGACAAAATATGACACAACCTCAACTTCAAGTACGTGATGCAGTTTAAAAAAATATATATATTTTTTTTTTTTTTTTTCCTTTCTGTTGTACAGGTGGTAGCTGCTGTGAGTGCAGAGTACCCTAAGGCCATGGAAGAGTTAATTTGGAGTTCTTAAGGGATAGTTGACAGAGATTGACCTTCCAAACATCACACACTCTGATTCAGACTTTGCTTTGGGGGTCTTGCCTTGCCACAATAACCCATCCCACAGACAGTCAGTCAGTACTGGGTACTGTGATGGTGTTAAGACAGCATTGCAAAAATCTGTTTACAGCTGTCTGTCCATCGACCCAGAAGCAAAGCAGGGACTGAAAAACAAGAGCAGCTGTCAAAGCCTAAATGCTTCCTTGCTGCTGCTTGTGGTGCACAGGGTGAGATGCAGGGATGCTGGTACCTATTGCAGAGGCAGTACCTGTAAATTCCTGTCAGGCAATAATCCATTCAAGAGCAGTGTTAATTTCTGCTCTCACAATAAGCCTCTAGTGTTATGATGAGTGGCAATGGCTTCAAACTAGAGAAGATGAGATTTGGATGTGAGCAACAAGGTCTGCACCGTGAGGGTAGTGTGGAACACTGCAACAGGTTGCCAAGAGAGGTGGTTGGGGCCCCATCCTGGAGATATTCAGGGTCTGGGCCTAATCTAGTGGAGGATGTCCCTGGTGACTGCAGGGGGAATTGAACTGGATGACCTTTGGAGGTCCCTTCCAACCCAGACCGCTCTGTGATTCCATGATTTTGCATCTCTGTGTATGGTATTGCCTGATAAGCTCTTGCTCTGGAGTCTGTAGCCCTGGCTCTCCTTTAAGCTACAGTACAGATTGAATTTCACCTGTGCTGAACAGAATGTGAATTGTGTGAGCTTGAGGTAGCATGGGCCTCAGACACTTGTGGAAGCAGTGAGGGATGGAGAATTAGCAGGTTAATTGTGTGCTTGTGATTAAGCACACACAATGAAGTTCTCCTTCATTTGCCCAGCGAGGGTAACGTGGCTGTGTCAGGAATAATTCCCTTTGAATATCTGCTGCCCCAAGCCTTCTTTGGAAAGAAACGTTCTTGGCCTCCTCTTTTCCAGTTGTTATTCCTCAGCTTTTCCCAGATGGAGATGATGAGTTCTGTTCCATGCAGTGATGCATCCTGTACACATAGAAAGAAGCATTGAATGGTTTGAAAGGAGCCTCCAAAGGTTGTCTAGCCCAGACCTGCTGCAGTGAGCAGGGACACCCTCCACTGGGATGCTCCACCTCTCTCCATCACTGGGCACTCTTCTTTTGATGCAGCCCAGGCTGCCACTGGCCTTTTGGGCTCCAAGCTCACACTGCTGGCTTGTGTTCAGCTTCTTATCCAGCAGCACCCCCAAGTCCTTTTCTTCAGCTCTCTAGCTCATCATCTCCCAGCCTGGATTGATATTTTGGACCACGTCCTTACAGTGATGCAGCTACAGCAGTGTGTCTTAGATGGAGTCCTCAAACCTCTGTAAAATCTCTATATCTGCTCATCCTTAGGAAATATATATATATAAATGTGTATATATATATATTTTTTTTTTTTCCAAATCAGGAAAGACTGAATCTCAGTATTACATGTCCTTGAAGAAAGCATCTGAATCCTTAAGTGAGTGCTATATTAGAGGCATTACAAATATAATCCATGCCTTCTCAGAATAGTTGTGGATTATATTTTTCCTCTCAAATTGAATTTGGGAATTAAGGGCGCTGCAGTTGCAAAGGCAAGATAGCAGAATGTTGGCTTTCTGCATTTCAAAGCAGAGTATTTCCTTGAGAGCCATTTTTACAAAGGGGCCAAGATGTATCCCAGCCTCCGGTAAGCTCTGCCAGTGCTGGAGCCCTGTCAGGTTAGTGGCTCCTGATCTTCACTACAAAGGAGCTGTGAGAACAGGTCGCTTTATCACTTGGAGGAATTGATTTGTCATCCAGGAGTTTTTAATCTCCCACAGCATAACCACTTCAGAGTTGTTTGTTTTATAACTCCACTGGGAACCAGAGTTGTTACCTGCTTTGATGTTCCTGTAGCTCTGGCTGCCGAGGGAAAAGCAATGTGCAGGTAAACTGAAGCCTTTGAGGTGCCCCTGGGTGCTGGTGGGGCAAGGCTTGGCCCTGGCTGCCTCTGGCAGTGCCCAGTGCTGAGCCCTGCCAGAACCGCCTGGGGCTCTGAGGCTGCAGAGCTGCCGAAGTCGCTGTTTGGGTCACGTTCTGGGGTAAAAAGCAGGGTGTAGCTGTGACTGAGAGCAATGCCTCTTGGAGAGACTGCTGACCAGAGCAGTAATGGCTTGTTAAATGGCATTTGGAGTTGGCTGTTTTCAGCAGATTGCTCTGAACTTTGCTTTCCTTTTCCTGCCAGGTGAGCAACACTTTGGAGAGACATCACTCCTGCAGGCTTCATTTCTCTCAGTGTGGGAATTGCTTCACACACTCGCAGAGCGGTAAGGGTTGGAAGGCATCTCTGGGGGCCGCCCAGTCTGAGCCCCCTGCCAAGGTAGAATCACCTAGAGAAGGTCACACAGGAACACATCCAGACACGTTTGGAATGTCTGCAGAGATGGAGACTCCACAACCTCTCTGGGCAGCCTGCTCCAGGGCTCTGTCGCCCTTAAAGAAGTTTCTCTTTTGATGTTCAAGTTTGTGTGTGTTGCTTCTTGCCCTGTCACTGGACACCACTGAAAGCAGCCTGGTCCCACCCTCTTGACACCCACCCTTGAAGTACTGCTCAAGCATTTCTGAGATCCTCCTCAGGCTGTTCTTTTCCAGACTAACCAGCCCCAGTCCTCTCAGTCTTTCCTCATTGCAGAGATGTTCCAGTCCCCCAATCATCTTTGTAGCCCTTTTCTGCACTGTGTCCAACAAGTCCCTGCCCTTCTTGAGTGGGGAAGCCCAGAACTGCACACAGCATTCCAGAATTTAAGAATCATTGCGTGCTTAATTTTCTGTCCAGTAAAAAGTCCAGTGGTATATTTCTCCTCAGAGTACCAGCACTGTCTGGAGGCAAAGAGTCTAACTGCTGGTTGCTCAGCACAGCTTCTTCTACCAAACCTTGGCAGCCTCTGCCAAAAACCCCACCTTGATGCCACCAGCTTCCACCCAGGTATGTTGTGGAGCCTGATGTAACCAATTCCTTCACCACCTGTGCTTTTAAAGACTGGTTTGTTTGGTTTCTTCTTTTCCCATTCTCCTGAAGCTGTTCAGGAGCTGCTGTGCATTTATTGTGACAAAAAAATGTGTGTCATTTCTGGTTTTAAGTCAATGCATTTTTGTCTACATACCTGGAAGTATAAATAGAATGCTCCTGATGACTTATTTATAAAAACTGGAATATTTAGATCATCAATACCATACTACAACCTTTGAAGGGGCTCACTAAGATTAAAAAAAAGACTGAAGGGAAAGCTAACTTTGGTCACAGATCAGTTAGTGCTGTTATAGAAGCTTTAAACTGGAGTTGATGGAGGTCAGAAGCCATATGGCAGAGATGTAGGACCCGCCGTGCCGTGGGCAAGCAGTGAAGTGATTAGAAGGAGGGGTAGGAAGAAGACTAAATGAAATATTTCTGGTATTGTTGTATGTGTTTAAATACAAACTCCATCTAGAGTACTTTGGAATAAGTGGAAGATTTACATTGCATTTTACCTGGTTGCTGGTAGGTCTTTTGGGACAGCCTGATGGCATAGCAATAGAGCTGTTCTGATGGTTGCTCTGAAAGGTGCCAGTCCAGTTTATTGACCTCATCAATTTATAGATATTCCAGTATGTGCAGAGTGAGTGCCAGGAGGCTGGAGCCAGGCTCTGCTGGGTGATACCTGATGGCAGGACAAGGGCCCAATGGTGGAAGCTGAGGCAGAGGAAGTTTCATGTAAACATGAGGAGGAATTTTTTCCCTGTGAGGGTGACAGAACTCTGGCACAGGCTGCCCAGGGGGGTTGTGGAGTATCCCTCTCTGGAGATATTAAAAACCTGCCTGGATGTGTTCCTGTGTGATCTGGTCTAGGTGATGCTGCTCTGGCAGAGGAGTTGGACTGGATGAGCTTTGGAGGTCCCTTTCAGCCTCTGACATTCTGTGATTCTGCGTAAAGGGAATTTGCCTTGAAGGAATATGCTGCTGCCTTGGTTCCTGAATGTACTTCAGAAACTTGTCCAAGGGCTGAGAACTTGCTAAAGCACAGGACTTTATGGTGGAGGCCATCAGTGGGGACTTCAGATGCTGGCTGGGAAAGGTGGTGGCAGCAGGGAGTCAATTTTTGCTCTGTATCTTTTCCTTCTGCCGTCACACTGCCAGATGCTCTGCCACTGCCTCCCTCTGCCTGCTGTCCCTAGGCACAACTGAGACCATAGGCTTAAGACCCAAAGAACTTTGTGCTTAAAGATAAGCAAGCTGCAGGATTCGCTGGCAAGGAATAAGCTGAGGACTGTGCTTCTCCAACTTATGCTTTGACAGTAACCTATGCTTAAATACAGGTTGTCTGTGTAGGTGTTTGACATATAGGCAAATCAGGCTGTGCTGCTCCCTCCAGCAGCAAAGCTCAGAGATGCATTTCCCAACACTCAGTTCTGGGTGCTGGTTATTTTTGGACAGCTGCAGGTGTTTACTACTTGTGTTGGGTAATCAGCTGGGAAGGTTCCTCCCTCCCCCTACCTTTCCTGCTAGTTCCTGATAGTATCCTGATAGGATGCCCTAGAGCCCCTCTGAGCTCTTTGTGATGCACAAACAACCCCAGCAGGCTAACTCAGGCTGCTGTGGAGATAAGTGCCTATCCTTTCTCAGAAGCTGAGCCCTGAGTGCTTTGACTGACTGGCTGCTAGCAGGTTTTTGGCTGTATTGGCCAAAGATCCTTAGGGCTCTGGTGCAGCAGTTAGAAAAGTGTGCCCTTGCTTGTGCACAAGTGTAAAAGTTGTGCTCTGGAGCTGTGAGTTTCTGTTGCTGCCACTCCCCACGTGTAGGGAGGAACAGAAATATGTATAATGGTGTCTGTGTGCATTGCTTGGGCACAAGTGCCCATATAAAAACCCTCTGTCACTTAAAATTGCCCTGATGTGGAGGAATGCAGAATGTTTCAGGTAGCAATATGAGAAGCAGTTATTTGATGCAGGGTCCTTTTGTTATCTGCCTGATCGTTGACTCCTTTAGCTAAGGCTCAAATCAATGTCTGTGAGCAAGAAAAGAGAAAAAAAAAAAGAAATCTCTACAGGCAACCAGTCTGTGTTGTCCCTGTCGAATTTATGATGTGCTGTGGTCACCATTCAGTGAAAATCGAGAACTGGGAATAGTGGCTTCACATCAATACAGTCAAATCACTGCTTAAAACTGGAGTTATAATCCTGTAAATTTAATTTTGTGGGCAAATTGCAGCTGCCAACTCCTCGATTTGATTGGTTGCAAAAACAACCCACCATAAGAAATTGCAAGTGCCAGGAGGCATCAGTCCTGTAAATGTATTAGTGCACCATCTGGAGTGGAGTGACCTTGGAGGCTTTGCTTGGCCTTACTATCTTCCTGCTGGAAGTAATGCAGCTATTAATACTTGATTGAGTTTCTGCCTCTGACTAGACAGGACTTGTTCTTTACTTCTCACTCAAAGAGCAGGTGACATCTCGTTTAATAACACATTAAATGTGCATCATAAAAATGTGTTGGTTTGCTTAGAGGGGGATGAAAAAGCCCAAACAAATAAATATAGATTGTTTTGAAACCTACTGCAAGGGGAACAAGCTTTCTAGGCTTGTCACAGCCTCACTTGAAGCATAGCAACTAATTTTAGAGGTGTCTGCCTTTGAGCTGTTATTTATCAGCTTTAAAAGAATGGATTTAATTCTGAGTTATTGTACTTTAAATCATTAGCAGGTTTTTTTTGAGGGGGAAACAGTTTCTACCTTCAATTACTTCAGTACTGGTGAAATGTTGCATTATTGATACAGGGCTGAGCAAAAGGACTGGAAAGAGTTCTATTGATTGGAAGTGAGTTTCAAAAAAAAAATAAAAATCCAGTGGTTCACAAGCTAATTTACGTCAGGGAGGAGAAGAGCATCAAGCCTTTGGCTCCCTGGAAGTTAAATGCAGCCCTCAGGTCAGTGCAGCCCTGCAGCTAGCACATGTGTTCCACTGTGTGCATGAGGGTGGGCTCCTTAACGTCACTCCTGCTGCTCTTGCAGCGCTGCAAGTGCCTGCGAGGACTGATGCTTTAGGCTCCAAGTGAGCACCAGAAGCTCCAACAGCAGCTGCCTCCTTGCTAACCATGGCAGGAGGAGTGTTGTCAGTTACACAGCTGGCTGGGCATCAGTTCTTTACAGTGAGGGTGGGCAGACGCTGGCACAGGTTGCCCAGGGAGGCTGTGGATGCCCCTTGCCTGGAGCTGTTCAAGGCCAGGCTGGATGGGGCTTTGAGCAACCTGGGCTAGTGGAAGGCGTCCCTACCTATGGCAGGGGGTTGGAACTGGATGAGCTTTAAGGCCCCTTCCAACCCAAGCTGTCCTATGATATCACCATAAAACTATTTCCTTTACAAGAAAAGATCCTATTCTGCGGTGATGCAAATGTTCTGTAGTTATACAGAACTCTGCACACAGCACATTAATAGTTAGCAACACCTACAGAGATCTCAAAAATGGGCAACATTCTATGGTTCTGTAGGAAATGGTCTGAAATGGTGCCAGGACAGGCTTAGGTTGGATATTAGGGAAAATCTCTTTTTCTGCAAAAGCAGAAAGGTACTGGAACAGGCTGCCCAGGCAGGCATAGAGCCCAGGCTCTGAGCTGTGCCACTGGAGCTGGAAAGTAGAATCAATACGTAAGACCTGCAGAAAGCCAAGTGGGAAATAGGAGGTTCTGGTTCTCTCCCAGTGTCATTGCTGCTTTCATCTGTGGACTGATGCACTGTTTGCAGTGCCTCCCACCAAATCCATCTGGGCATTTTGAGTGGGGGCTGTTCAGCCTGGAGAAGAGAAGACTCTGAGGAGACCTTAGAGGTGCATTTCAGTATCTGAGGGGGACCTACAGGAAAGCTGAGGAGGGACTGCTCAGAAGGCCTTGTGGTGAGGGGATGAGGGGCGATGGTTTGAAAGGAGAGCAGAGTAGATTTAGGTTGAACATTAGGAGGAAGTTTTTCAAGTGTGGGTGGTGAAACACAGGAACAAGTTGCCCAGGAATGTGGTTGAGGCCCCATCCCTGGAGACATTCAAGATCCAAGGTGGTCTAGCTGGAGGTGTCCCTACTGAGTGCAGGGAGGTTGGACAGGAGGGGCTTTGGGGGCCCCTTCCAACCCGGTGCATTCTGAGATTCCATCGCAGTGTCTTGTTTCCTGCTCTCACCACTTCTTCTTGAAGCCAAAGCAAAAGCAGCTTTCAGGACCCCGGGAAGGGCTGTTAATGAACTCCAGCAAAGTGTCTGGGTAATGTGGTCATTCTTGGCACTCGGAGATGTGAGAAACTTGAAGCTGAGCTTAGCGGTGCTGACTGCAGGCAGTGCCGTGGGAGGCAGGGCCAGAGCCGATGCGCAGCACGGAAAGGAATGGTTCCAATTAGAGCGGAGCTCCAGTGGTGCTGAGTGGCTTCCTTTTGCTTTGCATGGCTGTGTCTGCAAAACTAAGCTTTGTGAGCTGCGTGGAGGAGTCGATGTGCTCGTTCTCGAGGTACTTGCTGAAATGGCACAAAGGCTGAGGCACAGCCACTGCGGTGCTTGCCCAGGGCTGGAGAGCAGCAGTGCACACTTCCAGCTTATGTGACACTTCAGAAATGCCACTGGGAGACAGAACCAGCTCAAAAGTCATTCCCGAGCCACCAGCAGTCCGCTGGAGAGAGGGAATAGACCTGGCAGACAAAATAATGCTGAGCACTTGGCTCTTTATTTTTCGGCTCTGCTGGAACACTGCTGAGTGATTTACAGCAGGGAGAGACTCACAACTCTCATCCCCTCCCTGTGCTCCTACAGCCACACCTGAAGCAGCCTTTTCCCCCAGCCTGCTGTATCTAAGTTGGTTTGTCTGCTGTTGGCTTTCCTGTACCTGGCACTGATGCTGTACACGTTGGGAACAGTTGGGGGTTTAACTGTTCAAGACTTGTCCACCCAGCAAAGTTCACAGAATGCCAGGTTGGAAGGGACCCCAAGGTCACAGAGTTAACCAGGTAGGAAAAGATCTCTGGGATTATTGAGTCCAACCTATCACCTAACCCTTCTCATTAACTAACCCCTGGCACTGAGTGCCTCATGCAGCTTCCTCTGAAACATCTCCAGGGATGAGGACTCCACCACCTCCCTGGGCAGCTCATTCCAATGCCAATCACTCTTGCTGTGTAGAACTTCTTCCTAACATCCAGCCTGAACCTGCCCTGGCACAGCTCAGGGCTGTGTCCTCTTGTTCTGTCCCTGGGTGCCTGGCAGCACAGTCCAACCCCAGCTGGCCACAACCTCCCTTCAGGTAGCTGCAGAGAGCAATGAACTCCGCCCTGAGCCTCCTCTTCTGCAGGCTGCACACCCCCAGCTCCCTCAGCTTCTCCTCTTGGGGCTGTGCTCCAGGCCCCTCCCCAGCCTTGTTGCCCTTCTCTGGACACCTTCCAGCACCTCAACATCTCTCTTGAATTGAGGGGCCCAGAAGTGGACACAGCACTCAAGGTGTGTCCTGAGCAGTGCTGAGCACAGGGGCAGAATAACCTCCCTGGTGCTGCTGGCCACAGTGTCCCTGCTCCAGGCCAGGATGCCATTGGCTCTGCTGCCCACCTGGGCACACTGCTGGCTCCTGTTCAGCTCCTATGTCCCAGCACCCCCAGGTCCCTCTCTGCCTGGCTGCTCTCCAGCCTGTAGCACTGCCAGGGTTTGTTGTGGCCAAAGTGCAGAACCTGGCACTCAAACTTGTCATTTGGTCATAGCATCATGGAGTGGCTTACAGTGGAAGGGACCTCAGAGATCATCTGCTCCAACCTCCCTGCTGTGGGCAGAGACACCTCTCAACTAGACTTGCTCAAGGTTTCATCCAGCCTGGCCTTAAACACCTCCAGGAGGGAGGCAGCCAGAGGCACTCTGGCAGCCCACTCTAGAGTCTCACCACCCTCACACTGAAGAACTTCTTCCTAAGATTCAGTCTAACCCTGCTGCGATAGTGGAGTTGCAGTGGTCTGGCTCAGTGCCCTTTCAAGCTGCCCAGTGGAGGGGAATCCACTGCTCCCCTTGGCAGATGACTCCAGTGTCTGTCTGCACTCATGGGGAAGCATTTGTTACCTTGGGGACCTTGCCACCTAGAAACTGGAATAAAAGCAAACGTGCAGACTGGAGTGAGTTATGCTGGGAGAAAAAAATAAGATTGCTGTTGTGTGCCGTGTTTATCCTGGGAGTTAAACCAGCAGAGCAGAATTGGCAGAAGAGAGTTAGGACTGATAGGACTTTTCCTGTGCAGACAAACCTCAGCCACACGTCCCAAGATGCCAGGTTTTGTAGAGCCTGCTGACAAAGAGAAGCGAGCTCCCTGCTCAGACACTCTGCCAAGTCCCACACACACTGAAATCTGAGGCTTCCCTTGCCTCGACATGGCTTTTTTTTTTTTTTTTTTTTTTTTTTCCTTAAAGAAATCCATTTCCTCTGCCGAAGTTTTCTGCTGAAGAGGCATCTCTTTGGAGCACAGGCAATGGCCTGCTGCTTTTTATATGCTCCATAGGCCATTGAGCAGCAAGGCACTGCACAAAGGAGTCAGCATTTGAATTACAGTTGCTGAAATTCAGGAAGGAGGAAGTTCTTTTGCAATATCTTAAGTCGAGTGCAGTGCATCAGAGCTTGTTACGTTGATGGTCCTTTACTCTGACATTTTGATTTAGTTTAAAATTCTGTTTAAACTCTGCTTCTAGATCGTGGTACTTAAATTTTTTATTTGCAGTCTGTTTAGAAGTAGTCTACCCAATTTATTTTCCTTCCGTGGATTGGCTGACAAAAATACAAAAGTAAACAGTAGCATGGAAATTGTCTCTGAAACTTTAAAGAGCTGAAGGACTGACAGAGGAATGGGTTCACCAGGAGGGTCCAGCCTTGGAAACCCAGACCTGGGGGTCTGGGGTGATGCAGAGCTCAACATGAGGCTGCAGTGTGAGTGCAGCCCAGACAGCAACTGTGTGCTGGGCTGCAGCAAGAGCAGCTGTGGGCAGCAGGGCAAGGGAGGGGATTCTGCCCCTTGGCTCTGCTCTCCTCACCCCATCTGCAGCACTGTCTGCAGCTCTGCAGCCCCCAGCACAAGGGCATGGAAGTGTTGGAGCCAGTGCAGAGGAGGCCACCAAGATGCTGAGAGGGCTGCAGCAGCTCTGCTGTGAGGACAGGCTGAGAGAGTTGGGGCTCTGCAGCCTGGAGAAGGCTTCCAGGAGACCTGGGAGTGACCTTCCAGTATCTGAAGGAGGCTCCAGGAGGGCTGAGGAGGGACTATTGACAAGGTCTTGTAATGCCAGGATGAGGAGGAATGGGTTTAAACTGGCGGAGAGGAGATTGAAACTGGATGTTGAAGGAAGTTTGTGAGGGTGGTGAGACACTGACACAGGTTGCCCAGAGGCGTTGTGGAGCACAGAATGTGAAGATCACATTCTGTTGTTCTGTGCTCCACAACCTCCCTGGAGGTGTTGAGGACCAGGCTGGATGAGTCCTTGAGTGACCTGTATTAGTGGGAGGTGTCCCTGTCTATGTCAGGGGGTTGGAGCTAGATGATCCCTTTCAACCTAAGCCATTCTATGATTGTAATTCTGCAGCTACCCTCTTGCCAAAAGCCATCAAAATTAAATGTTCTCTATTTAGGTAAGTTCTTCAATTAAAGTGCCACCCTGTTGTAAATGTCTTGCTGCTGGAGGTGTATCCAAGCAATGCCTACCTGTGCACTGGAATCCCCAACGACTTAGAGAAGTGTTGCATCAGTTTTGGTGCTGGTTGCAGCGTAGCCTGTGGTTAGCAGGGAGTCCTCTCTACCATGATGATGATCAAAGATTGGAATTGGTATTTCTGCCTAAGGTAGGTGTGTTAGAATTGTAGTGCTGTGTCAGGTGAGTTTTGTGATGGTAAGGAAGGACACCAGGGGTTAACTGCGTCCCTTCTAAGTTGCAAGGTGTGTGATTACCTCCTGAGCTGCAGGCCAGGTAATCAGGCAGCTAGGGAGTGTTGTCATTCTTCCAAAATACTCAAAGCCTGAAAATGGAGGCATCCAATCTGACAAAGGGACAGTCTTACAGATCCAGGATAAGTTGCAAATGTAGGGAAGAAAGGATTAAGTGCTCAAAGAAATGCTGCTGATCTCCCCAAGCTTGGGTTCTGGTTAGCCAAGGAGTTATTAGCTTGACGTTTATTTTGTTACGTATTTTGGTCTTGTAAAACTGCTGCCACTTTTATTCTGAAGAAAAGTATCATTTTCAAACCTACCAAATGAAAACCTGCTTGCAGCCTGAATCTATCCCAAGCCACTCTGTGTAATCCTGGAGGCAGGGAATTTCTAAAACAAACACCCGGGCAGGAGCAACCCTTTTTGACAGGCACCAAGGCAGTTGCTTGAGAAATTTCCTCTGAATTAAGTTCAGCTGTTCTCACTGCAGGGAGATTTCATTATTCATTTAACTCTTTTGGGAACAAAGGTACAGATCTAAAAATCCTTACCCTGAAAGATGCTGAACTCCCTCGAATGTCTTTGCTGATTATGTATCACCAGATCAGCCCTCCAGTTTGAACAGGGGGGACCAAATGCATCCCACCTGTGAGCCTTTCAAATCAGGGGGAACTATGCCCAGGGTGAACTTGGCTATCAACAACTTCTTAGATCTAAATTTCAGGGTCGTTGCTTAGATCCTTTTGTCCTTGATGTAGGTGTCTGGTGGCTCATGAAAGGAGCAGAGCTATTTAACTATTCAGGGAGCAAGGAGCACCTGTGAGAGCAGCAAGAGGCCTCTTCCTTTAAATGGGTAAAGCACCAAAGAGTTCCGAATGTAGAGAGAAACCTGCTGTGCAAGAGGCAGAATGCAAAGACAGATATTTAGAATCATAGAATCAGAATCAGTCAGGGCTGGAAGGGACCACATGAATCATCTTAGTTTCACACCCCCTGCCATGGGCAGGGGACACCTCACACTAGATCAGGCTGTCCAGAGCCTCAGTCAGCCTGGAGGACAAAAAGCAGGAAGATCTTCAAAATGTCTATTCCTAAAAAATCTACTTTTACTTTGTGATTTTATCTTTTGTCTAATAGCAAATTTAGAATGCATCAGCAATGCCAAATGCCATTGCCCAACTGTTGTAGCCCCATTTCTGGTGAGAGAGAACCACGACTCATCTTCAGATCACTCAACATTGGTTTGTTGGTTTTTTTTCTTACTATTTTTTTTTTTCCTTCCCCTCCCTCACAAAGGATATTTCAAGCTATAGAGATGTTTTTAGTACTTAGACACAGGAGCAGTAGCAAACGGCTCAAGGTAATTTTGTTCCTTTCTCTCATCAACCAATTATTATTCCTGTGGCTTTCTACACATTTAGTTGAGTGGGAGCAGTACCCAAATCTCCACTCTGTGCTTCCTACTAATCCATCATAGTGTGTGGGAGGGAGCAAGTGGCTGTGGTGGAAATGAAGTCCAGACTGAATATATTAAGTAGATTCATTGTTGCCTTTATAAGGAGATATCTGAGGAAAGCTTTTAACAGAGTCAGTATTTCCCTTTGTACCAACGCAACTTCAATCTACTCAAGGCACTTCCCTGTTGTTTTTTCCTTAAAATAGAAGTGTGGTGCCTTGGAGGATATAACATTTGGAGTGAAAAGTCTACCTGCTTCAGAAAATGGGACAAGCTGTGTGTCTGCAGGTCACAGACAAGTAGGAATGGCTGCTGCCATGCTGAGGTGTCACAGTGCAGGAGACAGTCTGCTGGCATAGCTGGGGCAGCAAGAGCTTAGGACTGCCGAGGATTTACTTTGGTTTGGATCCATGGTAGGGCAGGTCTGGATGACTTGTGCTTAATTTTTTATTTGAAGTATGTAACTTCCTGTCGCAAAGGCATCTGCAGCATTTTTGACTGAAACATTTAAAGGTGCATCATCATTGAAACTGTCAGACCTCGAGAGCTGCAGGGAGAACTTTTCCTTAAGCAAAGTCTCTCCTACAGCTGGCAACTTCTCAAAGGTGTAAAATACGACAGCTGATCACATTTCCCGCAGAGTTCTCCTAGCAGGAGCCGTGGAGCTGTTGAGTGCCTGGAGAAAGGCAGTGGAGTATTTGGCTTCCTGGGAAAGTGCAGATCCGAAGGCAGGGCACTGGCTGCAGTGCCTCGAGAGCTGCCCAAATGGTGCCCCCCTCTGCTGTGCTTCCAGTTTTAGGCTGCAGCGAGAAAACAAGTGGCAAAGGAAGCAGCCTGTGTGTCTGAAGGCAACTCACAGGCATCACTGAGCTGGTGGCAGTGCCACTGAGCAGTTTGTAATCATAGTCCAGACTAACCAGGCTGGTCTTTGGAAGGCGGCAAATTACTTCCCCTTATGATGCAGCTATAAACACTCTGAGAATAAAACACTGTGAAGCCACCAAATTGCTCAGGTCCATCTCCACTGCTGTTGAATGTGTTGTTTGAATTGCTTGTAAAGGTCTGGACAATTGCCTCATCTCTCAAAAAGGCATTTGCAGAGTGGTGGGATATAGATCAAAGAGCACCCAGGGGCTGCAGCACCTCTGCCATGAGCACAGGCTGAGGGAGCTGGGGGTGTACAGCCTGGAGAGGAGAAGGCTCCAGGGGGACCTCAGAGCTGCCTTCCAATACCTCAAGGGAGCCTGCAGGAAGGCTGCAGAGGGACTTTTCATCAGGGTGTCTGGAGACAGGCCAAAGGGGGAATGGTTTGAAGCTGAGGCAGAGCAGGGTTAGACTGGAGCTGAGGAGGAAGTTCTTCAGTATGAGGGTGGTGAGACTCTGGAATAGGCTGCCCAGGAATGCTATGGATGCCTCTTTCCTGGAGGAGTTGAAGGCCAGGCTGGATGAGGCCTTGAGCAGCTGAGTGTAGTTGTGTTGTCTCTGCCCCTGGCAAGGAGTTTGGAGTAGATGATCTCTGAGGTCCCTTCCAGCCTAAGCCATTCAATGATTTGAAGGGACATAGCTTTCCAATTTCTTTCAAAGCAACTCTTCCTCTCTGAGCAGACTTAGCATCTACCAGAATAACTGAAGACCATCATAATCCTGTAGCACTTGCCATGGGTAACAGCAGCACTGATATTACAACCAGATGTACAGGACAGAAACTCTTTCTCTGGCCATCAGCGTCTTGTTCTTTCTGTGCATGAGCCTGAGCCATGCTCTTGACCCCTGAACAAAAATGCAGCCTTTGCTCTTTTCTCCAGGCAGCATTCTTTTCCAACCACATCAGGGAAGTTCCCCAAAGTATTTACTTCTGATTGCAGTTTCTGCTGGCTGCAGCTCTGCCAGGCTTTGCACACAGAGCATATGTTAGTGCAGCCCAGGTTTCAGCATGGAAGATGTGCTGGAGCAGGAGTTGAGAGCTTGGTTTGCTTTTCAGCAGCAGCCATCTCTAAAGACAGAAGTAGAGATTTTCCCAGTGAGCTGTGTGCAGCCTCTGCAGTCTGTGTTGTCCCATGGCAGTCTGCAACGTGTTGCAGTTATGACCCGTGCATGTTGTGCACTGAAGGTGAGGGAGCAGAGTACTCTACCTGTCAGTTATGGAGCACGTAAAGCCTGCGCTGGACATGCTTGTGCCTAGTGGCAAGTCTGCAACCTGCCCTCTGTCAGCTTCCCCTGCAGTGAAAGAACCCAAAGGACTCCAATGCCCAGATCCTGAGGTGTCCAAATGGGGTAAATCTCTTTCTCTGTTAATGGACTTTGAGCAGTCCTCAAACGATAGTCCAGAGCTTCACTGAGCCTCTGTCAGTGGGAGCTCCCCAGCCACGTTTTGTGATGCCTGACTCCTTAAGCTCCTTAACCTTGTTGTAGTGAAAAGTGCTTTATGATCTTGGAGAGGTGCTTCTGGAACTTAGTCTTCCCCCTGCCATATCTGGATATGAGCAAGATATGACCAGAGTTGTTTCTTTCTTTAGCCAAGGCTGGTGTTCAGGTGAGAAGGAATGCCCGAGGGCAGCTCCATCAGAGCTTGCTGTCCAGCAGCACAAGAGCTTGGGTTTCACAGCCATTACACTCAGTAATGCTTTCAAAATCTCATCTTTAACCAGTGCCTGTCTGTCTACTTTCTTTCCCCTGGCTTTTAACAACACAGGCAATGTTCTGGAGTGGCCTTTGGTGTGATTCCTTCCACAGGTTCTTCTTTCAGGATGATTATTTTGGCAAATAAGCAAACAGAGTTTGTCTGGGAGGAGCTGATGTCTCCACGCATCTGTGCAGATGTGATTATCACTGGAGCTGACACCAGGCAGCCTGGATCTCATCAACAAGGAGTTTTATTCCCTTTTCAGTATTCATTTATTTCCAGTGAAGTACACTGAGAATACCCAAAGGCTTTGTTTTCCTGCTCTACTCCTGTGGGCTCTTGTCCTCTCCTGAGCCCTTGCAGAAGGCTAAGTAGCCTGGTGTTTGGTCTGTTCAGACTTTGGACCTCAGCTGAAGAAGCCCAGAGTTGTTACTCCTTGGGATAGTATTTTGGGATCTGAAGAAGCCCAGAGTTGTTACTCCTTGGGACAGCATTTTGGGATCTGAGGAAGCCCAGAGTTGTTACTCCTTGGGACAGTATTTTGGGATCTGAGGAAGCCCAGAGTTGTTACTCCTTGGGACAGTATTTTTGGGATGTCAGCACCTGCCCACTTACACTGTGGATTGCTTTAACTTCTGCCAGGTGGCAGACTTCTCTTTCCCTGTGAGCTTGATTTGAATGTGAATTACCAAGCTAGAGGCTGCAAGCTCACGTCAGACACACTGAGCAGTTCCAAAGATGTGTTTTCCTCTAGTGTCTTTTCCTATTTGGAATCATAACTTGTTGTTATGGCAGCATAAGCCAGGAGGGTAGAGCCCATCAGTGCTAACTATTACTGTGGGTTGGGGAGGATTTCAAATAGGAGAAAGAGTGAGAGGGAAAATTTGACTTAGCCAAGGTAGAGCTGCCTAAGTGCTGGCTGGCAGGCTGTGCACTCTGTGCTTTTGAAAGGCTCCTGAGAAACTGGAGCTGTAGTAAACAGTTAATTGAAAGCAGTGTTTTGCCTTTCAACATGCTCTAAGCCTACCTGCACAGTTGGGCTTTTCATGCTGCAGTCCTCTGAGCCCTGCATCAGAAGCAGCTGGCAGAGGCATGGAGATGTGAAGTACTTCTGCTGCTCCTTTATCCCTCCAGGAGGAGCTCAGAGCTGGAGAGCATTTAGCCCAGTGCTTGTCATACCTTTTGGCTTTGCTTGTGATTTCCTGTGCTGCAGAGGGCCAGAATGGAGACTCTTCTGGAGCAGTGGCCTTAACTGTTAGCTGTGCCTCAGGGAAAGCCCAGGTTGAGCCAGTGTTAGTAAAACCAAACCACCTCTTGTGTACTGCAAATGGAAATCTGCTGTATAACTGGGCTGACTTTAAACCACCTTGGCTGGGCACTCAGGTCAGCACAGTGGCCTTGGTAATGAAAGCCCAAAGCTTTCCAGGTGAGTTTTGCAGCCCAGGCTGACCTCCCTGCAGCTCTTGAGCTGGGTAGCCTAAAGCAAGCTGTTGGGGTGGGCTGCCAGAGTGCACCTAAAGAGATGACCTGTGCACGTTGTGTCTTCTACTTGTTAGGAGCAGGCTGACTTCTCCATGGCTCCGTAAGGATTGCTTGTATCTTTCCTTTCTATCAAGGCTGTGTTTTGTGTGTGTTTATGTTTCCTCCTGTGTGTTAGAGTCTGAGGGATTTTTCATCCACGGATTTCAAAGCGTGTGGGTATTACGCTGCCAAAACGCAGAGCTTGAAGCAGAGAGTGAGGAGGTGACTTACTGCAGCCTTCTTAACAGCATTTAACAGCTCGCAGGGCTCCTAAATCCCAAGCCAAAAGCTCTGTCTGGTAGGTTAGTCTGCATTTCCAGATTTCCTACAGATAGAGCAAGTACATATTAAAAAGCCTGCAGCAGAACGCGGGCTTAGGAGGCGATATGCGTAATACAATATCCTCCAAGTATTTGAAGGGAGGGAAGCAGTTGGAGGGTGACAGTCTGTTCCCTGGCAGCTTCTGACATTTGTGTTAATTCTTTTGCTGGAATGAAAAAATAAGCCTTTTGAACTCTCCATGTAAATTGAACTGGTGAAAAACTTGGTTTCAGATTCCCACTAGAACGTAGGAGCATCTGGGTTCAGGGAGGGCTGTGCCCTTCGCCCTGGGTCGGATGGGGGTTGTGTGGCTCTGGCACTTGAAGTGTTCTCACTCGGGTTCCCCTCTCGAATTTTCACAGGAGAGGAGAGAGTTCTCCAAGCATCCTTTGTACCACAGCCCCAAGCTCTTCTGCATATCTGTTACTAGAGCATCAAAGTCGTTAGGGGGTAGTGCCAAGTGTGCGCCTTACATTTAAGGAAGCTTTCTTGCTTTCATCTCTCTCTGACAGCCCTTTTTGTGTCTCGGGAGTATAACCTTTGCTGCTGTTCTTTGTGCAGGCTGACAATAAACCTCATCATCCCAGTAACTCGGGCCTTGATCTAGTCAGGCACTCGTAACTAAATAGGTATGAGTTTCTATTCAGAACCGGGAGGATTTTGCTCTATTTGCAGCCTTCAAGTAAAGCCTGAGTTGAGCACTCAGTGGGATGGAAGCACAGGCTGGCTGCTGGTCCAGGTGAAAGCTGTCATATTGCAGGCTACATCCCTTGAGAGAAGAATGGGAAGGGCTTGCTTCCTTTTGGGTTGGTTTTTGGTTTAGTTTTTGTTTTTGTTTTTTTTTCCCCTCCTCCATTAATTTTTAGTGCTCCACAACCTTTCTGAAGCCTGCAGGTTTGGACTGTGTCGCAGTCCCACTCCCTGGTGGCAGAGCTGGCCAAGCTATTGTGTGGTGGCAGGTTAAGATGCAAGATGTCTCAGTTTGTTTTCAAAGAGCAGCTACCTGGGTGAGGCAGAGTAACACACATCGATTTTTTTCTGGGCCCTTTGTAAAGAGCCTTCTTGTTCTGGAGGAGTTGAAAGCAGCAATGAGCATTGTGTGGAGTTAAAAGCAGAATGCATTCTTTCCAAAATCAGAAACTGCTGATACTTCCAGATGGCATGCCAAAAAGGTTTTATTAGCCTTCCATAGGCTTTTACACTTTTTCCTGATCCCTGCAAAATGGAGGGGCCTCTCCCTCTGAGTTTCTTGCCAGGTTTAAATATAGATCTCCTGTTTATCCATAGTGCTCTGGCTGTAACAAGTGATTTACCTTACCTGCCTCCCTTCTGTCCAGCAGAGCAGGCTTAGTGCCTGTTAAGCCGGAGCCAGGAGTTGCTGGAGAAGGGCATTTGTTAAAACTTGCACTTTAGGAACTACTTTTAGGAACAGCAGGTAGGAGGAACTGACCCTGTGAAGTGACAGCTGTAGACAAAACAGGACAAAAGCTTTTCCCCTAATTTGATCTGCTCGAGTGCTATTTTGGATCATTTGATCACCACTTCTTGTGCCAGGTGACAGCTGCCTGAAGAGAACGACTCCGTTTTCCTGTTCCTTACAGACAGGTCCTTTCCCAAGGGTTAGGATTTATCTGTTAGAGATCAGAGAGCAGATCCCAGTTTGGAGAAGGCTGTGTGACAGCAACTGAAGCGAGCTGCTGGCCTGCCGTATTTAACTGTGAGATTTCAGCTGCTTATTGATTTGATTCTTCTTTTCCTTAGGTTTCAGGAACAGAGCATTAGTGGAAGAAGTGGTATTATTTCTGACCTCCTATTTGCATATCAAAAAGTGACATTTTAAACCAGGCTCTGCTGCTTTCCATTCTCTTGGCCATATGTGAAATCACAGCTATGTGCAGAGCTGTGTTTCGTTAGCAGTGCAGGGAAAAGTGATTTGTTCAATGGCCCTCTCTAATGCTCTGATTCTAAGGGATTTGGTGGTAATGAGGAGGCTCAGGGCAGACCTCATTGCTGTCTACAACTACCTGAAGGGAGGTTGTAGCCAGGTGGGGCTGGGCTCTGCTGCCAGGCACCCAGCAATGGAACGAGGGGACGCAGTCTCAAGCTGTGCCAGGGCAGGTTCAGGCTGGATGTTAGGAGGAAGTTCTGCACAGAGAGAGTGATTGGCATTGGAATGGGCTGCCCAGGGAGGTGGTAGAGTCACCGTCCTTGGAGGTGTTGAATAAAAGCCTGGATGGGGCACTGAGTGCCATGGTCTGGTTGATTGGAGCTGGGTGCTAGGTTGGACTGGATGTGTTTGGAGGTCTCTTCCAACCTGGCTGATTCTATGATTCTGTTCTATGAGCCAGCAGCCAGTGGCTCACAAGTAGGAGGCATGGCAACCTCCAAACCTGTGGGCAGCAGAGTTTTGCTTTTTTATGTTAGTACTTTTCTCATTATTGGGAAACAGCAAGTAAGTGAGAGGTCATCTCTGCCTACCTCCTGGATGAGTTTGCTAGGGTTTAAGCAGAGCCTTTCCTATTAGTGTTGCTCTGGTGGGGTATTATTTTTTTTTTTAATCCCATCAAATATTTAAGATTAATTTCAGTTGTAGGATCAGAAAAAGTGGCTTACCTCCAGCCCTCTTAAAAAAAAAATAAAAAATCAATATATCCTTCTGGAGATTTCTTCTGACTTGTAATACAAATTTGGGCGTTCGTCAATTTAGATATTGCAGGGGAAAACTGATTTAAAACACCAGAGATGTGAATCTGAGGCAGCTGTGAAAATTCTCTTAACTGATTTCCCTTTTTTTTCTTTTTTTTTTTTTTCCTACTCATTTCAGAAGACTGTAGATTGTAAATTTATCCTCCCTTCTTCAGCATACAAAACCCAAGCTATTTGAGACAGAAATGAGCAAACGACTTCTGGTTTAGCATTGCACACAATGGAGCTTTCCCAAACCCAAGTTAAGTTTCTTTCCTTTCTTTTTATTAATATTTAGAAGTATGTAAAGGGCTTTTGCTCTGCTGTGTACTGTGCAGACACAGAATGTTATAAGAGGGCTGAAAGGTGTCCAGAGAAGGGCCACAAGGATGAGCAGAGGGCTGGAGCACCTCTGCTGTGAGGACAGACTGAAAGAGTTGGGGCTGTTCAGTTTAGAGAAGAAAAGGCTCCCAGGTGACCCTATTGTGGCACTTCAGTATCTGAAGGGGGCTACAAGAAAGCTGGGGAGGGACTTGTTAGGCTGTCAGGGAGTGATAGAATTGGGGGGAATGGAACAAAGCCAGAAATGGGGAGATTCAGATTGGAGGTTAGGAAGAAGTTGTTCAGCATGAGGGTAGTGAGATCTTGGAAGGGGTTGCTCAGGGAGGTGGTGGAAGCCTCATCCCTGGAGGTGTTTGCAGCCAGGCTGGCAGAGGCTGTGGGCAGCCTGATCTAGTGTGAGGTGTCCCTGGGCATGGCAGGGAGGTTGGAACTGGCTGATCCTTGTGCTCCCTTCCAACCCTGACTGATTCTGTGATTCAAATAGAGAGGCTGCATTCCTGAATCCGGGTACGAAACCCCCTAGAGAAGAAAGGCAGAACACTGTCCCCTGAGGTCTATAGGGAAAGAGAAATGAACTTCTGGAAAGGAGGAAAAAGGAAAGCTCTCAAAGGGATGAAGGTAGAGTATTTATGCTTGGCCTCAAAACAGCAGTAGAACTTGGATTAGGTGGCACCAAATGACTTGCAGGTTTGAATGGGTCGAGGTTTGTAGGCTCTATGAGAGGTAGATGTGTGCTATTGTGTTCTCCTCCTGCTTCAGCAGAGCTGGGTCTTGCATCTAGCCAATTTGTGCTGCTTGCACACTTGGAATAGGTTCCGCAGGTCCTGGTTGAGCTCTCCTGCACTATTTTCAGGCAGATTTTCTCCCAGGAGGTGTGATGTCAGATGCTGAGCAGCTCAGGCTGTGATGTCATCCTGAGCACACAGCAACAGCCAGCATGGAATATGCATGAGAGCCGAGAAGCTGTTAGCTGGTGGCTTCCACACTCCCTTACACTTGGAAGTTCTGAGTTGCACAACCTCATGGTAACTCTTTCCACGAGTGAAGGGAAAAGGCTGTTTGCTCAGCTAACACAAGGCACAAGCACCTCACATAACAAGCAAGGCAGGAGAGGGTGGCCCTGCCAGGGCAGGCTCTGCTTTCCCATCCAAAGAAAATGTCTAGAAGCCACCCACTGCTTTGTTCTTTCTCTCTTGCAGAGACGTTCACTGCTGCCTCTTTCAGCCTTCCACTTCTGTGCTGTACAGAAAATGATTTCTCTTGGTCCACTCCACTCCTGCTTTGCTCTGCAGTGTTGCTTTACTCTTTGTGAATAAGAGCAGGGCCAAGATTTTCTCGTTTGCTGACTGAGGGGCAGAAATTCACTCCGCAGGGAGAGTCAATTGCCCCTCATATACTTGATTGGAAGGCCAAAGTTGCTTTGCCTTCCCATCTCTTCTCCCTCCCTCTTTTCCTTCACTTGTATGCATCCTTCTTTGGTGCCTGTTGCCTGGTTTTTGATGAGCCCTTGGCCACTATGTTTTCCCTGCACTGCCTCCAGTAGCTGAGCTCCCTCTCAAATTGAGAAATCCATTCCCAGAAGTGACCTTTAGCAGCAGCAGCAGGAGTATTTAGGTGATCAGGGAAGCCTCCTGTGGCTCCATAACCCAAGGTTTGATCCTATCATTCAATGACACCAGCAGAGGGAGGGAAGGAGCATGAGGCTGAGTGGAGTTCACTGTGCCACAGTACACTGAGCAGCTCTGTGGCACTAACAGTAGGAGTGAGCTCTTTCTCTTCCACTAGGGGACAAAGAACTTTCTCAGTGTAATTAATAACCTCAACAGTTTGTTCTGAAAAATGGAATAACAATAGGATTGAGGAATCAAAGCTATTGATTAATGCATAAGGGCCCTCGACAAGGGGTGCAGCAGTTCTAGCACAAAATGTTTAGTCCTTCTGGGCATGGTTCCAGGGATTTTTGTACAAAGTCATTGTCTACAGAATGGAAAATTTTGTAGTGTTTTCTGTTTGTTTGTTTTTATTTTCCTTTCTTTTGTTTGTTTGCTTTTCCTTTAGAAATTAATCCATCAAACAAACCTAAAAACCCCAAACATTTTTGAGCAGTGGCATGGCATCCAGCATTCAGATTGGATGTGGGGAGGAAGTTCTTCACCATGAGGCCCTGGAACGGGTTGCCCAAGGGGGTGGTTGGGGCCACTTCCCTGGAGGTGTTTGCAGCCAAGCTGGATGAGGTTCTGGCCAGCTTAATCTAGGGTAGGGTGTCCCTGCCCATGGCAGGGGGGTTGGAACCAGATGATCCTTGTGGTCCCTTCCAACCCTGACTGATTCTATGATTGTTTTTGCAGCTGGCCTTAGATCTCCTGCAGAGCTCCTGCTGGCAACACTGGTGCCTCTGTGGTGCAAACTAGAGGAGGATTTTACCCTCAGTAAAATTCTGGAGTCCTCACTTGCCTTTTATGCAAGGAAAACTACTTTTACATCAGAGAAGAGTAGATTGGATGTTGGGAACAAGTTCATTACCGTGAGGGTAGTGGAACACTGCAACAGGCTGCCCAGGGAGGTGGTTGAGGCCCCATCCCATGGGATGTTCAAGGTCAGGCTAGGCAAGGCTCTGAGCAACCTGCTGTAGTGGGGGACATCCCTGTTGAGTGCAGGGGGTTGGACTGGATGACCTTTGGAGGTCCCTTCCAACCCAAACCATTCTATGATGACTCAGTGAGTTCCAGGGAGGTAGCTACCACTCCTACCTCTTCTGTCCTGGATACTTTTTTTTGTTTGTTTTGCAAAATGGAACTCTTGGTGCAGGAGGTGTGGAGGGAGGGATTAATTTCCTCGGAGTTTAAAATAATTCTAATAAAGCTTCCGTAAAATGCATCTCGTAGGCCTAATAGTCTCCAGAACAAACAATGCTTTGGGGAACAATAAATTGTGTAATGATAGTTCTGCTCAAATTGGCTAAATCATTATGTGTTGCAAAATGTCAGCCACTGAGGAAATCACAACTGAGCACGCTGCAAGCCTGCCATCTCCTAAAAGCCTGAGGTGGTGAAGGGAAAACTGGGACTAAAAACATCTCAAAGATGCCGGAAAGAAAAAGCTAACAACTGCCTCTCTCCTACCTTCTCAAATTTACCTGTTTTCCCCAGGAGAGCATAAAGGCATAATCAATCAAAACAAGGCTTTTGCAGATCCTCCTGTGATTAATCTAATTATTTTGGAGAGATCAGATGCGTTTGCTGTTGATATAAACAACAGTTTGATTGAAGTATCAAAGGTAAATCAATAGGCCCAGAATGTGGATCAAAACATTATAAGCTAGGGAGCTTAGAATCAATATTTTCATGAGGAGAGTCAACAACTGGGACTGCTGTGCTTAAGCTCACTGAATAAATGTACTATTTTCAGGAGACAGTTGTCACAAAATCAGAATCTCTGTATCTGAGGCATTTGCCTTTCCTGCAGATGAGCTTCTCAAAATGTGTAACTAAACTTTCTAAACACGGAAAGCAGCAGTGAAGCTATGCAGAGGAAAACAACTGCTGGTTGGAAGTGACTCTTGGCACTTGGAAACCTTTAATCATCAAAGAGCAGCAGCCCAGATAATCCTCACTGCCTCCCCTACAACTCCTTGGTTAGCAGAAGCCTCCCGCATGCTGACGTGGAGGAGACCAGGGGCTGCTGGTAAGGTCTCCTCTTGCAGCTGAATGCTGATGGTGTTGTGGGGTGCTGAGGTCCAAAGGGTTGTGAGTAGAGGAGACAAAGGTTGGAGTGGGCAGTGGAGCAGCCACTGCCTCTCAGTGCAGGTGGCATCGGAGCTGGGCGCAGCTTCTACAAGCACTGGCCTGGGCACAGGGGGAATGTTTTGAGGTAGGGATGCAGCCCAGGGCCTGATCATAGAAGAACCAGAGGTTTCTTCCCCAAAGCTGTGAGAGGTTCAAGAGAGAAGATGAGCAGTGTCAGTGCAACCCAATTTCTTTTGCTCTGTTGGGGCTTCTGATGTCTGCGTTGATCTTCCCTAGGCAAACACTGTTAAAAGGGTGGCAGGGGAGGATGCCATAGAGGCAGTGAGTGCAGGAGCAGATTTCTCTCTTAAACTTTACTAGCAATGCAATATTGGAGTCTGCTGTTCTCTCTCTCCCTTCAGCACCTTTCCTCCCTGTCTTCTCCATTACTGTGAGTTGAGTGATCCCGATGCAAAGAGCAGCATCCCATCGTAGCTCTTTTGATAGGCAAAGGTGATCAAGGAATGCTGATGGGAGGCACTCCTGCTCCCTAATACTGTGTTGACCCTGTCTGTGACTCTTAAAACTGCTGCAGCTGATGTGGTGATAGAAAAATCTTCCCATGAAGCAGACCTAAATTTGTCAAGAAGCATTTCTAGACGTGGGGTTTAGAGTTCAGTCTAAGAAACGATCTAACGCTTGTAACTGTGTTCCTTGGGTTTCCAAAGAGATTGTGAGGACCTTACTGCTGTAAAAAATAGTTTTAACCTCTCTGACACCTCAGTTTTTAAAAATCTTGGAAAAGAGATTGAGAGCACAAACAAGAGCTCACCAGCTCCACAGGTGAACGGTGTCAGCTCTTGGCCTCCACGCACAGAATCGTTTCTGTGGCAGGCTCTTTGTGGATGCAGACGCGGTTAAGTGCCTGCAAGTAAGGAACACAGCTCCAGAAGGTCATTGCAACACAGCCTGTGTCTCTTTCGGCTGCTTTACGGCACGTTTCTGGTCTGTCTTTTAATTTTGTCTCGCTAAAAAGCTTCCAGGGCTGCATTCCAAGACGCAAGGATCCACCCACGTGCAGTGGCAGCAGAGGTTAGCAGGCAGGCTGTGCTGCCCTTACGGCTTTGCAGCTACCGAAGGCTCAGCTTGGTACTCTTCCGCACACCTCCTTTTGTTCACGGGCTGGTGCAATCCATAAAAGCCAGATTTTGAAGCTGGAGGTAGAAATAGATGTCTCTGGAGAATTTTAGAAGTGCCTGGGTGTTTCTTTCTGGAAAGTCGGTGTTCAGATGCTGGTGGAAGGAACGCTGAAGGCCTGAGTGCGTCACAAAGCACACCGACGTGTGCCGCTCCGGACAGAGAGAGGAGCCTTGCAGCTGCTTTTCACCTGGGATTTTAAGTGATAGCCTGGAAGTGCTCCTCAGCCAGGCATGTATTGAAAATGCTGGCGAAGGCTGCAGCAGCAGCACTTTTCCTGTGGTTGTCTGACCCTTTTCACAAAGTTGAGTGTCTGAAGTTGTTTGGTATTTTATCGATCTTGCGCTAGCTGGAAAACTTCTTAAACAGAATCAGTTTGGGAACAGGTTACAGCATCACAGGTGGCATGGGATTGGAAGGGACCCTCAAAGGCCATCTTGTCTGACCCCCCTGCAGTCATCAGGGACAGCTCCAACTAGAACAGGTTGCCCAGGGATACATCAAGGCTGATTTTGGACGTCTCCAGGGATGAGGCATCACCCACACCTCTGGGTAACCTGTTCCAGCGTTCCTCCACTCTCACTGTGAGGAACTTCACACTCGAAACATTGCTCTGGTTTCAAACCATTGCCCCTTGTCTTATCATCACAAACCTGTCTAAACAGTCCTTCCCCAGCCTTCCTATAGCCCCTTTCAGGTGCTGAAATGTGGCTGCAAGGTCTCCCTGGAGCCTTCTCTCCCGCAGGCTGAAGAGGCCATGCACTTCTGCATCTAAAGCAGGAAGGCATTTTGTGTTGTGAGATGACAGCTGCTCATTCAGCCCAGGGCTGGTTTGGAGCTGAGTGCAATACAGCTCCTGGCAGGGATGCTCTGTGCCACTCTGAGTGCTTCCACAGCCCTAAATGAAGCTTGTTTGTTATTACCTTGTATAAGGATTTTCACTCTCAGGGCATTCTGAGAGCAAAAGATCACTTTGATCCGGGGCTATGCTGTAGCAGCCATGGTAACATATCTCCCAAGGTATGACTCTTCTTGCTGTGTATTTTTGGTTTTTTGCAAGATGCTTGTAAACTGGCTGAAGCTTATGATTGGAATTTTCCAGACAGAAGGCTGCTCAGGAGTTAAATCTGTAAATGAGGTGGCTTTTTTTTCCTTTGGATTTCTCTTAAGCCCCCCAAATAGGAAGTTTTATGGTAGGTGCTTGCCTCGGTAGTGAGGGGGATGGGAGAGGGTGCCCCAGAAGATCCATTAGGCATCAGCTAAAGTCTGCCTGGACTGCAAGGAAAGATGCAGATCATCTGCTGAGCAGAATGCATGCTGCAGTGAAGGCATGTGTGTGAGTCAGGGCCCTGTCTAGGCAGCAGGCTTCAATCACAAACAGAATTTTAGCTAACGCCAACAACCGTTCCCCACCTACTTTAAATGTTCCTCTGCTGTTGTGTGTAAACTTCTCATTTGGGGTAAATGTAGATTGCGTTTTCAGATGTTAGCATTAACTGAAGCCAGTTACATTAAAATAAAGATCATTGCTGGAGCTTGGTGCTGAAGTAAAAAGTGCATCCTGAGCTCTCAGTGCTTTCAGCACTGCTTAGTTTGAAATTTGAGCAGTGACTGAAACCTTTCCAGCCTTTTTTTCCTTTCCCTTGCCCCCCTTGTCAAGTTTCACCCAGGCAGATATTTCAAGTTAATACCTAATGTCCAAGGAAAGGAAAGCAACTGACTCTGCCTTTAACATTATCCATGCCCTTCCAGAGGAGAGGTAGCTCAGGATGTTTTTGCAATGCCTTCTCTTTGACTCCAACGAGCTGTGGCTCAGACCCCAAAATATGCCTCCCTGTGAAACGTTGCTATTCCATTTAGCAGCTGCTTCCAAACACAATGGGAGGTTTTCAAAAATATCTTTGTCTTGAAGTGTTTGACTGCAGGCATAAAAGCGACTTTGATAGCAGGAGGGGGGAAGATAACAATGCCTATCTCTGTAATGATGTCACCTTATCTTTAATTAATGTGGAGTGCTGTCAGATCGTCTCTGAGATAGGAGCAGCCTCTTCTCTGGGTGAGACTTTCTCTGAAACAACTTGCTCAAGCCAGCAGAGCCATTTTAAAGAGAGGCTTAAGGCAACTTGTTCACCTGAGTCTTGAAGGCATCCAGGATCGGCTCCGGCTGCGCCCTTTGGAGGCAGGAGAAACAAAAAGGCTCCTGACAGAAAGCTGGAGCTGCTTGTTACTGGTAGTGGTTTGATTTCGACCCTGCCCTTATTCCAGAGCATCAGGTGACCTCAGCTCCAGAGTATTTTCACTAGAAATGAACCCAAACAGTTCCCCTGCACCTGAGCTCTGAGTAGTTTCAAAGAAGACCTGTCCCTTAGGTCCGGACACCAGGGAAGTGTTTCCTTGCACTTGGCACTGCTGGGGCCACCCCTTGAACACTGGGTTCAGTTTTGGGCCCCTCATTACAAGGCAGACAATGAGAGGCTGGAGAGTGTGCAGAGAAGGGCAACAGGATGGTGAAGCATCTGGAGAAGCCTTTGAGGAGGAGCTAAGGTTGCTGGGGGTGTTTAGGCTGGGGAAGAGGAGGCTGAGGGGAGACCTCATTGCTGTCTGCAGCTCCCCAAAAGGAGGTTGCAGTGAGGTGGGGTTGGTCTCTTCTCCTTAGGATCAGGTGAGAGGAGAGGAAATGGCCTGAAATCGTGCCGGGGGAGAATACCTGATAGTGGCCTGGCTTCATCTCTGAGTGGACAACCAGGTTGCCATGAAAGTAAAAGGGAAGAAAAACAAGGAGCTCACTTCTCTTTGGTTAAACAACAGATTTGTCTAGGAGCTGGCAGAATTGTAAGTGTCAAGATAGCTGAGCACACTTCTATGTGTACAGTTTTCTGTCCATATGTCTGCTACTCCTTATTTTGGAAAGGCTATAGTAGTTTTAGATCAAACCAGGCCATCTGTGCAGTGATTCAGAAATTGGAGAAGAGCTAAACTCGTCTCTCTGCTCCCCTTGCCGTGGTCCATTCAGACTGCCTGAGCAACCTCAGCTTTTGCTGGCATCTCACAAAGCATAGGCATGTGGCACTTCCCTGGCTGGTTTGTGTGTCCTGGGAGCTGGACCACTGAGGGTGCTGAGACTCAGGAGTAGGCTGCCCGGGGAGCTTGTGGATGGCTCCTCCCTGGGGGTGTTCAAGTCCAGTCTTGAGCAGCTGAGGTGTCCCTGCCCCTGAGGGATGATTGGAGTGGATGGCCTCCGAGGTCCCTTCCAGCCTGAGCCATTCTGCTGATCTGTGATTCTATGTCCACAATGACCTAGTGCCATACTGGATCTGCCTTGAAGAAGTGGGCTCCTGTTTGCAGGAGGGGAAGTTTGCAAGCCTCTGTGCATGTCTGTAGAACTCACTCCTACGGAGGGAGCATTAATGGCTTCACCAAGGGCAGATCATGCCTGACACATTTGGTGGCTTTTTATGATGAACTCACAGCAGCAGTGGACAAGGAAAAGGCAATGGATGGCATCTACCTGGATCTGAGTAAGGCCTTTGGCTCTGTCCCACAGGACATCCTGGGCACCACACTGGAAAAACAGGGACTTGGTGGGTGCACGCTGCTGGATAAGGAATTGGCTGGATGGTGGCATGCAGAGAGTGGTGATCAAAGGCACAATGTCCACCTGGAGACCAGTGACAAGTAGCTCCCTCAGGGGTCAGTGCTGGCACTAGTGCTGTGTAACATCTTTGTCAGCCACAGGGACAGAGCAATCAGTGCAGCCTCAGCAAGTGTGCAGATGACACCAAGCTGTGTGGCACAGTCAACTTGCTGGAGGGCAGGATCCATCCAGAGGGACCTGCACAGGCTTCAGAGGTGCCCAGGCCAACCTCATGGCATTCAACAAGGCCAAGTGTAAGGTCCTGCACCTGGGTGGGTACAATCCCAAGCACAACTCCAGGCTGGGTGGGGAATGGCTGAGAGCAGCCCCGAGGAACAGAACCTGGGGGTCTGTTGGAGCCAGTGCAGAGGAGGCCACCAAGATGCTGAGAGGGCTACAGCAGCTCTGCTCTGAGGACAGGCTGAGAGAGTTGGGGCTCTGCAGCCTGGAGAAGAGAAGGCTGCCAGGAGATCTTGGGGTGGCCTTCCAGTATCTGAAGGGGGCTGCAGGAGGGCTGGGGAGGGACTATTGAGACAAGGTCTTGTAATGCCAGGAGGAGGAGGAATGGGTTTGAACTGGCAGAGGGGAGATTGAAACTGGATGTTAGGAGGAAGTTGTTTGCAGTGAGGGTGGTGAGACACTGGCACAGGTTACCCAGGGAGGTGTTAAGGACCAGGCTGGATGAGGCCTTGAGTGACCTTTTCTAGTGGTAGGTGTCCCTGCCCATGGCACAGGGGGGCTGGAAGTGGATGAGCTTTGAGGTCCCTTCCAAGCTAAACCATTCCATGGTCCTATAAATGTGTGTCAGAGAAACTGTCAAGAGCAGGACCTGAAAAGCTGAAGGAATTGAAGCAAGCTGCAGCAGTGTCTGGAAGGGGGGTGAGAGAAGGCATTTTCTGGGCATGTACTTTTGCTGGAGGAGCCTGAGTGCTTTGCAGATGAGTGCTGTCCTGGGTCTTGTGGAGCAGCCACACAGAGCTGCAATGTGCCTGTAATGACAAGCTGAAATGAGTGAGTTTGTTCCAGCAGAGTAAGCTGGCAGGGAATGTGGTGTTGTGGAGGGTATGGCTGGTGGGTCAGTGTGGTGTGGCTGTGGGAGTGCTGCCCAGAGCTGTGGCAGGCTGTAAGGAACAGATCCTGCCCCTGTGCTCAGCATGGCTGAGGCTGCTCCATGAAGACTGGGCTCAGCTTGGGGACCCTCGTGAGAAGCACACTGAGCTGCTGGAGCTGGTGGAGAGCAGGGCTGGTGGGGGAGAAGCTGATGGAAAGGGAGCTGTTTAGCCTGGAAAAGAGGAGGCTGAGAGGAGACCTCATTGCTCTCTACACCTCCCTGAAAGGAGGCTTGGGTGAGGTGGAGGCTGCTTCTTCTCCCTAGGATCTGGTGATGAAATGAAAGGAAATGGCCTGAACTTGTGCCAGGGGAGGGTTAGGCTGGAGATGAGGGAAAAGTTGTTTCCTGGAGGAGTGGTGAGGCATTGGCACAGGCTGCCCAGGGAGGCAGAATATCATAGAATTATTTTGGTTGGAAAAAAACTTCTGAGATCATCAAGCTGCCAGGGCCACCATGGCCATTAAACCATGTCCCAAACTACCGTGGCCACAGGTCTCTTGAACACCTGCAGGGATGGGGACTCCAGCATCTCCAGTCTGTGCCAATGCCTGACCACTCTTGCAGTAAAGACATTTTTCCAAATCTCCAACTGAACCTCCCTGGCACAATTTGGGGCCATTTGCTCTCATTCTCTCTCTCTGGATTAGGGCAGTGCCATGGAGGAGTCCCCTCCATGACCAAGACAACTGGAAACAGTGGTGCCTGCTAGCAGGACTCTGGGCTGCTTTAGTTTATCCCCCTGCTTTTGTGATGCAAAAAGAGGATTGGAGATCCTCTCTGCCTTATCCTTGCCTGTATTCTTCCCTGCATCAGGCATATCTCCATTTGATGGAGAGCTTTATACTCAGTTCTGTGGAGCACAGGAAGGACTCTGGGTTGTGCTGTCTCTCTAACACTGTCTGGGACACAGAAGCTGGATTGAAGTGCACCAGCATGGGACAAGCTGTTAAAAGGCTGAACAGTCAGGCACAGAGAGAGTCTCCTTACTGAGGATCTTAGAATGGGAAAAAAAAAACAGAGAACAGAGCAAGAGCATGGGAAGGGAAGAAAAAAGAACAAAGGAGTGCCTGTCCCAAAGGCCCATCACAGGTTGGTGTCAAAGCCGTGGGCAGACACGTGCCTTCCATTCCCTCTCTGGCTGAGTGTTTTGTGTTCTGAAGCTGGGCAGGGAGATGCTGTTGAAAGGGTTTGGATGCAGTTTGTGTGCAAGCCTGTCGAGTATTTCATCAGGACACTCACTCTGCTCTTGTGCGTGCACACAGATGCACTCCGAGATGGAAGAGAGGAGGGAGAGCAGAACATCCTGTGGGATTTCTTTCACCATCTGCTGAGTTCTAGCTGCCATCTGTAAAGTGAGAGCGTTTATGTTGTTTAGCCTTTGTTCAAAATGTAGGTTTTTGCCACAGTGGCTTTTGGCATTCTCGTGCTCGGCTGAGGGAAGTATTCAACAGTTTGCGGCGAGCAGCATAAAGCAGTGACAATTTAGGGATCTGAGACATCCCCTTCAGACAGTAATTGGACTGAAGATTTTGACATCATGCCTGCTGTAATCACCACTTAGGAGTTCAGGTTCTCAGGAGACCAGAGAGCAGTTTGTGTGAAAAGGCAGAGGCTGGTTTGGCAGAAGATGGGTGAGGTGCAGGTAACTGGAATCGTCATTACCCAAGCAATTGCTCTGCTCTCTTTGCTTACCTGCTCTGTCCTTAAGCAATCAGGAAATGCAGAGAGCCTTTCTTGCTGCAGCTCAAGAGAAGCAGAAGATCCTTAGTTAGTTGTGCCTCTTGCTCCAGGAGCCTTGCTGCACAGTTAGAGGAAGGCAGTGGTCTGCTTGCTGGCCAGCTGAGCTCGTTTGCAACGCTGCTAAGTGCAGGACACAACCAAACGTGAGCAGCACAAAGGGGGAAATAAAATGCCCAGTTTCAGAAGTCAGAGCTTTGCCTTGACACTGCTCTCCTGTCTTACATATATGTGGCTTATCTGGAAGGTTTCCCAGCATCAGAGGTGTGATTACTAACACAAATTTGCCAGCCTCAGCTAGTAGATGTGTGTGTGGTCAAAAATATTTGGCTTAGGTAAGAACAAAAGGAACTCTGGAATGCACCACCATGACCTAGGAACATGTAGCAAGATGTTTAACCTAAGATGAGATCAAGCTGGAGGACTTCTCCTGGGTTGAGTGGCTATTGAAGGTAGAATTTCCATGAGGGGGCTTATCCAGCTGGTGGAATACAAACTGTTTTCTGCTTCACAGCCATAACACAAAGACTAAACCTATCCTGTCCCATAAACCAAGAGACAAAATCATCTAAGTTTGCAGTTTTCCTCACTGTCTCTAAAATGCAGGCTGCCTTCCTGAACTACACAGATCAACAGAAAAATTATGCTCTGGGTAGCATTCCCGAGACCTTTCTAACTCAGAAGGAGCTTTTCCTGTATAGCTGTAAGCAGAATTGTTTGTTCAATTATTGGAATTAGCTTGACATTTATAAGCATTCTCACTGTGAGAGAGAAGATAAAGCAGGACATCAAGTGTATAGGCAGAGGCTCTCTCCCTGCTTTTAAGGACACAGAAGAACCCAGTAAAGACCTGCTTTATGTTACCTGTTTCTGAGGTCGTTTCATTTATTGCTGAATCCTAAGGCTTTTGCAGGTGGATGGAGAATGAGTATTTGAGGGCTGACGTTAGCTGGGATGCTGCAATTAGTGCCAGGAAAGATAAAAGCTCTGCAAGCTCAGTTTGTTGCTGTATTCTTTAGGCCTGCAGAGGTAGGAATGGGGTCAGCAGTGCTTTGTTTGCTCTTTCAGTGCAGCCATTTTTGCTCTGGGTCTTGTTACAGTTAGGGTGGGATACAGGACTGGGCAATATAAACCCCCACAAACCAAACTAACTGCTAGTTTCTGCCAGGTCTGCAGGCTGAGAAAGCTGGCAGGTGTTGACATGGTGCTGTTTATTAGTTTCTTTTTATTATTAATAAATCAATCCTCCAAAAGTGACTGCATTTGGCACTGGAGTTAAGTTGACAGGTTAGGAATCCTGAGGATTGTCTCAAACTTGATTTTGTTGTGCACTGGATCCTGTGAGTAACTCTTTGCTTCTGGAGTAAGGCAAAAGTTCAGGGTGAGAGCCACACACGTACGATAGTAGGTTTGGATCTAAAATTCAATTCCAATCAGGTGGGCATTAGCTGAAAGAGCTTTGCCTCCTTCTGACCAACAGGATTTCAGCAGGCCTTCCATCCAAGGTCCTTCGTTCTTGGCACACACCCTGAGAGCATGCTAAGAAAATCAACCTCTTGGGAGTTGTAGCTCGGTGGCCACCTTTAGCTTGAGTGCACTGAGCTGCAAAAGCTGAAGTAGCAGTAGCTGTTGTGGTTATTATTTCACTGTGAGGGTGCCAGAGCCCTGGAGCAGGCTGCCCAGAGAAGTTGTGGAGTCTTCTTCACTGGAGACAATCAAAGCCATCCCAGATGTGTTCCCCTGTGACCTATTGTAGGTGGTTCTGCTCTAGCAGGGGGGTTGGACTGGATGACCTTTTGAGATCCCTTCCCACCCCTCAAACGTTCTGTGATTGTCTCAGTGCTTGAAGCTAAGAGCTGTGCAGTGTGGGTTTGGTTGGCCCACCTCAGAGCAATGTGGACACAGGCCAATTCCACCTGCTTTGGCTGGCTGATCCATGCTCTCCTCCGAGTTCAGACCATAGGACAGCATGAACGCAGCATTTCAGGGGCAGCTGAACTGTGGTTCTAACACTGAAACAAATGATCCTATCTTTATTGTTGTCTTGGCATAGATTACCTGAGGAAGTGTTGGGTGGCTTCCCTCAGCTGCAAGTTGTGGGTGCCGAGAGCTGAATCAAGCAACATGGGGAGAGACACTGAAGTGGCTGAGACTGCAAGGATGCAGACTAGGAAGGGTGAGATGAAAGCCTGTAAAACAGCCAAAGATTCAGAGGAATTATCACATAATAAAAAGATATGAAAAGCCTTTACTGGCTGAAGCAGGATCTGTCCTCAAGTGATGCTAGCAGGGACTGTAGTGCAGAGCCAGGAAACTCAGGTTCAGAGTGTGCTTATTCCTCTGTCAACAACAGCAGTTTTGCACGATGTGATGCTAACAGAAACACACCAGAGAAAAAGAAACCCTCCATGTCTTAGCAATTAAGCAGGGTGACCTTTTGTAGGCTGAAGCACATTTGTGCCTCCCCCATCTCTGTATTTATTTTCACAGGAACATCTGGTGCTGGCTCATCCTGGAGGCAGGTTTCTGGACTGGGCTGACTGTGGGTCCAGTCCAGCTCCTGTGTAGCAATTTCTCCTTTGATGCAGATCTTCTCCAGAATTACTGTTAACAGATTAAGTGGGAATCTTGTGTTCTGAGAAACTGCCTCTGCTGCAGCAACAGCTGTGAAATTTGATAAAATCACCCTGGCCTCTTCAAATGGGTTTAGAGCAGTGGCCTTTAGCTTAACCCTGGATCATTTAACAGCTGGATGAGTCTTTCAAGAATAATTAAAACAATGCTTTCAGAAAATTTAATATTTTAGACATGATTTCCCCCCCCCCCCTCCCCCTGCAAAGAGGAGCAGTGAAGACACAGATGCCAAAAATAAAAGCCTGGCACCGGCCACACAGTTTTGCTCCCTGGTGCATAAATTTGCATAGATATTTGGAAAGGAACAATGCCTGACTTAACTAAGCAGTGTTCTTATAACCCCTCCATCCTTGATGACCAGGCTTGGAAATATTGAAGTGAACAGGCTGTTGAAAGTCTCAAATAGGCAATTAAAGCTCTCTCCAGTTACTCTGTTGCCAGTGGATTGCATAAACTGTTAGGAAAATGTGGCTTTGGCTTTACCTGGCTGGGAGATGAGTTGCCTCCCAGAAGTCTGTTCCCTTAACGAGGTTCAGAGTTGTCCTGTTTAGCTTTTTTCCTGCTAGAATCTATTGTTGTTGTAATTTATTAAGCCTATTTATGTGATTACCAATCCATTTAAGCATGGGTAGGTTGTGAAGGTGTTAGAGCAGGGATGAGTAACTGACATGATGTCTATCAGCCAGGTAATTAAGTGCCATTACCTGCCGTATGATACATCCCATTCCTTTCACAGAGCCCCCTGATATTCTGTCATTTTATTGTTATCATATCTCTCCTTGTGACAAGCGAAAAAAAAGGCAAACCAAAACATTCCCCCCCGGTGTTGAAGGAAATTCATCTTCATTTATACAACAAATAAATTGTGGAAGGAAAGCTGCCAGGTAGGAGCGCAGCAAAGGGCTGAAATTGCAGTGCAAACTGAAGTCACAGTAATGTAGCTAATCATTCAGAGCTGACATATGTCCAGCTGCTTCCCTCTGCCTCTTAAAGCCATGCATGTCTTGTCATTCAGCTCAGACTTACTCTCAGGACACCTCATTATTAGCTGGATGATCTCCATCTTTAACAACTGTACCTAGCAGAGCCGAGGCTCTAGATTGAGCCCTGAGATGCACTTAGCTGCCAGCCTGCTGCTTGTGCTTCATGGTGAGGTGGTTTGCTTACCCATCCTCTTTAATGGGTTACAGCACACTCACAGCTGGACTCTGCTCCTCCAGCTGCTGCTCTAACTTTGTCCTCACCCTCTTAGCACAGTCATCTTTCTTTCTGTGCTCCACCATTTGTTCTAATAGAGAATCATGGGAGCGTTTGGCTTGGAAAAGCCCTTTAAGGCCATCCAGTCCAAGCATCATCCAACACCACCGTGGCCCCAAGTGCCATGGCCTTTGAAAAAAGCCAGGGAACAGGACTGGATGTTGTGGATTGTCCCACATGTCTTGGGTTAGACAGAGAACTTTGGTCTTAGGCCACAGGCTCAGCTTTCAGTAGCACTTTCACAGGGGTATGTTTCTAAGGCTGGAGATGTTGGGAGTCTTGCTGCACGACTGCTTGTGAGGGAGATTTTGGACAAAGCAGCTCTTTATGCTGATCTTTGCTGCTTGGAGGCAGTCTGACAATGTCTAAACTTGCTCATTACAATGTGCTTTGCACTCAGAGAATCAAGGAATTGTTCAGGTTGGAAAAGACCTCTGAGATCATTGAGTCCAACTGGCAACCCAATACCACCATGGCCACAGGTTTCTCAAACATCTTCAGGGATGGTAACTCCACACCCCCCTGGGCAGCCTGTACCAATCCGTGACCACTCTTGCAGGAAACACCATTTTCCTGATACCCAACCTAAACCTCTCCTAGCAGAATTTCAGGCCATTTACTGGAGGAAAAAGGAGGTTTGCAATCCAGCACTGTGCACTCCCAGTAATGTTGAGTTATTCAGGATATAAGCAATGGCCACTAAAATATTATCATGAGGATAATTTTGTCAAACAGAGAGGTAAAAACCATATTTGTCACTTACAGTTCCGAGCCAAATATAATATTTCTGCCCCAAAGCATCAGACCAGCAGAGCTCACGGAATCCAGAGCTGTAAACATTACTTTTAATGGCAAGAGCTGATTGTTTGCATTCATGATACACTAAAAAGAAAGAATTGAGCCATTTCAGTAGAACTTTTCATGAGGTTAACAGCTTATTACCTGTAGCTGTGACTGTAGACCGTACATATATCACATCCCAATGGCCAAGAGTGTCTCACACTGTAATACCGAATCATAAAATTTAGTATTGAGAGAAGACACAAAGGCATTATCTTATTTTCCTATCTGCAGCTCTGATTTGGCAAAGACTAATAAAAGAAAACGCAATAAAAGTGTCCAGGTAAGTGCCTGGCTTGTGATGCTCATCAGTCCCTCTAGAAATCACAGCTCCCTTCTCTCCACAGCCTAAGTAATATCTGGTAAACAGAATTATGGTTTCATTCACTGCTGTCACATAATGCTGTGCTTTACAACGAGTGCGATTGTATTTCTGCAGGAAAAGGTTAAGAACAGTGTGGAGAGTACATTCCCTGAGGGCCCTGGAGGCTAGGATAATAAACTCCTCCTCCCTTAGGTGCCAGCGAGGCCACAGAAATAAATTCTCTGGGCTCAGAGCGGCGGAATGTTTGTTGGAGAAGTGCTGTGCTAAGAGATTTGTTTGGGGATACGTTTAAGGAAGATGTTTGATGCGCTGCATAAATGTAAGCACCCAATGGCTGGGCTAAATGAGCTGAGCCTGACTGTAAACCAGGAGCAAAGGTCCCTCAGGTGTTTGTAGTGTGGTAGATGAGAAGGAATCATCATAACCTTTAAGAGCTTGTAATTTCTGCTGGGGAGGGGGAAAAAAAAATATAAAAAGGAAGGAAGGACTTGGCTGCTTTTGTGTTTCTTTAGTGGTTTTTGGAGTTATTTCTTTTCCTCCTTTCCTCGTTCTCAAAAATGGAAAGTGATGGTGGACCTCGAGTTCTGTGAGCATTGCAGCTGGCAGTGATGGTCTCAGAGATCTTTTCCAGCTGAAACGATTCTATGATTCTACAGTAGGAAAAATTTCTTCACTTCAGGAGAGGTGAGGCATTGGCACAGGCTGCCCAGGGGGGTGCTGGAGTCCCCATCCCTAGAGGTGCTCAGGAAACCTGTGGCCATGGCACTTGGGGATGTGGCTTAATGGCCCTGGTGGTGGTTGGGTTGATGGTTGGACTGTGTGATCTCAGAGGCCTTTTCCAACCCAAACAGTTCCATGGTTCCATGACTGCTTGGCAGACCTGAACTGGAGCAGTAAGTCTGCAGTAGGCTGGAGAGCTTTGACTTAGGTGTTCCGAGTCACACCCTAGGCCCTCATGACCTAGGCAGTCATTTTTCTCCTTGTCCAGTTTGAAGGGTGTGCTCTGTTCACACTTCTCCAAACCAGCTGGTGGTGTCAGGACTGTTGGTTGGACTGGGTGATCTTAGAGAGCTTTTCCAACCCAAACAACTCAGTGATTCTATAGCTAATTTCACTCAGTATTATCAGCAAAAGACTCCTGTCAAGCACATGCTATGAATTCAGGAATTGGTGGGTGGGTTTGTCTTTTTGGTTTGGTTTTTTTGTTTTGTGTGTCTCCATATTGGGATTCCAGATGGAAAACCACAAAAGAAGTAAAGGTTTTTGATTTGATGAGGTTTTATTATTAAAACAAATAATACTGCTTTGTGTTTTAGGGAGTTGATAGAAAAATAAAACACTAGGAAGAGTGACACTTTGTGAGGAGAAAAAAAGCAAGCCTGTCCCTTCCGGGCTGTGAAGTTCTTCTTGCAGTGGGCAATGATGTTCAGCTTTATAGCCCATAAAAAAAAAATAGCCCTAACCTAGGTCATTTTAGATAGTGAGGAAATTCAGAAAGCAGTTAGGATTAAATGACATGTTCTATTCTAACAAGCCCTTCTTGAGGACATTTGTTTTCTGGCTCGGATTCATCAGCACTTGTCCCTATAAATAGCACTGCAGAACAAACATTTTGGAAAGCTGAATTTTGGGGAGATTGACCTTATTTAAGAAAAAAAAAAAAAAAAGAAGGCAGCTGATTAGAGAGGCAGATGTGTCACTGAAGTGACAGGCAATACACAGCAAACGTTCTTAGCAACTAATTGCAAGCTTAAATTTCCTTATACCAGGTAATTGTTAAAGGATCAGAAATAATGAACAAATTAATGGAGTTTATAGTTTGTTTGCAAATAAGTTGTTTACAGAAAGCTCTGCGCTTGTCAGCTGCAATTATTCCTTGCCAGTTCTTGCAGTGACTGAATCTAAAATGACAGATTCTTCACTGATGGTTGTTTGGGATCAACTCTTCTACCCTAGCTGCTGTACAGGCACTCCTGCCTACGGAATAAATCTGATGAGGAGCAACTGAGGGAGCTGGGGATGGTAAATGTGAAACAGAGGAGGCTGAGGGCAGACCTCGTTGCTGTCTGCAGCTACCTGAAGGGACATTTTGGAGAGGCTGCTGCTGGGCTCTGCTCCTTGGTAGGAGTAGTGACTTTCAGCCAGGGGCATGGAGGTGATGCCAAGACATCAGTGTGTCAATAGGTATTTATTGGTCCTGAAAATCAGGACGTTGTCAGGGCTTGTGCTCAGCCTCCAGCACTTTAACCTTACCTGGGAAGGAATTGGGAAGGAAAGCATTCAGAAGGAAGGAAAGAAGAAGGGAGGAAAGGGAAGAATTCAGGAGGAAGGAAGGGAAAGAAGGAAGAAGGAAAGGAAGGAAGGAAAGAAGAAGGGAGGGAAGGGAAGAATTCAGGAGGAAGGAAGGGAAAGAAGGAGGAAGGGAGGAAAGAAGGAAGAAGGAAGGAAGGGAAGGAGATAATTCAGAAGGAAGAAAGGGAAGGGAAAGAGGGTAGCCTTTGCCTCTGAAATGCAACATGTCTCTTGCTGATTTGCTGCTGTCTCTTCTTTGACTAATATTCTCTATTTTAAAGCATTTTTTTTCAACTCTCAACTATTTTCTTTGTCTTGTGCTTCCCACAGGCATCACAGATTGTCACAGTCAGGTGAATACACAGAGAAACTGAAATATTTTCCCAAAGATTTTAAAAAATATTCCATAAGTACCAGTAAATTTTGTTAATTTCCTTACTGTGAATCATTACAACCATCAGACAAGTGCTGAATTCTAGGGACCAGCAGAGCAAGCAAAAGAGCATCTGCTCAGAATAGATATTGGCAGTGTACTAAGAAGGCTTACTTCAGGTCTTCCTTTTTCTCCTGTGCATTTCTTGCACCACTTTGCACTGACAGGGTTCTGCTTCATCTTAACTGGGGGAAAGTGCTGGTGTGCTTGCAGAGGTACAGTACTACAAAAGGGGAAGCTGGGATTTGGCTGCATAAAGGCAGGGAATAGTTTTCAGTGAGTGTAAAACTTTTGAAGAGCTCCTGAAGTGAAGAAATTGAAGCAGGCTGTGAGCAGAGAGGGCCTGAGTGCATCCTAATTGAATTGTAAATTTTGCAACTGCTTAATTTATTTGTCAAAAGAGATGAAATCTACTAAATCATTTTTCCCACCAGGGGAGTTTTTCATGTATGTTTTTCTTTTTCTGATGGGATAGAATCACAGAATGGTAGGGATTGGAAGGGACCTCTGAGGATCATCCCTGCCAAGGCTGGGTCACCTACAGAAGGTCACACACAAAACATATCCAGGAGGGTCTTGAATGTCTTCAGAGATGGAAACTCCACAACCCCATCTGGGCAGCATGTTCCAGGGCTCTGTCACCCTTAAAGAAGTTCCTCCTCATGTTTAGATGTAACCTCCTGTGTTCAACCTTGTGCCCGTTACCCCTTGTCCTGTCACTGGGCACCACTGAAAACAACTTGGTCACATCCTCCTGATGCCAACCCTTTAAGTATTGATCAGCATTGCTGAGATCCACCTCAGGCTGCTCTTTTCCAGACTATAAATCCCCAATCCTCTCAGTCTTTCCTCATCACAGAGATGTTCCAGTCTCCTCAGCTTCTTTGTAGCCCTGTTGGTGTTTCCTCCAAGTCCCTGTTTTGTTCTCTGTCTGAGTAGAGCTGAGTTCTACACCTGCTCATCTCCTCATAGAAACACAAAATGGGAGATGGAAGAAGCAAGAGGGTAAACATTGGGACATTAGGAAGAAATTCTTCGTGGAAAGAGTGATTGCCCATTGCAATGGGCTGCCTGGGGAGGTGTTGGAGTCCCCATCCCTGGAGGTGTTTAAGAGGAGGCTGCATGAGGCTCTTAGTGCCATGGGTTAGTTACTGAGAAGGGTTAGGTGATAGGTTGGACTCGATGATTTCAGAGGTCTTTTCCAACCTGGTTAATTCTGTGATTGTGTGAAAAGAAGGGAGAGGTTTGGTAGCCCTGGGAGAGAGGTCACCTCGGTGCAAGCAGTGCAGGTGAGGTGTAGGTGGCACCTCAGTATAACCACATCCTGCTTCTGGGGAGCATGAACGCAGCCTCCCCGTGGAGATGAGAGGAGGGAGGTTGCAGAGTGAGGGATGCCTCTGTGCTTCCTTCCCAGCCCCCTCTCACATGCCCTGCATTTTCCTGCACCACCAGCAAGGGCAGCAAGAGAGGATGAATCGACCTAACAAGTTATTTGGATCTCTTCTGATGTGCTAAGAAGAAAGCTGTAAAAATCAGCAGAGGCTGGTTCCAACTTGCAGCCATGTAATAGCTTCTAATGCAGTAATTTGATTAATGTTCTGTGTTCTTTCTTTAGTTTTTCTCTAATGCACCCTGCAGAGCTCTCCTAAGCGCTCCCAATATACACAGGAAATGAAGTGACAAAGAATATGCTGTGAGCTATTCATACCGAGCAAAGCAGAATGAAATACAGTATTTGTTGGCAGAATAATAAGCATCCACATGCAACTGCTGCATGCTGCCTAACAATTTAACAACTGTTTGAGAAAGGAGATTAACTATATTATGTGCCTCTCCTGACTGTAACTGCTACCTCATTACATAGCAAAATAGGTGCCATCTGAGCCAGGATGAGCCCTTTAAAAATCAATAGAGCTCTTTAAAAGCAACTTAGAAACTTCTAGACGAGGCAGCTCAAATCACAGGACCGGTGCCTGCTATTGAAGTGAGGATGCAGAGCTGGAGCTTTGAGAAGGAGCCCTGTGTCTGGAAGTGAAAGGCATGGAACAGGTCTCAATATTGGTAGGCAAAGGTCTTTCCTTTCCCATCAAACTCAGATGGATGAAAATCAGTCCTCAGTAGAGCTGTTACTGGGGCACTGAGGGACAGCTGTGAGGATCTAGCAGAGCCTCTGAACTGAGGTAAGGAAACAAGATCTACTCTTCCATCTAAAGGCAGACAAAGTGTTTTCAGCTGCTTATTTCAGTCTGCCATGATTACCATCATGTTGCTGTGGGGGTTTGCTCCAAGCCAAGCGGCAGTAACCTGGGTACAGTCTTGGTCTGATGCTTCATAGTACCATGTGTGATGGTTTGGGAGTTCCCTACCCCCAGCACTCAGTACTTGTAATGAAATGGTATGTTCTTGGAACAGGGGAAAACAGAAGTGATCCATCCCATCTGTTTCAGCACAGGACAAGGTTAGGAGGGCTTCCAGAGCTAAGATGAGGGGCAATGGATTGAAACTGGAGCAGGGCAGATTTAGGTTGGATGTCAGGGAGAAGCTCTTTACAATGAGAGTAGTGACACACTGGAACAGATTGCCCACAGATATGGTTGAGGACTCATCTCTGGAGACATTCACAATCAGCCTTGATGTGGCCCTGGGCAGCCTGGTGTAGTTGGAGGTGTCCCTGCTTAGCACAGGGGATTTGGACAAGATGGCCTTTGGGGGTCCTTTCTGACCCAGTCTCTGAACTTGCAAAGCAATAGATGCAAGGATAACGTTTGCTGGTATTGTCACAAATAAAATCACAGACACACCCAGCCTGGCAAAACCCCTCAGCATCACCAAGTCCAACCTACAACCTTACTCTACAAGACTCACCTTAAACTGCAGCCCTAAGCACCACATCCAAACCACCCTCAAACACAACCAGGCTGGGGGACTCCAACACCTCCCTGGGCAGCTCATTCCAGTCCCTGAACACTCTCCACAAAAAAAAACCACCTTTTTCCTAATGTCCAATCTAAACCTCCCCAGCCTCAGCTTGAGGCCATTCCCCTTTGTTCTGTCTCCAGTTACCTGTGAGCAGAGCCCAGCAGCAGCCTCTCCACAATGTCCCTTCAGGTAGCTGTAGACAGCAATGAGGTCTGTCCTCAGCCTCCTCTTCCTCACACTAACCATCCCCAGCTCCCTCAATCACTTCTCATCAGATTTATTCTCCAGGCCCTTCTCCAGCTTCCTTGCCTTCCTCTGGATCTGCTCCAGCACCTCCACATCTCTCCTGTATTGCAGTGCCCCAAAAAGAGGTTCTGCCTTCTGTCACTCTGGTGTCCTTGACTCACCTTGGCTGCTCAGGTAGCCCTGCCCCTGTATTTTGGTTCCAGGTGTGAGCATGTGAGAGGCATTGCAGTGGTGTTCCAGTAGTTCTCTTTTGGCAATGGGGAAAGATTGGAGCCCAAACCTCTTCTTGTTTATCCAGATTTTGGGTTGGGATCTGTGCAACTCTCACAGATCTCTAAGGAGCACTCATTTACAGCCCCTGTCAAAATCTCTGAGGAGTGACAATCATAAAAGAATTCTGGTTGCAGCATTTGGGTTGAAGATCTGCAGACTGTGTGTTCCAATCCATCTTTGCTCATGTTTGCCTTGGTAGTGTCACAACTCCCACAGATCTTTTCAGAGTGCTCTTAGATGACCTGCAGCTTCTGCTCTTCCAGGAAGAAGTCTCTCATGCATCTCATGAGCATCACAGATTCTCAGTCTATTTGTTTATCAATGTGTTGTTTTTTTCCGTGTCTCCTGATGCCATTGGCAGCCCAAATGTTTGTTTGGAATTATTCTTAATATTAGGAAATCAATCTGCTTGATTCTGCTTCCAGGATATAAAATTGCTCTCTGAAAAGAGCTTGGTCTCTTCTCCCTAGTGTCAGGTGATAGAATGACAGGAAGTGACCTGGAACTGTGCCAGGTTTAGGTGGGAAATCAGGAAAAAATTGTTTGGAATTGGATTGGTACAGGCTGCCCAGGGAGCTGCTGGAGTCCCCATCCCTGGAGGTGTTCAAGAAACCTGTGGCCATGGCAGCTGGGGAAACGGTTTAATGGCCATGGTGGGGTTGGGTTGAAGGTTGGAGTGGATGATCTCAGAGGACTTCTCCAACTGAAGCGATTTTGTGGTCCTGTGGTTGAGACAGTGGCACTCACCAAGTCACTGACACACTGGAGCTGCCTTCCAGACCTCTTTTTTGTCTTACAGTTTAGAGGAATTGTTAAATATGGATGAGAATTGTCCTCAGTTAAAAGATGCTATCAGGGATGAAAGCCACCAGGATTTTTAAAAATTTTTTTTTTTTTAAGTGCAGCTCCAACAAACTGATAAATCAAGCTTCTAATTGTTAGTGAAACAATAGGAAGCCTCGAAGCTGAGTATTTGTCAGCAGGGGCTGCTTCTGAAAAGCATCTTTGCTCTTCTCCCTACATCTGCTGCATTTGCATGAGCGAGCTATGTCAACTGTTAATGATAATATGATTATAGTGGTTTACATAAGAGAAGCAGAGGCTGACCTGCTGGAAAAAAAAGGGCTAATATCTGAGAATAATAAAAGAAATAAAGATAGTAATTGAAAGGAGTGCCACAGGATCTGGAAAAGTATTACAAAGAGGGCTCGAGCAGAGGGGCACTTAAGTTATCCCATTCTTGGCTTTGTAGAGCATCTCTCTAAGGCATCTTTGGGGGAAACATCACCAATGGTGAGTTACACTAAGAGCATATTTGGGGTTTGGTGTGAGTTGATTGCTTGTAATGTGAAATAATGTTAATTATCATGATCATCATCACAGGTTTTGAGATTTTGAAACAAGCAAAATGCTGCCACAAAGCATGTAAGGGTCATGGGGCACTGGCACAGGCTGCCCGGAGAGGTTGTGGAGTCTCCTCCTCTGGAGCCTTTCCAGGCCTGTCTGGATGTGTTCCTGTGTGACCTGAGTTACATTTTATGGTCCTGCTCTGGCTGGGGGGTTGGACTTGATGATCTGTGGAGGTCCCTTCCAGCCCTTGTGATCTGTGAACTGATCTCAAAAGGACCAGGCATAATGAAGAGTATTGGGCTTGGATTCCAAAAAGCAGCGGGGCAGGGCAGAGCAGAGCTGAATCATTCCTTCAGCTCTGAAAAACAGGAGTGCACCAAACTGCTCCAGAGTTGGATCCCAATTCAGCACCAGCCTTGAGCAGGGATTGCCTCTGTGGCTGGGACCTTGTGCACGTGTGGCAGGACTGGGCAAAGCCAGCAGAGTGTGGTAGAACATGGTACCAGGTTACAGCAGATCCCTGCCCCTGCAGAGTGAGCTCACTACAGCAGGCATTTTTGGAAAGTGATCTGAAAGGGGCTCCAGGAAGGCTGGGGAGGGATTACTGACAAGGGCTTGCCATGCCAGCATGAGGAGAAATGGGTTTGAACTGGCAGAGGGGAGATTGAAACTGGATGTTAGGAGGAAGCTCTTTGCATTGAGGGTGGTGAGACACTGGCACAAGTTGCCCAGGGAGGTTGTGGAGCACAGAATCACCCAGGGTGATCAGAGATCACCCTGGGTGATTCTGTGCTTCACAACCTCCCTGGAGGTGTTGAGGACCAGGCTGGATGAGGCCTTGAGTGACCTGTTCTAGTGGGAGGTGTCCCTGCCTATGGCAGGGGGTTGGAAGTGGATGAGCTTGGAGGTCCCCTCCAACCTAAACCTTTCCATGGTTCTATGATTCTGTGGCAGGCTGCTGCTGCTGAACAAGGATCTGCCCTGCCTGTTCAGCTCACTAAGCCACCAGCAGTGAACTCCGTGAGGCAAAGTCCTCTGCTGGTCTCATGAGCTGCTGCTGCAGAGGGCTGAGGTGGGGTGGAGGAGAACTCAGATGGCACATTTGAAGCTCTCAGGTTGCTGACCCAACACAACAGCCTGAGGCACCAAACCACCAGATCTGCCCCAGACAGTTTGTCGCCACACGGTGTTCCTGGGTCGCTTTGGAATGATTTGTGAGGTGGTTTTGGCCTGATTTTGTAGGAAAAGAGCTATTTTAAGTCACTCTCTTTCCCAGCCACGAGTCACCGTTCTCTAGTGGCTTCCCCCATTTGCATTTCACCGTTCTCACTCTGATTACAGTTGGAAACCTTGCAGAGCTGCTTTGAGCAGGCTCCCTTCTCCTCAGGTGGCACTTCAGAGTGCCACACACCCTCGGCTGCTCTCTGCAGACTTTAGCCAGCATCTTGCATGCTTTTCTTTGCCTAAAACCAGACAGAATTAGCAGGCTCTTTCTTTGCCTTCCTCTCCCTCCCAACTCTAGCAGATGCTGGTTGAATTATTAGAAACCTTTCAGTGTGGTAGCCCTAGGCAGGGGATAGAAAATGAAAAGGTTGAGAAAGCATCCGGGAGCTGATTGTCCTGTTTAAATTTTCAACCAACAGCAGCAGTGAATTTTTCAAACTATTTTGAATATTGTAGAGTTTTGGGGGTTGTTTTTCTCTGTTTTGTTTTGGGTTTTTTTTCCCCCTTTTCGTCATATTTCTGTCATCCTGATACTGTAAGCTGATGTATTCTGTTGGCCTGAGACAACAATAAATAACACAGTTCTGTTTTACTTCAGGATTTCTGGTTTCAGTGGTAGGGGAGGCTTTGCCAATTTTAAATTAGGTCTCGGAGTAAATTTAAAATTAATGAAATTTAAAGCTGTGATTTGTTTAAGGATCCAGAACATTCTCTCTTTCATCTATTCATCAAGCTCTTTAATTACCTAGCATGCATGAAACCTGTATTATGTCTTATTATTGAGAGATTAATTTTATGAAAACCTCTGAGTGATACATCATTAGAGTGACTCTTGGATAATGTATAGTCTAACCTTTCCTGCTAATCCCACCACAGAGCAGGAGAGGCAAGCTGACAACTCTTCTGCAGTGCTTTATTCCTTCTGCTCCCCTGCAGTATTATCAGCTCCTTGGCAGATAGTTTGTCTCTTCTGCTGGTTTCTAATCCTCACTGGTGTGCAGCTGTCCATCATGCTCACTCTGAGCTGCACCTACCTATGCCTGCCAAGCATCCTCCCTGGCCTCCTGCTCTGCCAGCCACTGCAGATGGGTAGTAGAGGAACCTGCCTGCCTCTGAGGGTCAAACACTTCTGCAGGGAAATGAGATGGAAGGACTCTGGCACTGCAGCAGGCTGCCCGGGGAGGTGCTGGAGTCCCCATCCCAGCAGGTATTCAAGAAACCTGTGGCTGTGGCAGTTGGGGACATGGTTTAGTGGCCATGTTTTTGGGGGGTTGTTTCTTTTCCTCCTTTCCTCATTCTCAAAAATTGGAAGTGATCATGGACATAGAGTTCTGTGAGCAATGCACCTGGCAGTGATGACCTGAGACATCTTTCACAGATGAGACAATTCTACAGTAGGAACAATTTCTTTGCTACAGGAGAGGTCAGGCATTGGCACAGGCTGCCCAGGGAGGTGGTGGAGTCCCCATCCCTGCAGGTGTTCAAGAAACCTGTGCCCATGGCACTTGGGCACATGCTTTAGTGGCCATGGTGGTGTTGGGTTGATGGTTGGACTGGATGATCTTAAGGGGACCTACAAGAAAGCTGGGGAGGGACTTTTTAGGCTGTTAGGGAGTGATAGGACTGGGGGGAATGGACCAAAGCCAGAAATGGGGAGATTCAGATTGCATGTTAGGAAGAAGTTCTTCAGCATGAGGGTGGTGAGAACCTGGAAGGGATTTGCCCAGGGAGGTGGTGGAAGCCTCATCCCAGGAGGTGTTTGCAGCCAGGCTGGCTGAGGCTGTGGGCAGCCTGATCTAGGGTAGAGTGTCCCTGGGCATGGCAGGAGGGTTGGAACTGGCTGATCCTTGTGGTCCCTTCCAACCCTGACTGATTCTGTGTTTCTAACTTCTGCAAAGGATGCATCTTGGTGACTGCAGCCTGGGAGATGCCTGCCCAGCATCTCTGCAGTGCTGTACACCTGCCAGTCAAAGCTTCCACCTCTAGGGGCATTTCATGGAACACTTGATAAATCCTGATTGTTATTTGCCATATGTGCTGCTCCTCTGTCCTTGCTTGTAAGCCAGAAATGCTGAATTAGAGAGGAACTGTTCATGGGGGTGTCTACAGACAGGCCAAGGGAGAATGGTTTGAAGCTGAGGCAGAGCAGGGTTAGACTAGAGCTGAGGAAGAAGTTCTGCAGTATGAGGGTGCTGAGACTCTGGTACAAGCTGCCCAGGGAGGCTGTGGCTGCCTCCTTTGTGGGGTGTTCAAGGCCAGACTGGATGAGACCTTGAGCAGCTGAGTCTAGTTGGGAAGTGTCCCTGGGCATGGTGGAGAGGTTGGAGCGGATGAGCTCTGAGGTCACTTCCAACCTGAGCCATTCTATGATTTAGGACACTGTAGGCTAAGAGAATATTTGTATGCAGTGATCCCTCCTGCTACTCCTCTGCTGGGCTTGCAATTAGCACTACCTCATGGTAATCAGCTGCAGAGTTGTGGAGCTATAATTAAAACTTCAGATGAGGAACAATGGATAAAAAGGACAGATCTTTTCCCCCACCCGGGCTTCATTAATGGAAATGTCATTAATGATGAAGAGTAAAGGGGCAAGCTTTTAACTGTAATGTTTTGCTTAGGAGGAGCTTGTGAAAGTAGCTTTCTCTTGGGTGTTAGAGAAAACTCTCCGTGGTCAGCAGGAAGTTGCGTGGAGCACAGTTTGTGTTAGACAAAAGCCTGTGCTGTTCAAAAGAAGAGAAGCCCAGGTGGTAATGAATTCAGTTCCAGTGAGTGGATCAGCTAACACTGCAGAGGTCTGGGCTCTGCTTCCATAGCAGAACTTGGAGTGTTTTTGCATTTTGATAGAAATCTTTCCGGCCACTTTACCAGGATACATGTTAAAAGCAGCTCAGAGGTATTTAATTGCCACTCAGGAAATCCTGCTGACAGCTTCCCGAGTCCAATAGCTCCCTCTCTAATGCAGCAGGTCAGAGATGTTTCTCACCCAGTGCAGAGGCTCCATTCCAGTGCAGGGCATTGCTGCTGCCCCTGCTGCTTTGCTGCCTGGGGGTTGTGGATCGAGTCGCCCCTTGCCACGGGTGATGAGCCTGCCTGTGACTGTCACAGAAATTCTTATTGTGGACCACCTTCCTGATGGAGGTGCATTTTAGTGCTGGAAAGGGACTCAGCCTTCCCTGTGTCTCTCATCTGATTCCTGCCACTAGAGTTCTGCAATCTAGAAGACCAAACAGAGTGGGAGGTTTCTGTGGCAAGCTCAGCAGTTCTGTCCTCCTGGAGGTTGCTGTCTTAATGGACTGGGCAAGTAGAGGGTGCAGGAGAGGGAAGAGATTTCTCTTTTGTCATAGGTTGAGTTGACTCTGCTGCTGATATTCAGTACCATGCTGCTGTCACCTGCAGGACCATGTCATTGATGAATGGGAAATTTCCAGCCCACCATGGTCTTTTCCAGCCCAAACGGTTCTATGGTTCACAGAATCACAGAATTAAGCAGGTTGGAAAAGACCTCTGGAGTCATTGAGTCCAACCTATCACCCAACCCTTCTCATTAACTAAGCTCTCTTAAACACCTCCAGGGATGGGGACTCTGACACCTCCCAGACAGCCCATTCCAATGCCAATCATTCTTTCCCTGTAGAACTTCTTCCTTCAATGATTTTCTTCCCAGCAAGAGTGATTGGCGTTGGAATGGGCTGTCCAGGGAGGCAGTGGGATCACCATCCCTGCAGGTGTTTAAAAAGGGACTTGGTGCCATGGTTTAGTCGATCAGATGGTGTTGGGTGATAGGTTGGACTTGATGATCTCAAAGGCCTTTTCCAACCTGATGAATTCTGTGATTCTGTGCCATGGCACCGTGGGACATGGGCTAGTGGCCATGAAGCTGTTGGGTAGAAGGTTGGACTTGATGATCTTTCCAATCTTAATGATTCTGTGCTTCTGTGGCTCTAGGGGTCAGAAAGCACAGACTTAAACACAGACTTGTAGTAAATAGCTCTGAACATCAATATAGACACAAATGCCTATTGACATCTTATGGGCTTCTAAAGAACACATGCTGCAATTTCCACTCAAAAAAGACATCTGTTAACAGTAATAAGAGAAGCACATGTTTGCTTTTGCCAAGGAGAGCAGAAGATAGGTGAGCCTGGAGTCAGCCTTCTGAGTGTTCCTCAGCATTGGAGCTGCCTGATTTAATCACTCAGAACCAGCTCCTAAAGAAAATATTTGCAGAGTGCCCGCTTGAAAAATAACCAGAGCCAGGGCTAACCTTAGAATGGAATAGGAACAGAACAGGCCAGGTTGGAAGAGACATCCAAGATCATCCAGTCCAACCTAGCACCCAGCCCTACCCAATAGCTTAGTAAAGCTGGACCTTGTGCTGCCTATAACAGCTGAGCTTACAGGATGTGTCCAACCACCCAGACATCATGGGATGGGGCAGGGTTTGTGATGACAGAGTTCTGTATTCTAGCTCGTTCCATTTCACTAAAGAAAACTTTGCTTTCAGAGTACCCAGGAGAGGCTGTAGAGCAAACCTGTAATTCAGAGTGCCTGGTTTATGTCATTCTTGTCCAGCACTTTTTTCTCCTTGTAACTTGTCAGCGACCAACACATGCTTTTTTATTTATCCCCTGAATCATGTCAACTAACAAATCTTAACCTGCATCTGCAAATTAAAGGCAAAAGAAGTCAATTCCAAGTGCTTAGTTCACCTGAATTGAATTGCAATGGCTCTTGTGAGTGAACTCAAGTCACGCAGATGGTGTTCTCTAGGTTGGTGACTGTGAAGCTCCTGATTTGATTTCCACCATTAATATCTTATCTTTCTGAACTTCCTCCCCTCCTCCCAACGCCTTTGTGACATGTAAATGCAAGAGAGGTGAGCACAGAGTACTAAAATGCAATTGTAGCTTCACAGAACTATTCCCTGGCTCTCTTGCCCCTTTTGCTTCCATAATCTGCCATTCTGGGCTAAGAAAGGTAGAGCACATTGCTGTCTTCTCCTCACGTGTGGTGCATCTGGATTCATCATCTCTGGTGTCTGTGTCCCGAGCAGAGATAATTGACTGATGCTACAATGCACTGCCTCAGCTGTGTCTGGACTTGCTTGCTGTGTGTTTAGAGTTCACAGGTTACAAAACTCAAACTCTGTCTGTTGACTGACTTGCAGAGACCCATTCCTGTGTTTGCTGTGCTTAATGAACTGAGCCTTCCTGGTACATCTTGGACACCAGCAGAGTGGGCTGTCCTGCAAGCTCACATCCTCCTGAAATGCATTTCAAGCTGGGGGACAACATTAAAATCGATTTGCCGTTCAAGGATTTGCAGATCTAGTCCAGCAAAATTCCTGTAAATACAGAGTTGTAAAGGTAGATGGGTAGAGAGCTGAAGACCCAAAGTGTAACACTATATTTTGGCTACTGATTTAGCAGTTCTTCTTTGAATCAGTCTCTGCTAGTCATAGTTACTATGCACTTGAAATGTCTTTCAATGCTATGGAGCAGGAAGAGGCTTTATCTTGAAGTGTTAATGGAAGTTACGTAAGAAAATATCTCACGCCCATCCACACCACTCATCTGTCTGCCCTAGCAGTGGTTGTGTTCCAGACAGGTGTGTTGTACTCCCTGGTGTGTCAGACAGTTTGCACTTGTACTGGGGGAGCAGGGCACTGAAGCTCAGCTTTCTCTGGGGGTTCCTCTGCACATCAAAGGAGGCTGTGGTGAGGTGGGAGTTGGTCTCTTCTCCCTAGCATCAGGTGATTGAATGAGAGGAAATGGCCTAAAATTGTGCCAAGGGAGGGTTAGGTTGGAGATGAATAAAAAGTTCTTTGCTGCAAGAGTGGTCAGGGATTGGCACAGGCTGCCCGGGGAGGCAGTGGAGTCACCATCCCTGGAGGTGTTGAAGAAACCTGTGGCCGTGACACCTGGGAGCATGGTTTGGTGGCCGTGGTGGTCTTAGCTTCATGGCTGGACTGGATGACCTTAGAGGTATTTTTCCAAGTGAAACAAATCTCTGATTCCATCTGTGCTGCTCCTTTTGCACCTGAGTTGTTCTCCTGCAGAAGGAGGCTGGGCCACCTTCCTGCAGCTTAGGAAGAACACTTAGCTGCCGTGTGCCGAGTGTAAAGCCACACCTGAGCTTTCCCACTGCCTCGCTCTGCAGTCCTTATTGGAGACATTTGTTATTTGAGGGGCACTAATCTGACTCTCTTGTCTCTGTCCTTAGAAGTGTGATGTTTGTGGAAGGTTCACAGGATATTGCCAGGCCAGCAGGAAGGAAGTCTGGTGATGAGCTGCATTATGTACGGCTCACCAGATAATAGGAATCCTTCTTCCTCGCCCTGCTTTGGGATTATCAAAGGCTGTTTTGTTGCTAGTTAGAATTTTTCTGGATTAATGAAACAGATGACAGATCACTGCATAGCAACGTGGCCCCAAGTCCGTGAAATGTTTTCTGAATAAGGATTGGATCAGGCCCATTGAGAATATGAAGTGCTGGAAAGAACATGGTGTTATTTTCCAGCCCCTGCACTCGCTTGTTTCCTCGCAGCAGCCCTTATAGCCTAACTAATTACAAACTCCAGGTTTCTTTAGCTTGCTCCCTTTCTTTCTTTCTTCCCAACAAAACACCATTAAGATCCAAATCCTCTTCTTTACTGGGGCACTTCTGACTTTCATTGACTTCAGGGGCAAGTTTGTTTGGATACAAACTGGTTCAGACGGGAGCAGGGAAACCGAACAAAGTTTCAGAGCTTCCTGCAGAGATTTGCAGTCTGCACACATCCACGCCGAGATGCTGCAGCAGCTTTTGGTGCCTTCCACAACAGCAGTTAAGATTGAGCTCGGGACTGCTGCGATCTGTCTGTGGCATTTAAGTGTCAGAAGCCAAAGGAACGTTGGCTGGCTGTCGTCATACCAATGAGACTCTGTAATTTGATAGACAATTGTAGTTTTGCTCACAAATTCCACAAAACCTGGGGGAAATGTGCATCCCTAGGCCAAGCATGAGCAGCCTGAGAGCTGATCTTCAGCAGGAGCCAGGTCCCTCTCCCAAGCAGTGAATGTAGCTCCAGAAATAGCTGCTTTTTCTGGAAGTCTCTGTACGAGTCTCTTTTCACTGGAGGGAACACAAACGTCTGACTGCAGCTGGGGCCAGAACCTGCGTTTTTAGCTCTTGGAACATGTAACTTTGCTAGTCTGTGGTAAGTGCTGTGACTCTGTCCATGAGCTTATTTTAATCCCTGCCAAAAGATTCTTGCATAAATTTCTCCCTAGTATTCTTTTTTTTCTGGAATCTTTACTTAGTCTCTGTTTTTGGATCACAACAGTTCTGAAATAGGTCTCTGAGATGAGCGCACACAAAACTTGTTATAAATGCATTTGATTTGGCCTCTTCCCCTCCCTCACAGAGCATTAATATCTGCTTCTGGTTTAACTCAGAATGTCTCAAATGATGACTTTTCAGGAGAACTTAGTAAAGCTAAATCCTCTTGCATACAACCCTTTAGCTTTTGAATTCTTCTTGTGTACAACCCTTTAGCTGTTGAATTTCTCAGCTATGGGAGTCGTTGCTGCTTCTGTTTGGTCCTGAGAAAGTCCAAGTCTCTTAAAAGGAATTTTTTTTACTTATAATGCATGAATAATGAATCAGGTTTTATGTGGAGGTTCCTTGCAATCCTTAATGTGGGCTGAAGGCACTGGAATGAGCTGCCCAGGGAGGTGGTGGAGTCCCCCAGCCTGGCTGTGTTTCAGGGTGGTTTGGATGTGGTGCTTAGGGCTATGGTTTTAAGGTGAATGTTGTAGAGCAGGGTTCTAGGTTGGACTTGGTGACCCTGAGGGGCTTTGCCAGCCTGGGTGTGCCTGTGATTGTTCCTCTGAGCACCCTAACTTTGCCAGTACTGGATGTGCAATCACAACAAGTAAGTGGAGCTGCTGGAGTGACTGTGTTTGTCTCTGTGGCCCCACCTAGCACAGTTATCTTTAATAAAAAGTTCATTCTCATTCCAATAAAGGCAGAATTCAAACTTGGAGAAAAAAAACCCTGTCTCTAGGATAAAAATAGGGCACGTTTGAATAGCTGCACTGCCTGCCTTGTACCCAGTCGTGAGCAGAACGCCACTGTAGGCTCCTGGCATAAAATTTCCTGGAGGTAATAACCAATGGAATGCTCTTTATTAAATTTTAAAAGTAGGCTTTGTTTTGGTAATTGAATTTCTCATTTTAAACAAGCTTCTTGATTTATTTCTGAGTGCAGCAGGAAGAAACAGTGGAACTTACATCTGTGATATTTCAAGCCGTAGTTAGCAGGGACTACATCACCAAACTGTGCAGGAAGGAACCACTGATAACAGCAGAGTTGGTGCCTGACTTTGTGCTCAAAGACAAAAATGTAGGTGGGTTTAGTATTCTATTTCATTAGTAATTTACTACTTGGGATATTTACAGGTTTCTTAGTCATGTACTTAATTTGTTTGCAGCATTTGATTTGTTAGGATGTATGAAAATTAGGGGAGACCTCATTGCTCTCTACAACTCTCTGGAAGGAGGTTGGAGTGGAGTGGGGTTGGTCTCTTCTCCCTGGTATCAGGTGGTAGAATGAAAGGAAATGGCCTCAACTTGTGCCAGGAGAGGTTTAGCTTGGAGATTAAGAAAAAATTCTTTGCTGCAGGAGTGGTCAGGCATTGGCAGAGGCTGCCCAGGGAGGTGGTGGAGTCCCCATCCCTGAAGGTGTTTGAGAGATCTGTAGACATGGTAGTTTGGGACATGGTGTAGTGTTGTAGAGTAGGGCCGTAGGCTGGGCTTGGTGATCCTGAGAGGCTTTGCCAGCCTGCATGTTTCTGTGTAACTGGATTCAACATAGAGAGTGCCATGCAACACCTAGGGTGACTTGAACCCACTCACCTATGGAGCAAAATTTGGAGCCTTTTGGATATGGCACTTGAGGTGTGGTCCAGCAGGCAGGGCTGGAAATGACAGCAGGACTTCTCAGTTGGGCATGGAGAGGTGTTGCTGGCTTGGAAATGTGGTTTTATGTCATGGAGTGCAAGTCCAGAGGAGGCCACCAAGATGCTGAGAGGGCTGCAGCAGCCCTGCTGTGTGGACAGGCTGAGAGAGTTGGGGCTCTGCAGCCTGGAGAAGAGAAGGTTTGATGAGTGTGAATCTCCTCAGTTTTGGAGCAAAGGCACAACAAAGTCCAGGTGTCCCTCCCTGTTTGGGATGATGTTTGTTGATCCAAGCCAGCTGTTGTAGCCACTGGCAGGACCCTTTGGGTGCATAAGGAGTGCTGGCTTGGAGCATGTGCTGTGATCCAAATGCTCACTCAGCTCAGGCCAGATTTGACAGAGGATGTGAGGGGTCAGAAGGGACCTCTGGAGTTGAGTGTCATTTGGTGATGCCCTTTAGTTTGTGAAGATGTGTAGGAGGTCCAATGCTTCTCTGCTGTGTTGGACACACATGTGGGGCACAGCAGATCCTCTGTGCCCAGAAGGCTTGGAGTGTGTGCTGTGCTACCTCAAGTGGGATGAGTGATGCCTGACCTTTATCAGCAGCCAGTGGAGCCATGTGTGTGCACTGCATCCTTCTGCTGTTTCTTTGATTAGATTGGATGGGAGGAAACATTTCTGTGCTGCAGGAGTGGTCAGGGATTAGAACAGGCTGCCCAGGAGGGCGGTGGAGTCCCCATCCCTAGAGGTGTTCAGGAATTGTGTGGCCGTGGCACTTGGGGATGTGGTTTAATGGCCATAGTCAGGGTTTCTGGGTGAAGAGGAGGAGTGTGTCACTGTGTCTGTGGCTGCTTTCAAGTTGTTTCTAGCAGTAGTCTGTTCCAAAGGCAGGAGCAAACGCGGTCTGCAGGTGACCAGTGCAGAGGAAATGTGCTTGCCCCTGGGAGGGGAGGAGGAAATGGTGGGAGGAAGCAAAGCAAGCATGGAATTCTAATGCTAGATTTCATCAATTTGTAAAGTTTAATTACTCATGCTTGTGGCACCTCTGAAGAGAGATGGAATCCAGGTTAAGCTTTGCAAGGTATGCAATAGAAATTATGTATTAAAATCAAGCCCATTACTGTGATTACCAGATACATTTTTAATTAAGTCCAAAGTTGCTTCAACAGAAATTTTCCTTACAGTATCTCAAAATGTTTGGACTCAGTCATCTTTCTGAGCTTTATTTTCCTTCCATGAAGATCATGAACTTGGCTTAATTAGAAGTAGTAGTTATAATGTCAGAGCAAATTAATTTCAGTCAAGTAAACGGTCCCTTTGAGGATCACAGGCTCCACCTGTTGCTCTCCTCAGTAGCTTGGAAATAGGCTGTGCTGCTGAGTGAGCTCTCATTAGCTGCACGGTGAGCTGCACTGCTGCCTCCACCACACTGCTGAACACTCATGCCAGCAAGAGAGACTTGGAGCAGCACTGGGGGAGGCAGAACACAAGCTGCATTTCAGAGTCATGGAATGGGTTGGGTTGGAAGGGACCTTCAAGCTTGGCCAGTTCCAGCCCCCTGCCATGGGCAGGGACATCTCCCAGTGGAATAAGTTGATCAAGGCTTCATCCAGCCTGGCCTTGAGCACCTCCATGGCTGGGGATGTATCTCGGTATTGCCAAAGTTTCTTACCTTTAGAAGTGGTCACTCAAGGCTCTTGAGGCAGGTTTGTATGTAAGGCTTTCATGAGACAGTTTGTGACAGCTCTATGTAAGTGAAACACATATATTTATAAAATCAGGGAATCAGAGACTTATTTGAGTTGGAAAAGACCTCTGAGGTAGAATTAAACCTCCAACCTTAGCACCACCACCACAGCCATCAATGTCCCCAAGTGCCATGGCCACAGGTTTCTTGAATACTTCCAGGGATGGTGACTCTACCACCTCCCTGGGCAACTTGTGCCAATCCCTCACCACTCTTGCAGCAAAGATGTTTTTATTAATCTCTGACCTAACCCTCCCCTGGCACAATTTCAGGCCATTTCCTCTCCTCCTATCATCTGATACTAGGGAGAAGAGACCAAGCTCCACCACTATTGTACATCTAGAGTAATGTTCTTATCTTGCATAAGCAGATCAGTCGATCTGAGCATCTTTTTTTAGTTTTTACATCAGAGTATATGTTAGGTCCCAAGCATAAGAAACCATTTTATTTTTTTTTCCAGACCTTTGTCTCAATGTTGGTTTGAAATGTCTCCCTTGAATTATTTAGGTTGGAAGGGACCTCAAAGCTCATCCTCCCACAAAGCCTCATCCAACCTGAACACCTCTAGGGAGGTTGTGGAGCACGGAAGCACCCAACGTGATCGGAGATCACGTTGGGTGCTTCCGTGCTCCACAACCTCCCT